>CAHIKZ030002252.1:0-145000 GCA_903632075.3 Acanthosepion pharaonis | reverse complement strand
AGTGTTATCGGTCCTGATCAGGCATCTCGGCAAATGTAAATGTAAGTTCTATGCTAACAGTTTCTAATATCACACTTCTTGTTTGTGGAACTCTCATCTGGCTTTTTACTTCCTAGTCATTTTGATCATCAGTCATTATCTTCTGTCTTCTTAATTCCTGTTCTTTTATTGTTCTCTAATCTTAATAGTGTTTTTTTTTGTTTTTCTCATATCTCTCGCACTCAATAACTACTTGTGTTTTAGTGACTTTATTGCCTTGCTTGAGGGTGAAATAATTTAAAAAAGAATTCCAATATGGCATATTTTTAAAAAAAATAATTATCTGAGAACATTTTTCTATCAATAAGCAATTTCCTGTTTACCAAAAATTCTTTATGGAAGATCTGATTTCAGAATATAATTTAAACTGTGGATTTCACTGAGTTTAAGGGTTCAAAAAGATTGGATTACAGGCAAATAAGGACAGTCTGTTTTTTCTCTCTCTCTCTCTCAATTATAGTTTTAAAATTATCCTGTGATAACAATATATTGTGTTTCTATTCATGCTTTTGTTCAGAAAATTGGATCTAATTCAGAGCAAAGTATTTGGCAAAATAGTTTTCTAAATGGTTTAAATTATTTTCTTTTTTTTAATATTTTTGCATATTATCTTCCTTAAATTCATTTCAAATTTAAAAAGTAAAACTAAAAGAAAGAAATTTAAAATGGACAAAAAAAAATGCAAGTAACAACAGTGATACTTTAATACTAAAAATGTTGCAATAATAATAATAATAATAATTATAAAATAATAATAGTAAAAATATTTCATTTAGAATTAAAAAATAATAAGATTGAATAAAACGTAATAAAGTAATAATAGTGAAAATACTTCATCTAAACACAACAACAATAATAATATGGTATAGAACCAGTGGTGATTCTGCAAAATGGTGAACCCCACCAGTTTTAAATCTGGCCCTCGTTTGCTCCCCATCCCCACTTTTTAAGATTTGTAGAGGGAAAAAATCAGAGGAGACAAATTACACTGTTCTGCTAGTACTGACATTAGTATTAACCCTTTGATTTTGTTTTGAAGTTAACCTCTTTTGTGGTTCAACAGCTTGAGATTAGAAAAGAGGGCAAGAAGAGATTAGAACTTCACTACTATGAATGAAAAGTTATTCTGTTTAATCTAGCAAAGTAACATACTTATACTAAAACTCATTCCTAAGTTGTGTATACGATAGTGGTGTAGTATGAAAATAAAGATGCTGCTTGAATTTGCACCCTCTTCTCCGCAGAAAAATCTTGGCCCCCCAAGTGGCCCCTCCACTTTCAGAATTCCAGAATCGCCACTGTATAGAACTTTAAAAATAATAATAGTGAAAATGATTCCTTTAAAAAGCAATTGTCATAAGATGGAGTAAAACAAGTAACAAATCAGCATTTAATTAGTTATTCCCAAAACAAATCTGGCAAGCAAAAATTTGTTTAGCTTTTCAAAACCACTTAGGACAAGGATTATTATTGTTTATTTCGGATCCTGCTGTTATTTAAAGATAACCCAATGGTTTGGGTAACCTATGACCTCATCTCATTTGGGATCTTGGTCATGTTAACCTTCTAGAATTAATTTGACATCTCTTAAGCAGTGAAGTAGATTTTGTGACAACATAATCTTTCAAATGTCTCCTGCTGCCGACAAAAGTATTTTTTTTCTTTTTGGTTAGCACCTTTCACATTGTCACCATTCTGATATTAACAAGGAAAAATACTGCTTAGCTCAGAAAATGTCATAAATCTTATATCAGTGGAGAAATGAAAACAGATATGATAAATTCTGTTTAATTTTGACACAACATAAGAGAACAGAAAAGATTGTTATGCAATTAATATATAAACAATTTATATATGAGGGGCTGCTGAAAAGTCCTCTGTCTAGCCAGGAAGGGAATTTTAAAAAGTTCTGATATTTGGTCAGATTCTGGAAAGTAGTTTTGGGATTGGGCAGTAAAGTGAAAAATACATGATTTTTTAATAAATGACTCTTTTCCAATTCAATTCAGTCTTAAGCAACTTGACTAGAGATGTCAGTTTGGATTAAGTAACTCAAAATTAAGTCTTACTTAGTCTACTAAATAATTTATTTTATACTTTGAGTATTCTACCAATTCTACTCATTTTGAAATATTTTTTTATTTATTAGACCCAAGCATGAAAAAGCTGAGCAACCTTTTTCTTTTTTTTAACTGAGTTCATCCCAAGCAAGGCAGTAAAGCCACTAAGCCACAAGGGTGTTACTGGGCATAGAAGTATTAGAAAACAGAAACATTACTAAGAGGGAGAGAAAAATCTATTAACATAGTGAAGAGCTTATCCAAATAATTGTCATGAAAGTATTTATAGAAAAGGCAAGGGAGGCAGTGGGAAAATGAGTGCAGCTGAGATACCAGATCAGGACTGATAATATTGCTGATTCTTCTTTGGATTTTATTAAGGATCTCTAGATATATAGCAGAAGCACCAGACATTACATACTAATTCTTGTGCCAAAATTAAGCAACATGAGTATTAGTAAAAATCCTTTTTTTTTTAATCATTTCAGCACCCCCCACCCCCCAAAAAAGCAATTAAGTAATTAAGATGCAAGGGTTTACAGAAAAAATTAAAAAAAGAAACAAAGAACAAAAAATAAAAGAACAGGAATTAAGAAAACAAAAGATAATGATTGGCATTGCATTTAAATTTTCGAAGATCAAAGTTGACTGGAAAGCAAGAATCCAGAGTTTCACAAGCAAAAAGTGCGAGAAACTGTTAGTATAGAACTTAACGTTACATCTAGTCTGTAAAATGTTGAGACTTTATCAACAATCTTGTACTGCACTTAAATTCATAAAGTCTAAGTACCAAAGAGGAAAGTAATATTTATTTCAAATTATACAAAAATGTGTGACAAGGCCAAAAAATGGGGATAGGGGAAGTTTGGTTTTCAATCAGTCTTATCTAGCCATCATTACTAAAATTTTACATATCACAATATTCCTTTACCAAAACAACACATTTTTACTACAGTCACCATAATACTAAAAGTCTTTATGTAGTCCCAACTTGGTGTTTCCCATATGTACCAAAGAAAAAGTTCATCAAACAGTTACCACGAAAATATTTATAGAAAAGGTACAGAGAAGCAACATTATGACAGTAGGAAAGTGACTGAAGCCGAGATGTCAGGTCAGGACCAATAACATTGCAAATTCTTTTGATTTTTATCAAGAATCACAAAATGCATAGCAGAAACACAGCAATATTCACTGCATAGACAAATAGTAAATTTAGGTATGTGTAAGATACATTCTATTTTAAAAATTGTCAAAATTGTCATTTTATTCAAAAGTGTTTCTTTTTTAGCAACACAATTTTAATAACTGATTTAATATAATCTTCCCACTTCCTGCCAGAGGAAAATGCCAGTTTGTTTTCCTAAGTTGCTTATTGAAAATTTTGTACTTTCAGACGAGAAAAATGATGAATATAAATGACCAGTAAATCCGGGCATTTTAAAACAATGTAACAAACTTGGTATTAAGAGTAATGAATACAAGAATGACTAAAGTCCTTACTATATCAAGTAGTTGCTAAACATTTGAGATATTTGTTTATAAAAATGATTTAATGTAGTAAATTTTATAAATATACTAGCAGGCTTCACCCACTCGCTATCACTTTGCAAAGAAAGATATATTCACTACTTGAAATCTTTGAAACAAAAATTTTAAATTGAACATTTCATTCATAAATTATCTCATTCTAGTTAAGGAAAGTTTTACAAATAGATGCCAACTTGTTGAAAGCCAAGTAAAATACAAATTTCAAACATTTTTCTGCACTATATAAGACGATATTCCTAAACAGAACTATTTTTTATATGAAAATCAAAACAATCCTTGAATAAAAGAACAGTAATGAAGGACAGTTAATTAATGAAATAAACTTTTTAAAATCAATATGCAAATTAGTTAAACCTGAAGAGTGATATTGCCTAGAAGTAGATAATATATAATACTGATATTGAGTTTTTAAAATTTTTTAGTTTTGTGGGCAGTTACGTGCACTTGGGCAGGCTATTCTGTCAAAGGACAGAGTTAAAACTGAGGAAAATTATACTGAGAGGTTCCTCAGCCCTGGGGAACAGCTGCCCAAGGCCGCGCCCTCTCATTGCACCAGAGAGAGGATTGGTGCTCACATTGAGGCCAGCCAACCAACTGATGGGGGGTCTGGGAATTTTTTTGTTCCTTGCCTGGGTGTTTCCGCTCAGTTCCTCACCTTAAAAACGACCTTGTGTCACATCTCATCTCAGTGGGGAGACGGAGTAAATACTGTGTGTAAATTACTATAAAGGAGAGCTGGTACTTTTTAATCTTAGAATTCGTGGGAGAATTGAGCTCCAATTTTGCATTTATTCATATAGATTCCATAATATAAGTTTTACTTAATTAGCTATTATGTTTCTCTAACTCTTTAAATGTTGAATGTATAACTAATTCTATTTTCCCATCTTTACACTATATTAATTTTATTTTATAAATTGTCCTCTGTTCTGTCACCCATGAAATAAAAATAATTGTTTGTATGGAAAATAAGATCTGCGTACATCAAATCATCTTTAAATTAAGTTTCAGCAGAAGAATTATCATTGAACTTTTAAAAGGTAACCTTAAATATTAATTCAATACTTAAATGCAGCAATCAATTTGAGTTCTTCTGTAGTATATTGATGCCTATCGCATCTATTCCTTCCTAGACATTGTGATGATGGCCAGACCAAAAGTCCACCACAGGAGCTAGCTTAAATGCTGCCCAATAGGATGGCTTTTAATTCAGTTTATAATAAAACATGCACTGCAATTTTGGATACAAAAGCAAAATAAGAGTTACTCCCCTTGAACAATGAAAACAACAATAATGGCTAGTATAATATATTAAATATATATTTTTAACCTCACATAATCTGGAAACCTTGAATCTGAGCTCAACGAAAATTGTTCACTGCCACTAATTTTTCTAGGGCTTTTGAATGAGCTATGAATCATTGAAATTGGGCCTGTGGGAGTGGAGGAGTTGCTGGGACATGCACACACACAAACACACACACATACACTGTATTTTATATATAAGATGTTGTGCTATGTATATTTAAATTCATTTAATGTTGTTATAATGTATTATGAATGTTTATTATTTTTGCCCACATAGTAGCTGGAATATAATATGCAAGTGTTTGTTTATATACAAGGATTGATTTAAGAATGAAAACAAATACTAAATTTTCTATTAAAAATAACATACAAACAAACTTGTCAGGATAGCTCAAGAACCCCTTTTCTAATTTTAATGATATTTGGCACTGTATTCAGCTGAGGTTCAAGTCAGTATGCTCCTAAATTGGTTGGGGTATTATGTATTGTTTAAACTGTATCTTGGGAAAACACATACATAAAAAATTAGAGTTTTAGTATTATATAAATGTTTTTTTCTCTCTTTATAAAAAATGCACATTTAAAATCATTTAAAATTGATACACCCTTGCATATGCAAGAAAAGGAATATACATATCATAAATATATATATATATATATATATATATATATATATATATATATGAAGAAATATAGTTTTAATTCATTCTATATTTATGGGATAAAGTGATCACTATCAGAGATAGAGTGTATGTAAATATAAATATAAAAGTGAACATAGAAATCACCACTCAGAGGCGACAACAGTCAGGCATCTAGCATAAAACAGACTGTCACCTCTGAGTGGTAACTTCAGTGTTCACTTATATATATTTCTCAGTGCTGCCATTGAATATTATCCAAATATTAATCTAATCGCAGTCTATTTCACCTTTCCTAACAGAATTACTACTCTCCCAAACAAACGTACACAACTGTATCAAGAAATCAAAATATATAAATTTCTATCTGAACAATCTCTCAGAGTTAACCTGTAAAAACAGACAATATGTACAACTGTATCAAGAAATCAAAAGAAAATGGTTGAATCTGTCAACACAACAATAAAAAACAAGATTTCTACACATGATAGAACTTGATGTAATTTTCAGTTGACAATATGAATAGCGTTTTCTTAATTCCTCCAGTTGCTAAGAACATTTTGTTTTGTTATTAATAGTTACTTTGTTTTAATAAATTCATTTCGTTTTTGCCTTGAAAAAGTCACATTGGACGAAACGTGTTGGCTAATATTACAGCTTACCTATTGTCTTTTACACACACACACACACACACACATATATTATAATTAAAGAAAAAAACAAAACTGTTGATAGAACGAATGGACAACTTGCCAACAGATCTAAAATTTTTATCCAGATAAAGTCTCAAACAAATACAACAATACTGAAAAAAAGAAAAGAAAATCTTTAAGGCAAACATACTTACTGAAATGGTCAAAATATAAGATTGCCTAGACAGAATCAAAAAACGCTTGACAACGTTAAGTCCAATGAAAGGATAGCCTTAGTTGTAACCCGAGTTTCGCTCATGTAATCTTCAAACGACTTCAAGGTATATAAGTATATATATATATATATATATATATATATATATATATATATATATGGTGTCCCAAAAAATTGACATCATTTTAAAAGCAATTATATGGAAAACTACTAAGTCTAGCTCAATGAAATTGAACAGTTTAGGTGTTGAACATCATAAGTTTATTATGGGACCGATTTCATAAGTGTTCAATATGTGCACCGCCTGTGACACGGCGAAATCAGTAGATAAAAAGAATTAAACACGTTTTTCATGTCTCCAGTAACATTATCCAATGCAGAAGTGATTCTCTGAGTTTATCAACGCTAGCAGGAAGAGGAGGGACATAGACCAGTCCCTTCACATATTCCCATAAAAAGAAATCAACTTCTGTCCCACTTTACGGTATATCCCATGATTTTTGTATGTTCGGTACTTGTTGTAACCTAGGGAAGGTTATTGAATGGAATAATCAAACGAAGGTAGGTAATGAACGATAATACTTAGCACAAGAACAGCACATATAGGATTCGCCAGCGGCGCGTAAAAGTAGTCATCAACTGCTAGAAGTGAGTTAAGTGAATGAAACTTCAACTGCAGGATATCTACCAACCGCCCCACACAGTCAGTTGTGACACAAGGCCGAATTTAATGTGGGGTATCCGAGACCGTAGGCTCGGTCAGAAATTCCCCGTAGACCCCGTATAAAACGGGGTCGGGAAGCTGTTTCCCAAGACAATACTCTGTCTCGTCTGGGGATCCTCTCTGCCTAAAGGAGTTGCAGACCAACATTTACTACTGTATTTATGTGAATTGGGACATACTTATTATCGTCCGTAGGTATACTACAACAGTATCAATTTGTAGAATTTTGCATTTCTTGTCACTTCCAGAAAAAAAGCAAGTATAATGCGCGTATCACTATTTTTTATCCGTCAATATTTGAGTTGTTGCTTTTTGATTCTGAAATATGAGTGAAGCTCTCACATTCACTTTCATTCCTAGGAGAAGATAACAACTCACTGTTTCAATACTGACGTCTACTTCATAAAAATCTCACTCGATGTAGAGGGTTACTTTTAAAATGGTTATTATACATGGAATGTATAATATGAATAAAAAAGAAATGATAAGAAGTGCAGATTATGAGTAGAAGGAAGATAGATAATGATTGGGCATTTCTTTGAATATTTTTAAGTTTGTAGTGTTCAGGGAAGCACCTACATGTACTATTCCACAAAAGCTGAGTTGAACTTCTTAAATTTGGAATATAGAGGGAAATGAGTGTGATTCGACTCGATGGAAGTAGCTCTAGCTGTCAAGGTCTAAACCAATGGAACTAAAAAAAAATAGAATAATGATTTAATATGCAAGCTTGCGAACCATTGCTCTCATTAATATCTTAATGTCTATCCTGATACCAATGGTCAGCAAACATTTCGCATAGATCTTTCAATGAAGAGGCATTGTGGAGTAATGGATAGCGGCGATTCCAGTTGAATCCATTACTATTCACTTACTTGCTAATACCCTTGGGAAAGGTGTGAATTCTCTTCTTCTCCCCAAGCTATGGTTAAATAACAGGACAAATAGTTCTATAGTCTTGGATGGCAACTGGTCTACCGCAGAAAGAAATAGCAACCTAAAATCTGCCTCATCAGTCATGTATCGAAAGTTACATAATCACCTAAGCGCGTATCACGCATGGCACTGACTGACTGATCTGCAGAGACGATGTATAATGTTTTACATTTTGGTACCCTCTCTGTCACCAAGCTCTTGTTCTGTAAATTCTCATCAAATATACAGACTAAATGATGCCAATTATCGTGCATTGCATTGTTCTTCCATTCTTGCAGCAACTGATACTTAAGGACATGTGAATATGTAACAGGAGTTTAGAGAACTCCTTGAGGATACAAGAGCCTGCTAGGGCTTTCCAACATAGTTGTAATTAGCCACTCAGGTTTCAATTCATAGACTGGACACAAGAACTTTCAGCATTCTTCATAAGTCTTTTAATACTTTGGGAGACAAAATCTAATGACAACCCAAGACTGGATGAAGCAGCAGTTCACCTGTTGTATTTGGGAATGGAATGTGTTTGCAAAGAGAATGCCTAATAAACAAAGCTTACAAATACTCCACTTTTATTGTTAAATAAAAGCTTTTTATATTCGTACCATAAAAAAACTTATATTTAACAATATTTTATATTCCTCCAATATAAAAAAAGTTAAATTTAATAATATTTTATATTCGTACCATGAAAAAAGGTTATATTTAACAATATTTTATATTCAGTACCATAAAAAAAGCATATTTAAAATATTTTATATTCGTACCTGTAAAAAAAGACCTGCTTATATTTAACAATATTTTATATTCGTACCATAAAAAAGCTTATATTTAACAATATTTTATATTCGTACCATAAAAAAGCTTATATTTAACAATATTTTATATTCGTACCATAAAAAAAGCTTATATTTAACAATATTTTATATTCGTACCATAAAAAAGGCTTATATTTAACAATATTTTATATTCATACCATAAATAAGCTTATATTTAACAATATTTTATATTCGTACCATAAAAAGGCTTATATTTAATGAGTGGTTAGAACGTTCGCATTCTGGCCATGAGAATCACTATGGTCGATTTGTCAGTAAGGAGACTTCCTGATGTGATCGGATTGGAAGGGTTAATCCCAACGTGCCGCAACATTGGAAAGTTTAAATTTATACCACAAATTGACCCATATCAGTAATTTGTTTATCGTTGACATTTTAACACTGAGCGTACTTCCTCTGTTCAAATTGTTGACCACGCTAAACACGCTCTTTCCCAGAAATTATAACTGAAGTCTGCTCAACATAGTTGCAATATAAACCACAGGTAGGATTTCTGTGTGTTGGATAAACACAAATGCGCCTAAGCAAGCGTCTGCAATAGAGATTGGCTACCCGCCCTAGTAGACAGGTATCCTCGAATACGGGTGTCCAGCTATACGATATAATATTCGTACTATTGAGTTAATTTGTTTGCTTCGTTTTTGAAAAAAACAAACAAACGAAAAACAGCATTATGTCCGTAAAGATGACAATGATTGTGTACGTATGAATTGGTACTTTAGTCTCGAGCTAGATGGTGTGTGTGCTCTGTTTCGAATCAAAGTGTTACGCCCTGTCATTGTAGCATTGGACTACCTTTACTCGACCATTGGCATTTTTATGCCGGGGAAGTTAAAATTAATATCAGCTCAATCCCCTGGAGACCCCCACACCGGAGGCATACCTCTGTTTAACTTGGGAGACGGCTCTTCGGGGAATGCTGTCATTACCCGGTGCCTCAGGCATCACCAGAAAGGGAAGTGCCATGAGAGTTTGAGCAATTTTTGTACGGCTTTTTCGAAATCCCACATTAAATTATGACCTTGTGCCACATTCTGCTTTAATGTAGGCGCGCAGAGAAAACTACTAAAACTTCGTGTACATATCTTCTTCTTTTTATGTGCCGTGTCCTTTCAAGACGTAGGCGATCATGGTCCTTCAATTCCTCCTATCCCTTGTGGCTCTCAACAGATTTTGTGTTTCTGCCAACTCCCCCGCCCAGACCACGCTCCGCTATCCACCTGTCTAAGCCCACCACATATGTCATGGGCTGCTTTCCTCCTATCCCCCCCATTCGTCCTGTGAGTATTAAAGTGTAGTATTTTTTTTCTTCTCTCTGGCATGTTTTTCTCTTCGGGCAGTTCACGGAAAAGCTTTGAAGGATACATGATCCCGGAGATTCTAACACTATGGCAACACCTCCCTCATTCCACTAGAGAGATAGAAGGGGGAGGACTTCTTGGAATACTAACGCTTTCGTAACAGTGTTCGCAGGAACAGTAATTTTTGTCCTTGACCATATAAAAGCTTATCCTACATTAAAAACGACTTTTTGTCATACCGCCATCATGGAGAGGTGAATGAGTGCAGGATAAATGGTAAGTCAGACGCTTTTTCCTCGACCATCAAACTGGGATCAAAATGTAATATCTGTTCTCACTTCCTCTTGAACTTATGAGATAAGGCCAGTCCCGGAGATTTCAATCCTCCGACAGCATCTTCCTCCTTGCTCTGAAGCCAGTTCTCGTTCGATCACCGAGGTTAAGCAGTGTCGAGCACGGTCAGTACTTGGGGCACAATAGCTGATCCGTGTAGCGTTAATTTCACGCAGCAAAAACGGTGATGTAATGTAACTTTCCTGCTTGTTTCTAACTTGGATGGTCGAATCAGATAAAAATTCTTTTGTATCTCTGTCAAGGTTAACATGACAGAAGTTACAAACAGAAACTAACGCTCTTCATTCTGAGATATGAGGCGGAAATATATTCACATTTTTCTCAGTAAGATGGGTCTTCTCACCGGCCTTATTCGACAGTGATTTATCATTGTCGGCTACAATGTTAACAAGATACGCAGATGTTATTTGCATGTTGGGTTGTTCCTTTTTGCTGACAACCATGCATTTTGCCTCCTGGCAACTGATGTTTAGTCTTTTATTTTTGCTTTCCTTCTCTACCTTCTGTAGGATTACTTGTAGTTTCCTTTCTGTGATGATAGCAGACGCAGAAAGTTTCCTTCACTATGTAGGATATAAAAAATCCTACAGAAGCTAGTGAAGTAAAGCAAGAAGAAAGGACTAAGCATCAATTGCAAGAAGACAGAATGCACGGTTGTCAGCAAAAGGAACAACCCAACATGCAAATTAAAAATTGGAGACATCAAAGAATTACAAAAATTTAAATATTTTTGGGGTACTCTTCAGCTTTAAAATTACAGAAATGTCACCGGACTTATTCAATCTATACAGTAAGACGATTCCGATAGAATCAGAAATTCTACCAGCATTAATTATTAGCAGCAACAATCTTAACAACATTAAATATTATTGTAGCGTCTCACTACTCTGTTTATTTCATCATGGCTGACGACCTGTTTCTCGTTAACTTACCCTTTTGTTGTAGCGTGCCGCTTCAAGTTGGTGACCCTGACGTGATCTGAGCAGGCTAAGCAGGATGGCAACCGATGAATTAGATGAAGCATCTATCAGTTTGGCAACTACTATGGCACTTTTACCATCTTTCAACGAGAATAATATCAAGAACTGGTTCTTGCAACTTGAGGCGATTTTCTTTGTACGAAAGATTACGTCCCAGAAGTTCAAATTTGCACATCTAGTATCGGCATTACATCCTTCTATCGTCGATGAGGTAGCGGACATTTTGGAGGCCGTCGCAGAGCCCGATCTTTATTCCAACCTTAAAGAGGCAATTCTCAAACCTACTGGCCGCTGTGATGAGGATTCGTGAGCTATTTAATAATCTCACTAGGGATGTTTATTTTTAAATGTTTGTGGGCACCGTCTGATTAAACCAACCCCGTCTTTTGTGTTCCGCTCCAGTGTGCAGATGACACGGTGTGGATATCAGACACGGAAAAGAAACTACAAGAACCCCTACAGAAAGCAATGAAGGAAAGCAAGAAGAAAGGACTAAACATTGAAAGATAGAATACATGGTCTCTAGCAAAAGGTACAACCCAACATACCAATTAAAAATTGGACATACCAAAATCAAACAAGTACAACAATTTAAATATCTGGTTAGTATTTTAACAGTAAACGGAAAGTGCGACATTGAAATCCGAAGGCGCATTGTGATAGCAAAAGATGCCTTCCAAAAGCTATGCAAATTATTAGGAAACAGGAAAAATTCGTTAGAAACAGAAAAGAGTACTGAACTGTTACGTAATATTAGTCTTCGTGTATGATACATAATAATGGATAATCTTCTCAAAAATGAAGAAAAGACTTGAAGCAACAGGAAATGTGGTTCTACATGACGATTCTGAGAATACAATGGATTTTAGCTTTAGACAAAATGTAAACAAAAAGGACCCTTATACCTAACATCAGTAACAGACAGTTGACATTCTCACGGCACATAATGAGGAAAGAGGGTTTGGAAAATTTGATACTCACAAGATAGATTGAAAGCAAGAGAGACAGAGGAAAACAACTCGTAACCTATCTAACGAACTTGAATATATGGATTAGGGTTTAGGAGATAACAAAAAGACAAATTTTTATTAAGAGCTACAAAGGAAAGGAAATTGTGGAGAGCCGTGATCGCTAACGTCCTGAAGCGGTACGGCACATAAAAGATTTTAAGCTCAAAATTCAATTTAAAAAAATGTATTTGTTGGTGTTCTATTTTGTCCCCATTTTTTAATAATCTCATCGTTTTTGCTTTGTGCATTTGAAGACCTTGAGAAATATTTGAGAGCAACGCCTTTCTTTGGCTTCTTCATTAGTGTTTCTCCATTTTGTTTTGGTGTATGCCACCTGGTTAGGTGACTCTCATAATTATTTTGTGTAAAGTGAGAAAAAAAACTGTATTATTAACTCTGCATGACACATCGAAATGCCATGTGTGAGAAAATCTTGTTCCCGTTTTCAGTTGCAGAGAGTTTGTTCGTGTCTTTAAAGAACTTTCGAAATTGTGTTTCTTTTCGGCATTATCGAATACTGTCCAAGCAAAAATATTAGACGTCTACAAAAGTTTCCAGAAGAAAGTTAAAGAACTCATGACTAAAGCTGCATGACTCATCAACGTGTTGATGTACAAACCTGTATCCCTGTCGGCACCTCGGCAAGGAGTAATGCTCAGCGAGGTTGGTCTTGTTGACCACTATTACTGAATAGTGGATTCGATCCCCACTGGGTGTCCGATACAAAATTTGGTATTGAATAACTGAACAAGGGTTGATCTGTCGTAAAATGAACCTACCTAAGTTTACGTCTCTCTTTTGTTCATTTCCATCTTTCCCCACTCTCTGTCTTTCCTTCGTTTCCATCCTCCCTCTTCTCTCTCTTTCGTTCATTTCTAACCCTTATCCCTCTCTGTCTTTCCTTCATTTCCACCTCTTATCCATTTCCTGTTTTTCGTTAATAATAGGTTTGCTTATTGCCCGGTTCACACACCTCCGCGGTCTCTTGAACATAAATAGAAGTGTTTCCCTTGTTTTAGGATTGGGTTTCTGGTTTCTTCTAAAGCCTTTTCCTTCTCTTTCACTTCCTTTCTTAGTGCCCCTTTCGACTCGGTGGCATTATTTCCTTGCGTGTGTTTATGTTTCTTACTCTGCAACCCTCTACCTCTTATGGCTCTTAGGCCTTGGACAGGGTGAACAACACTGTAAAAAAAAATTCTCCGCTTAACCTCTTCTTGGTCTTTCATTCTATCCTGTCTTTTCGCCATCTCTGTATAGATTTATTTTTTTGCTTCAGATGATTTTTTTTCGTTTCTCTCTCGTTGTCTCATACTTTTTCGGCTTTACTCCCTCTCTATCCTTTCCTTCTCTCTTTTGCTTTTCAAAATTCCTTTTTGCTTAATCTTATGATGGGTGTCAGATACAACATTTGATATTGAATAACTTTACAAAGGTTGATCTGTCGTAAAATGAACCTACCTACTCACGTCTCTTTTTTCATTTTCATCCCTTCTCTTCTCTTTTCTCTCATTTTTCTCCCTTCATCGTCTCTGTCTTTCGTTCGTTTCCCCCTCCGACTTCCGTTCATTCCCTTCCTTGTCTTTCGTTCGTTCCCCCTCCTTGTCTTTCATTCATTCCCTCTCGTCTTTCATTTCCCCACTTTTTGTCTTTCGTTTAATTCTCCTTTTTTTTGTCTTTCGTTCATTTCCCCCTCCTTTGTTTCCCGTTCATTTCCCCCTCACTTTCTTTCGTTCTTTTTACCTCCCCCCCTTTTCCAACCCCGTATTTCATTTATTTCCTCTCTCCCCTGTGTCTTTCGTTAGTTTCCCCCCTCTTTGTCTTTCGTTCATTTCCCCCTCCTTTGTTTTCCGTTTATTTCCCCCTCCCTTTCTTTTCGTTCTTTTTACTCTCCCCTTTTCCCACCCCGTATTTCATTTATTTCCCTCTCTCCCCACTGTGTCTTTCGTTAGTTTCCCCCTCTTTCTCCTTCTCTGTCATTCATTTATTTCTATCCTTTTTTGTCTCTGTATAAATTTATTTTTTCATTCAGATGATTTTCTTTTTTTTTCTTTCGTCGTCTCATACCTTTTCTACTTCACTCCTTCTCTTTCTCGCTTTTCCTAATTTTGTAGGTTTTTCCGTCTGAAAACATAACTGATTCCAACTCAACAGATACTACACTCTAATCCTAGCTAGAAAATAAAAATGGTCGTATATACAAACAGAATAAAATATAAATTGAATACCTGTTGATGCTCGCAAAGTGCGTAAGTAGTTTGGAAGTGTTTGTCATTTGATTAAAAGAAGGCGATAACGATTTCTGTCATCTGGTATTTTTTGCGGTCCGGCATAAAGGCTCGGACTGTACATACGTTTATCTTTTACAGAATAGATGAACTAAAGCGCATATAAATACAGTGCCTTGTACACTATTTACATTATTCGGACTATTGTCCTCATCTGGCAGTACCCAGTGCCTGAGGCGTCCCCAAAAAGGTAAGCGGCGAGAGATGTTGAGCAAATTTTGCATGGCGTTCCACATTAAACTTTGACCTTGTGCCACATTCTGTTCCGAAGTGTTCACACGGATAGACACCAAAATGCAGTGCAGGGTACTTCGACATTGTGTGATGGTTAACATGCTTGTCTCGATAGATCAATTACGACTGTGTGAGTGAGTTCGATCCTCACTAGGTGCTCTGTACTTTCGGCCTCGTACCACGTGTAAGCCACGCTTACTAAATCGCTATAAATCGATTGTAAGTGTGTAATGGTCACCAAGCTTGTCTCGCTCGATTAGTAGGGAGTTTGATCCTGTCCGTGTGCCCCCCTTTTCTCGGCCTTGTGCCAGACTTAAGCTCTCCTTAGTAAATCATTTTCAATTCAGTGCATGGCAACAAAGATGTTAAAATGTTTATACAGTAAAATGAGATTTTGTAATTTATATCCTGTAATCGTTATTTGATTCGAGGATTGTTAATTATTGGCCGCATATATTTGAGACTATATTTACTTGTTTCAGGGATAGGTAAATATTGATCGTTTATATTTTTGAGTCGGGTAGCATTTACTTTGTTCACATACAGGTAATTATTGGTCGTTGAAATTTGAGTTCAAGTATTTATTTATTTCAGTGATAGGAAATATTAGTCATTTATATATTCAAGGCTTTAAGCATGTACGTACTACGACTCAAATACAAACAACCGTTATAGGGATAAGTAAATATTGGTCATTTATATTTGAGTTGGGGAGCATTTACTTGATTCGAGTACGGGTAAATATTGAGCTTTATATTTGAGTTGGGGAGCATTTACTTGATTCGAGTACGGGTAAATATTGAGCTTTATATTTGAGTTGGGGAGCATTTACTTGATTCGAGTACGGGTAAATATTGAGCTTTATATTTGAGTTGGGGAGCATTTATTTGATTCGAGCACGGTTAAATATTAGTCGTTTATATTTGAGTCCATGTATTTACTTGTATCAAGTCTTTAAGCATTTACTGAGAATGTGTCTCTTTTTGGCTGTGTCTTGACTTTCTGCAGGACATGCAGTTGGCGTATTTTCGTCCTACGAACAGAGTAAAAGGGTTAACAATGTTTCATCTGATAAAAAATGACATAACATTGCGGGTAGAGCAGATGTATAGAGTAACGGTTATCGGTGATTTCGTACTGATGCCATTGGGAAAGGTAAAAATCCGTCTCTTTCACCTCTTGCCGAACTATGGATTAAATTGCAGTGTCAAACAGAAAGAAGGAAGACTCTGAACTCTAAACTCTAGCGAAACAACGGGTAAACGCTTCTCTGTGTTACCCCAACCCCAAAGAAAAAAGCTTGGCAATTCACAGATAATAAAGAAAAGGAATCGGCGGAGAGCCATGATCAGCTACATCCTGAAGCAATATGGCAAACTCTGAATTCCAAATCAAGGAGAGGGCAGCACAAAACCACTCAGTTATCTCCCCCCCCAAAAAAAACATGGCAATCCACAGATAATAAAGAAAAGAAAAAGGTGGAGAGTCATGATCGCCTATGATAAGGCATTAAAATACTTTCAGCTAAAACAAATTTTATTAAGAGCTACAAAGGAAAGGAAATTGTAGAGAGCTTGTCCTGCGTTCTCGATTTACTGGCTAGATGAAGATCTTCTTCAGGGTATAATATTTAATTAAAACTGTAAAGGCAGACATATCTATTAATATTCATTCGTCTTCATAAATATGTCTGCTTTTAAAGAGGGCTGACTCGAGGTACTGGCAACTCGGGCAGTTGCCTGAGGGTGGGTAATCATGTCGCCATTTTATGTGTTTGGGGTCATACTTACTGGTCGTCCATAACTCCAGACAGGTTGAATTCTTTGGCTATTTTGTCAATATAAAATGATCTTGTAAAGAAGATAGATGTAGAAAGTGTCATGAAAAGATTAGTAGATATAAAGGCTAGAAAAAATGTTTTAGGTAGGATCACGGTAAAGTAATGAATAGCTGCTCGGATTGAGGAATCGGAGAGCCGAGTTCGAATCCCAGTTGAATTCATTACATTTACTTACGTGCTAATACCCTTGGGAAAGGTATGAATCCTCTTCTTCTCCACCTAGCTATGGTTAAATAGCAGGACAGACCGGGTTCTATAGCCTTGGATGGCAACTGGTCAACCGCAGAAAGAAATGGCAACCTATTGCGGGAAAAGAAATCTGCCTCGTCAGTCATGTATCGAAAGATACATGATCGGCTAAGCATGTATCATGCGTGGCACAAATGTTGTTTTTTTTAGCTTGTATTAAGTTGTATATTGTAATAAACTCTTTATTCTACATTTTCAGTTTTTCTCCTTGTGAAAATTTAAAAAATTATACTTGTGAGGGCGCCGAAGTTCAGCTTTCTCGAGGTGCCAGCAACCCGGGGTCAAATCTTGCTTTTTATAGCCTGAATAAAGTTGGAATAAAATGCAATCGAAAAAATTAAGATGAAAGAGCCCAAATTGTTATAACAACTTGTTATTTGAATTTGTTTGTTGAGTTGAAAAATGCAAGTTTATATATATATATATATATATATATATATATATATATATAACTGTCAAACTTAGCAGGGGAATTCAGATCAGCATGGATCCATCCAGCTCTTATCTCAAATAACAACTTAAAAGAGACTGTTTGACCAACACAAGGAATGTTTAAAAAATTCATGTTAGAAAGATAAAATAATTAAAAATAAAAAATAAATGAAGACTACAGACAAAAGTTCATATTCTGCATCAAAACATTCATTTCTGTAGTTCACTGCAACCAGCAAGCAGAATTTTTTTTCTACTGATGATGGCCATGTTGACGAAACTAGTCGAGGAATCGAAATGAAATAATAATAATAAAAACGAAAGAATATTAATCTACAACTCAGTGTGTCTGAAGATTTTAATTTTTTAATATTTTTTATTGTTCAATAATAAATATATATATATATATATATATATATATATATATATATATATAGCTTCTCTTAAATTGCGGCAGTTTATTATGATAATATTGTGATTTTATTGTGATAATGTTGCAAAGGCAAATGAAGGTTTGTATTTCATAATCAGAATGAACCGATTGATCTTGAAATAACCTTTCGTGGCACTGTGTTAAACTTTTGGTTTTAATTGACGATATTTTCTGCATTCTGCTCTCACTTTACCGGGTTGAAATATAGGCTTTGTGACTAATGCTCATCCTGTTGGCGTCAAATGCCGGAGTGCCATTCTCAATTTAGCCTTGATACATACGACTGAGTTCCATTAGGAGATAGTCTTCGAGACTAGGTCAGATATATATGTATTTACATTTTGTACTTCCGTAATGTAATAAAGAACTAAGATTGCTGCTTGAGTGTTATCTCAATGTATTGCTGAGGCGATCTGGATTACTGATAATGATGCCCCCGATAGGGGATAGTTAGGGCTTCTAATGTTGTTTCAGCAGTCATTAATTGAATATATATATATATATATATATATATTTATAAGTACTTCCATTAATTTGCGATGGTTTAAAATGAATCTTTAAAAAGGAAAAAAGCTTTTTTTGAAGTTTTCATTTTAGCTTTAATTTTCACTAAGCAAAATACTCTGGTGTATTTCAAACAGAAATGATATTGAGTGGAATCAATTTTTTTTTCAATAAAATCGTTAAAGTCGTCATTTCTTTAAAAAAAAAACAAAAAAAATTCATTTTTGAATAGGCCCTGAAAGTTTCATTAAAATCCGGCAACTATTTGATTTTTGCAATTTCCAAATCAATGTGTTTTTTACCGAAAAAAAAAGGGGCGCTAAAATTTCCTACACTAATCTTTGGAGCCGCACTGACGCAAGAAAAACGAGATTTTTAACCAAAATTTCGGACGTGCCAGAGAGGATTAAAAAAATCAATTAAAATAAACAAAAATACTTTGGTTCTTCCTCTAAAGCTTTATTTTTTTTAATCATGATTGGGGCATTTCTTTTTCCATCATGGCATGCTCTTTTTTTTCAGCGCATTAGTGGAGGTACCTATATACATATGAAAAAATATAGTCTTAAGACATGCTATATGTTGTTCATGATAACGGTCGTCTTTGAGTATAGAACCCAGAGGTTACCAGTGAATATTTCGAAGACAGTAGGGAAGCGTTGTTCAGGTTAGCAGTGGATATTTTGGTAAAATTAGCAGAGCGTAGTTCTTCCTTCTGTTCCTCTTCGCCTGACAAGCTGGCACTGGTCATTCGGATAGAGTAAACAAAATGGCCGCCTTTATACACGATGAGTTGAATAGTCTACATCTTCTGATTGGTTAACCCTTCTCTTGGTGGACTATAAAATGAGTCAAGTCATTTTGACTAGCTCACTAGTACATAATACCCAAAAAACTGCAACACTATATTTATGGGATAAAGTGCTCAATATCAGAGATAGAGCGTGTGTAAATATAAAAGTGAACATAAAATCAACACTTAGAGGCGACAGTCTGTTTCATGCTAGATGCAATCGTCAGGCCACGATTGCATCTAGCATGAAACAGACTATTGCCCTAAGTGTTTTTACTTATGTTCACTTTTATATATATATATATATATATATATATATATATATATATATATAAGTTATTCTGTAATATTGAGAAGATTCATTGTCATTCAAAGAGATTTTCGAACAAGTTGAACTTATTTTTGTTTTGTTGTTTCTAGTGTTTAAATTTTCTGTTTTCTATCGTTTATTTTGTTTATTTATTACTTTTCACTTCTCTTTCATATGAATAGTACACCTTCAAGAGGACCATAGAATGGATCAGCCGAAACTTTGTGAGAAAAAACAAATTATTATGAAAATCAGTCTATCTCGTCGACCGTAGTCGAGACCATAGAATTATTGTAAACTCCACGTTCCTTTCGTTGACTGTATAGTGTGCGCTTCAACATGGTTACATATGATTTTGAATTTCTGCTCCTAGACTAGTTGCCAACCACGGCTAGAGACTCTAGTTTGTCTTACTATTTAAGCCATAGCTGGGAATAATGAATAAATAATCCTATTATATATTTCCCTTGTCCCTTCCTTCTTTAGTTCGCGCGACACTTACATTCTGCCAATACCTCATAAATAATGGACTATTCCGTTTTGATCGTATAGGAAGAGAGGGAAAGACATTACTTGGTTTCAGTGAGAAAGAAAGAAGGGAAGATAAAAATGTTTAATGTCTGTTTCAGTGAAATGGAAAAAGTTGTCAATTTCAACTCTTTTCATTTGTACCCCCTTACTTCTTAAAAATAACGACCAACATTCATATTTATGATTGTTATTGCAATATTTTATTAAAGTTGTTAAGCTCAAATATTTAACGAGGCGATTGGGGGATTCCTGCAGATGTTGTATTGTCCTAGAACTCGCCATGAGCTTATTCAGTCATTAACTTAAGAATTGAGATTCCTCAGAAAATTCAAATAAGAAAACCGTGAAATTTTCAAGGATATTGCTAGTAAATAATTAATATTCAAAACAATGATAACATAACACCTTTCGCCGCCGCCTACACCCGGTGGTGTAAACATGTTTTAGCGGTCTGATTCTCAGGGGCTTAGGGCGACGATTTAACCACGGGGCTAACACTGCGCTGATCAATGCTGACACTGGTCCAAGCTGCTTGTTGGTCGCTGACCGCTACGATCCACACCAACTCTGCCCACGCTGTGTTTTTGATCTCAGAGCAGTGGAAAATCGAAGGTCGTAGTCTTGCAGCGTTGGTTCGGGTCGTGGCGGGTGCTATGTTAAGGAAAAATATCTTCACGGCGAAAAATAAAACGAGAGATTCATGAGGTTAATCTTCAGTTGGTTTATATAGCTCTTGGTACAACAAAAATTAACCCTTCTCGCCCTCGAATCAATCTCTATAGTGACACTGGGCCTTGTCTAAACTTTTGTGGGAGGGGCTGGGTTCAAATTCTTGGAATCAGAAAATTTGGTTGGCAGCTGACGTGGATTTCAGAGTCACTCAATGCGGGTCTCTGAAATCCCCAATGTCATCTGCTTATATTCACTTCGGCGTTGGGCCGAAGGGTTCTGTGGATTGGGTGATACCCCAATTTTCATTAATTCCAATAAAAGTTTTCTTTGTTCCCTATTTCTGCTTTCTTAATCAACTTTTCAAATTTGGAAAATTATCCACATTCCTTGGAAGTAGTCACAGGGATTGTTCTTCCTTTGACTTCAAACTGCTTCACTTCACATCTCGCACCACTACTCCGCAAAGACGTGGCTAAATTCTGCCCTTCCTCTTTTCTTCTCGGCATTTTAACTATGCTCACTTCTCAGAGCTAGCATAACTGTCTTTGGGACAAATCTAATTTTTAAAGTGCGTAGGAGAAAGGGCGTGGTTTATTCTCCTCATTAATTTCAATTCTCTAACTCTTTTCCTGGACCCACTTGTCCAACAAAATCATAAATCAGATCACGTTCTCATTTTAACCTTCCGAGCGATAGATAAAAATGATTTCCCAATTTTTTTCGTCAATGAAAATATATTTATTTACCTAAATTCTCAACAAAGAGACACGGTGTTTTCCATCTTTTGGTTGGTCGCCGTCTTAGCGAAAACAGAAACCAGATCACCTCCCTGTTATGACGAATCGATTTTCATAATCCTAAGTCAGTTTTCATTTCTCAATTCGTTTTCGCTAATGAAAATATAATTCCCGTCTGGTTCTCTTTTCCCTAATGACATGTGTTTTACTAATATCCCAAGAAAGGGATAAAGCCATTTCCCAATTTGCTTTACCCACATGCCAGATTTTCGATAGTAAAAAAAAGTAAACTCTCGGTACATTGTTTCAATTCGTAGGGGTGAGGCAACCCAAATAGCCCATTCTTCACTTACACATTACCAGGGTAATATCTTCTATTCCCTATTTCTATCTCTCTATCTTCCAGTTTATACATCATTTTGGTATTAACTCTTTTTCTGCTTGGAATTGATGTTTAACGACTTCACAGCCTCAGTGTAATAATAATAATGAGTAATTAAGTTGAAATTAATAAATAAATAGAACGTTATGAGGACAGGTAAATAACAAAGAATAAACCCAGATATTCGAAAATCTCTTAAAAAGCAATTTAAGTATTTGCACAGTTTATCTCTCATCGACGAAGAGGTGGAGGTAGTCTGCCTTTCATTGTTTTGCGCGAATTGTAGGGCGTATCCATTATACAGTAATTTCACAAAACTTCAAAAATAAATAAAGCGTACAAATTCCTCAAGTGGCTATTCCTCCAGTTGTCCTACCTTGCCTCTCTTCTCTGTCAAATATCGTGACATGCAAGTAACGTGATATTTTGTCAACAGAGAGCAGAATGAATTCGATTCCAAGAAAAAAACTGAAGCAGGCCCATCCCCAGCCTTTTGAGTCGGGGATGTGGTGAATAGGATACAAAAATTCTAATCTGTACGTGGCTAAGAAGCCACAATGTCTCATCTGCCCGGTCGGGGCCGCCATTTGCAATTTAGGTAAAGCACATGCGTGGTTCTAGTGCTTTTAAAACTCGCTAAATTGCAAGCGTGTTCAAAAACCCGAATAAAAAGTTAGCCGTAAAAACGAGTTGTGAGAAGATCAATGGATTTTCACCTGTGTTGAATCGGGCTCGTTGCGGCTATCAACTGCAGGGACAGGGAGACCAAAAGTAAGAATTTGCACATTAAATTAATTCACTTCTTTTTTTTTTTTTACAGCAGGTCAGAAAGTCAAATAATTCTCAGAAAGGGAGACAGGTTTGATAAGGGTTGTTGAAAAAAATTTCAGCTCAACTAAGAAAGAATTTTTAAAAAATTGTTAGGTCAAATTTTGGGAAGAGTTTGTTGCCGAGAACTTTTCAGCTCCTCTCATATTTTAATTTAAAATAGCTAATATTTTAAATTAAATAATTTTAATATATCTATAAAAGCCATACTGAATTTATGAAATAATGCTTTACGAGTTTACGAAAATAAACAAATTAAATAAGAATTATCAACATTTAACTTTATTAAAATATTATTTATTACTTTAAATTAAATACAATTCTTATTAAGCTATGATTTTGTTCTCTGCCAAGTCCCTTTATCATGGCTCTCCACAACTTCCTGTCTTTTATTCCACGAAGTATTTCTTGACTCTTTAACACCCTCTTTGACTCTCCATCCACAAAAACCCATTAAGTAGTTTATTCGCTGCTTTACTTTGCTTTTTGTCTTCAGTATATCCTGTGAGTATTAAATTCGCCAGGCCTTTTTCTTCATTATGTCTCAGAAATTTAAACTGTCCTTTTTTCTGATTGTATCACGTTCCTTGTAGTTGCTATTTTTCTTAAAACATTCTCTTTTATGCGATATGTCACTAAGAGATATACCACATTGCTCTCCACTACTTCCTTTGTTGCTTTAAATAATTTTTGATCCTCTACGGGCATTCTTTGTCTTTGTTCTTCTATCCATTCAGAAAAAACTCATTAAGTGGGTTATTCGTTGTTTCTCTTGTTTTCAGTATGTCCTCTGAGAGTTAAATTTTCTAGGCCCTCTTTCCTCATCATTACTTGTTATAGTCTTGCAGGTACGATTTTCTGTTATTACGAGGCAATTTTTCGAAAGTCTCTTCTCCGATTTACTTCCGAAAAACCTCTTTTCCAATTTAGGATATCGTAAACTAGGTAGAACAAGGGTGATTTGATTTATTGAGATAATGGAACACAGTAATTCCTTGGAGACCTATATTGCCTGACAAATACTACTTCGTTCAAGGCCACTGAAACAAAATCTACAATCTATACGGCCCCGTTTTCCCCCTCTTAACATTTAGCGTTTAAGCTTACATGATTAACCTTATCTCTTTCGAATTTGATAGTGCTGTCCCGAAAGTAACTGAAGCATTGCAGTATCATTGTAGATCGTAATCTTGTGTTTAAATCTGTTCACGAAAAAGTAAAAAATAAAAAAAGAGTTAATCTGCTATTATACAATGATTGTTTCGAATCAGTTTCTTTAACCTTTCGAGTTTTCAGCAGCTTTCAGGCCTTCTTCAGTATCTTTTGTATTTTTTTTAATCAATTCACCTCAGTCAAGGCAACAATGCCAATAAAACGCAAGGGATTACTGGGAGAAAAAGACAATGAACCGGAAATCCAATCCTAAACAGAAAACAAGGGATAAACCTCTACTCCTGTTCAAAAGACCGGAGAGGCGTGTGAAGCGGACGATAGACGAACCTATCTACTCCTGTATCTGTCTATATTTCTGAGATGAGGTATTATGTACACTATTTATATTATTCGCACTATTGTCCTCATCTTTGTCGCCATATTTATTACAACGTTTTGGCCGTTTTACGCTCCGGCCTTCTTCAGGTAGTTGGAATGTCGAACTGAACCCTTTATTTTGCTCACTGGGGTAGACTGTTTTAGTTCCACGTGCCATGTTTAATGGATGTCAGTTGTCAGTTATCTCCTGTTAATTCCCCCCTCCAAGTTCTCCATTGCCTTAACCTTAGATGTATGCGCGGTGTAATGGATAATAGTTCGGAATTGTCAATCGGAGTGTCGAGTTTCAATTCTTATTGAGTTCTTTATATTCACTTATGCGTAAATACCCTTGGATATAGTATAAATCCACCTCTTCTCTCCTCCCACCAGCTATGTTTTAACTAGTGAGACTTGTATCACTAAAACTATTATTATCTCAAAAAAGATATTCTTGCAATCTAAAAGTAAAATCCTAGCTTTAAATATCCTACAAAGGATTAATAATCCGTTGAAAACGAATTAATGAATCTATTAAGGAAAAAAATAAATACATAAAAAATATATAGTAAATAAAGTTTCAGTGTCTTGGTCGAGAGGTAAGAAGTATAGAGTTGAAGTAGACTTTAGAAGGAAGCAGAAAGCCAATCTTAAACCGGAAACAAACGATAACCCTCTACTCCTGTCCAAAAGACCGGGGAAGTGTGTGAACAAGACGATGGTTGAACCCAAACGAGACACTTTATCAGATCGGCGAATGCCTGCTTGTTTTATTCCTATACTTATCACGTTTGACACGTCGGGGAATCTATTTTTTTTTTTTTTTTACGTGCTTCATCCCTTCACAACGTTGGCGGTCATGGCTCTCCGCAATTTCCTATCCTCTGTAGCACTTAGTAAATTTCATCTTTTTGTTATCTCTTCTAAACCCTGTTCTGCCATCCATTTACACATGCTCGTTAGGTAGAAGATACGCTCTTTTCCTCTGTTTCTTTTTGCCTTCTACATGACTTGTGAGTATCAAATTCTCCAAGCCGTCTTTCCTTGCCGCTAATTCTCTATTTCACCATATTACCACTTTCTACTTAAATTTTGTATATTACTGTTCTGCCTGACACCGGGTGTTGAATTCACAACTTGATGTGCGTTGCCGCCTTTATACACCGGATACATTTTCTAATACTAAGATTAAACCAATAAGTCGTTCGAAAGCCACTCGAGGTAGATGATTTCTGTTATAATGAGAATAATGACTGAAGTGTCTTTGTATTTCTTGATAATTCCAGAAAATAAACGAAATGCTATGCACGTGTAAATATTTTTTATCCTTTACCATTTGTTTTTTTGTTGTTTTTTTTAATCCTAAAATATGAGCGGACCGTCTACATTAACTGCAAAACTAAGTGACGATAAGAATATAATTCTTATGCTAAATTATACCCAATGCAAGGCTTAAGCTCCACTCGAGTAGTGGGTTACTGCTAAAATAGTAATAATGAATGAGGTGTAAGATATGAATGAAAGAGATGGTAGGAAGTAAAGGTTATAAGTATACGGAAAATGTTGTCGCGATCCGCTCGCATCTGAGCATTGGGATCGGCATCCTCTCTCCCTATTCCCTTTCTCTCTCCCTATTCATTTTCTCTCTCTCTCTCTCTCTCTTTCTATTTTCTTTCTCCCTCTCTATTCCCTTTCTCTCTCACTATTCACTTTCTCTCTCTCTCTCTATTCACTTTCTCTCTCTCCCTATTCACTTTCTCTCTCTCTATTCACTTTCTCTGTCCCTATTCCCTTTCTCTCTCTCTATTCCCTTTCTCTCTCCTTATTCACTTTCTCTCTCTCTCTCTCTCTTTTCTCTTTCTCTCTTTTTTCTATTCTCTTTCTTTTTTCATTTCTCTCTCTCTATTCACTTTCTCTCTCCCTATTCCCTTTCTCTCTATTTACTTTCTCTCTCCCTATTCACTTTCTCTCTCTCTCTATCTCTCTATTCACTTTCTCTCTCTCTATTACCTTTCTCTACCCTGCTTGATCGAGGTGGCGGAGATGGCTGTGAATCAAAGTGTTTAACGAGGCTATTGTTATGAATTTGAGTTTGATGGACAACTCTGCGCGACGGAGAAGCCCATACACTTGGCCAGAAGCGCCACTCTCGCCACTCAAAAGGGCTTGAGACAGGTGAGATCTGGCAAACCAAGTTGCATCGGGCTGTCGGGTGCTTGGTCTGTCAATGCTCGCCTTGCTTACCCCAACCCGATTAGCACTGTCCTCTTTCGTCGGTTTGTCCATTGCGATAATGAAGATATTTGCCGTTGGGGTCTTCGGGGTTTGGTCACGATTAGCCTAGTCCTTCCTCTTCGACCTTGCAGCCATGAGTAACCCCTACTATATCCTCTCCGTTTTCTTTCCCTTGGTGGCGGTGACGCAGATGGGCGTGAACCAGAGAGAGTTTGACGAGGCCATTCGCGTGAAATTGATTTTGGTGGACAACTCTGCGCGACGGAGAAGCCCACACACATTTGGCCAGAAGCGCCTCCCTTGCTTCTAAAAGGGAATCGAGACAGGCGAGATCTGGCAAACCAAGTTGCATCGGGTTGTCGGATGATTGGTCTGTCAATGTCCGTCTTGGTTACGCCAACCTGACTGGCGGTGCCCTCTTCTGCCAGTTTGGCCTTTGAGATCGTGTAGATCTTTGCCTATTCCGCCGCTGGGATCTTTGCGGGTTGGCCGCATTTGTTCAGCCTTTCTCCAACCTTACCGCCATGCGTGACCCTACAGAAGTTGGAACTCCAGGCGACTTTGCTCTTGGGATCACTGAGACAAGTAAGACTTCTACCATGACCAGGAACGTGGTCTCTCGGGTTACCTCCTCCTAATTTTCGAAATTGCTCCTAGGAGACGCTCTCAGGACTATAAATACTCTGCTATATTTTTCTCGCTCTCTTCTTAGCTTATCCGCTAATTTGTTAACATGTAACCTCACGCGGAGAACGCGCTTCTCTTTGGGAAATGCATGAATATATATATATATATATATATATACACACACACACACACACACACACACACACACACACACATTCACTGTCTACACATACTTTGGACCAAAACTGTTTTTACATTCATCTGACACACATATCTTTGTCTTTGTCACTTGTAACCGTTTACTGTTAATACATTATCATTTGTTTGTACATATATATTGGTTCTTGTCGTTTCTTCACTTTTTTATGTGGACTCATATCCCGAGTCCACCCTGTTGTTGTGGGTATTTCAGAAGACAGCGGGTTATTCCCAATTCGAAACACCGACGTTACTAACGCCCGCAACAAGTTTGGAAGCGCATACACCGGTCCGCAACCATTCTGTTATCCTATGCTTATTTATTGATTGTAGTAACGTAACATTTTTATAGATGAGGACATTATTTTCAAGTTTGTAGGGAAAACGTTTCGAGTCGTAAGGTTTTTTATTTTGTTGTTCTGCAGTGAATTTTTCCCTTATTATTTATATCACAAATATTTATTTTTAGCAACAACAATAATAAAAAAATGTTCTCATATATTTAATGATAATTTTATACTTTATATTCTTTACTCATTTATTGATTCATTTCTGTTATTGTCATTAAAGATTAAAGTAATAAGTCAAGGTGGTACATTTGATAACGAACTGTTCACTCCGACATCCAGTGTAAAAGATATATGGTTGTTCCTTGTCATGGTAGAGGCCTTACTTCTCCTAGAGATCCCAAGAGTGAAGCCGTCTGGAGTTCCAACTTTTGTAAGGCCATTTATGCTAGTAAAATCGAAGAGCAAGGATCAGACTGAACGTGACCAACCCCGAAGACCCCCATCAGCGGAATAGACAAAGATCTTCTGGCCAAGTGTATTTGTCCACCAAAATAAAATTCATTCAAATGGCCTCGTCAAACTCCCTTTGATTCACACCCATCTCCACCACCACCACCAGGAGAAAGGAAGAGAGGATGATGATCCCGATGTTCAGATGCATGCGGGTGCCGACAACAATGACAATGATAACATATTAGTTATGTTCAAAATTTTCTACATCCATCTTTTTTGATGAATAGAAACAAATCCAATCCAGTCCTTCAAAATGGGTTAAAAGTAAAACATTTATATGTTTTTCGGTCTATCCATGTGTTTTTCATTTTTGAATCTGATGAAGCTTAGAAAGGCGAAACATGTTATCAAATCTAGTTTGAATGAAATATTTTTTTATTTGTTAAATTTCTTCAAAAGTATAAATATGAAGAAAATTGTGGTCTGGAGAGTTTTTGAGTACCTCCTGTTACAAATAAACCATGATGGAAAAGTGACAACTAAACTCACTGAATAATAAGGCACATGCCAATCTAAAGACAAGTGAGATTCCTTTTGAAATCACAGCACCAGTCTGCCAAGAGGATGAAACCCAAGCAATGCTGCATGGTAGATTTGAATCAATATATAGCGCAAGGCAAATGTATGACTGAGTCCAGTGGGGTCTGGAAAGATTGAACTGAACTCAATTAATGGTAATTTTATACTTTTATTCTTTGTTTATTTATTGATTCATTTCTATTATTGTTATTAAAGATTAAAGTAATAAGTCAAAATGGTACATTTGATAACAAACTCTTCATTCCAACATCCAGTGTAAAATATATATGGTTGTTCCTTGTCATACGGAAAATAGATAACGATTAATCTTTGCTTGTTGAAGATTATATTATTCAAGGAAGCACCTAAGTAGGTATCGGTTCCACAAAGTGACCCTTTGAGCGGGAAGGGGTAGTTGTCTAAGTGAAACTTTCTTCTTGTATGTATATAGGAATGAGAATCACTTCGTATCAAATAAATGATTTCGTTCAATTGGAATCTTGAAGAATACAACTGTCAAAAACAAAAAAAAATCTGTCCAAAATCATGAACGTGTCATCCCAGACATTACAAGATTTATAAGTTTCATCGGTTGAATAATTTGCTGAAACAACTCACCTTTCTCTCCCAATTGTGTGATCTGTCTGGAACATATCTAGACGCCTTGAATTACTTGAAAACCAGTTGTACAACCTTGATGTATAACTAGAGACAACCTTATTGAGCAAGAACATTCTCCTGTGGAATTACTATATCGTCATTCAGACTCTATTGAGTGAGCCTGTGTATTGCGCGACCGTTGCATTCACAATTGCCAGGTAAGAGAATTCTTCGCGTTTTGGAAGAACTTTGTGTCCCTCATCTCTTATGATTTGACTTAGCTCCCTGTGACCTTTACACGTTTCCAAAAGCTAAAACCATTGTTGAAACGCCCTGCCATTTGAATCGTACGGCAGTAAACGTATTAAAGTGATTTTCTAAGCATAGGCCGAAAGTATGGGGCACCCAGTGAGGATCAAACTCACTATTCAGTCGTAATTGATTTAACGAGACAAGCTTGGTATCCATTACACCGCCTCGAGATGCCCAAGTAAACGTATTAAATATTTCATGTGTCTATTGCCAAACCGATTCGATCATCTTCATTGTGTCCCGGTATGCATTAACTTGAAAGTAAGTTCTTGCTGAATTTGGATGATCTTGTTGCAGGCCAGTGATATAAACACGTGTGTCTCCTGAAATGCCCACAACAAACATGGCAGACTCGGAATATGAGTCCACCAAAAATAATGTAGAAAAACAACGAGAACCGATATATATATATATATATATACAAATTAATATGTATTCAACAACAAAAGGTTAGAAATGACAAAAACAATAATGTGTGTGTAACAAATGAATGTGGAAACTTTGTGGTCCAATGTATGTGGGGTGAGTGAATGTGCGTACGTATGTGTGTGTCTGTGTATGTAATATTCATGCGTGTCACACAAAGGGATAACCGCAGTCTTCTGCGAGAGATTTACATTGTTTTCGTATAAGCTGAAAAGTAAGAAGAGAGGGTGAGAAAAGATATCGCCGAGTAGTTTTGGAGAGCGTCCTCTAGGAACAGTTTGAAAAATTAGGAGGAAATAACCCGACAAACTGATTCATTGTCAAGATAATATTAAACAGAAATCAAGTTTGATTACGACACCGATTTTAAGGAAGAAACCATATTCCTATGGTGGACCGTGGGTTTATGTGTTGTTAAATTAGGAACACGAGCGTTTATTCCTGCTAGAAGGTCCACTACAAGAATATGGCGGACTCAGAGATTGAATCCACCATAAAGAAGTGTAAAGAAAACAAACAAGACCGATATATAGATACAAACAAGTACATATATTAAACAACAAAACTTACAATGGACATAGACATTAACACTGTCTTTTTGCGTGTGAACGTAAAGAGTTCATATTTTAGTGAATGTTCGTACATACGTGTATGTGTGTATAATGTTCATGGCGTCTCCCACAAATGGGAAGACGCAATCTTCTGCGAGAGCTTACATTGTAGATGTGTTCGCTGAAAATGCAGAAATGAAAAAGAGGACGAGTCAGTAAATCGCCCAGTATTTATAGTGTAGGGAGAGCGTCCCCTAATGAACAATTTGGACAATTAAGGAGGAGTTAACTCCGACATTCCTGCCTGAACAGAAACAACTGGTGAAAGGATATGTATATTTTTCGCTGACAATGTAAAATTTTGGATTTTTTAAAACAATTTTTTGACAAAGAATTTCCGAACTCTGTTAGTCTGTTCTACCTCCACCCACCACATTAACTTGACCTTGCAGCAAAAGATTACTGCCTTTTACGATCGCTGCAAAACGATTTGACGGATGGGGGAGAGAGAAACTTTCTCAAATGAAAACCAGATTCAAGAATTTGTCGAAAAGGTTTTCACATCAAAACCAGCAGAATTTTATTTATAAAAATGTGTCGATGAGCTGCCTGATAAATGTATTCGCAAATAATAGCGAATATATAACTGAATAACATGTGATTGCACTTCATTCTTTCAACAATGAAGTTGTTTAACAAAAATGCTAGTTACAATATTTACCGTATATATACGAGTATAATTCGAGTTTATTTAGTCATTTTATTGCGCAAAAATAGGCTGTCGCACTCAATGACAGTCCTTAGGTTGCTGGCACCCCGGGAAAGCTGAACTTTAGAGCCCTTACAAGTATAATCTATATATAAAATTCTGTGACCCCCGTTAGTCCGTCCGTCCGTTACACTTTCTAAAATAGCTATATATTGTGTTGTAGAGTAGTTTTCACAGTGGAGGCTTGTATTTCAATAAGTCGTCCTAAATTAGGTTCGACGTACAAAACGTTAGGAACTTGAAATAAGAGTTAATGACACAGCAATCTAGTTGTGATGGTTGATACTTCAATGTCCGACAGACTCACTCAACACCACTGAGCCCAACTGGCCACTGCTACTACTACTTATTATCTGTGGGAGGGTCTATTACAATAGAATAAGTATTATGGTATAACATATTGATAGATAGAAACCAAAATTTGGGGGAAATGCAAATAGGTTAAGTGAGTACAAAGTACAATTGATTTTACTAGGGTGCGTAGCTTAGTACAATAAATATTCATTAATTATTTTGGAAAAATTAAAAGTATTATTATTTAACATACAAAATACTCCCACTACTTTAAAAACAACTTAATGATTGAAACAACAAATATTTATTTAATAAAAATGCAATTTTGTTTTTTTTAAGTTTTTATACACAAGAATCCAGTTTTCACTTCTCTCTGCGTTTGCGAGAACTATAAATTAATCACAAGGCCAAATTCTTCAAAAATTTGGAATTTGGCTCCAAAAATATTTACGCATAGCCAGTTGTTTGTTGCATGCTCAAGTGCAAGAAATCTTGAGAATTTATTCTTCGCAGTTAAAAAGGGAAAAAGAAATTTTCTTAAAAAATATTGTCTATTTCTATTAAATTGTGTTAAAGGAATTATTAAACCTCGAAGTGGGGTTTTTGTTAAAGTATTTTTCCAAACAAATCAGCTTATTCAAATTTCATCGATTTGTTTGCAAAATTGAACGAAACGTAGAGTTTATAAATCTCGACAAAAATGTTAGCGATATATTCAACAATATTAAAGGCTGTGAGGAGTTCAAAACGCGTCAGTGGATTGCAAAAAAAATCTAGGAGAAAAACTGAAAATGTACAATAACGACTTCATTATAATATACAAATTAATACAAACTAAAGGAAATCATTCATTATGTTACCTAAAACATTTTTCTATCCTTTATATCTGCAAATCTTTTCATGGCCCTTTCTACGCTTATCTTCTTTAGAAGATAATTTTCTATTGGCAAAATAGCCAAAGAATTTAATCTGTCTTGAGTCATGGAGGACTGCAAGTATGTTTTTATAAGCTTTAGTTTTGGAAGATCCTAAATACATGACATGGCAGCATGATGGCGTCCCGGGCGACTACCCGTGAGCCGGACCTAGTTACACTATACATAGGAAGTTTTTGTGAAGAGATTAAAAATCGTGCCTTTTCGGTGACTGGTTGCTCTATACACGAGTATTTTTTTTCCGGAAGGGTTAAAATACATACCAAAAAATTCAAAAGTCGTACTATACATGAAGCCGTCTTATACACGAGTATATGCGATATGATTCAAACTCATGTTATGAAAAACCGATTAAGACAATTCTATTTAAAAAAAAAAAAACAACGTCCCAATGCATTGTAAATTGTGGCCTTCATGCTATCTTAGTTTTGTAATTCTCCGACCCATATATCCCACTTTTCGATTTTCTCTTCCAAGTATACGAAGTTGATAAAAAAGTATCGGACTGTTGCTATGGTTTACGAAACTAAAGTACGCAGAGTGAAGCCGCTTAGCACAGACTGAACATGAACCATGTTGCGCATGCACACTAAGTTGTAATATTCTCGTTCCCTTCTGTTATTTATAGCAGTGCTTGGAAGGAAAGTGTGTAGAGTGTGGTCGTCTCAACACACTACAGAGGTTCTTGTGTAGCATGATTTGGTCACGCACAACATTCTCCAGGTCCGACAACCATTATAATCGCCAGATCTCGCTCCTTGCGTCTTTACTCTTTCCAACAATCAAATCCCACTTGAAAGGAAAAAGATTTCAAGACGTCGAGGAAATCGAAATTAATACGACTAGGCAGCTGTTCGCTAGCCACAGAAAAAAGAGTTCCAAGAATGCTTCCATCAATAGAAACGACGCTGGATAAAGTGCGTGGCTTCAGAAGAGGACTATTTTGAAGGAGATTTAATGCTGAATCGATATGTGTTGTAGTTTACTTTTTCTAGAAACCAGTCCCGCTACCTTTTGATCAGATCTCGTATATTAGGTATGTGCAGAAGTTTCCAGCAAAAATCGCTTTTCGTTTGTGATTTTATTCTCAGTTTTCACACACAAAAAAAAACACTTGGCACATTTGCATTTCGAGATCTCTCTCTTTCTCTCGCTTTTCGCACACTTTCCCTGTCTCTAATCATCTCCTCTCTCACTCTCATTTCTTCCCTCTCTCTTCCTCTCTCTTTTCTCCTCTTCTTCCTCTCAACTCTTCCCTATTTCTCTTTCTCTATCACACCCGCTCTTTCCCCTGCTTTTTCCTCTCTTTTCTATTTCAGCTTTTCCCTCTTTAAAGTTCTCTTTTTCTTTCGCTTTCTTTCTCCATTCTTTTTATCTCTCTGATTTTTCTCTTTGTCTCTCATTTTTCACATTTCGCACTCTCTCTATCTCCATTCATCTCCTTTCACTCTTTGAGTTCTTCCCATTCTCTTTCTCTCTCACCGCTCTTTTTCTTTCTTCCTTTCTCTCTCTCTCTCTCTTCTCCTCTTCTTACTCTAAGCTCTTCACTATCTCTCTTTCTCTCTCTTTCACCTATTTTTCCCTCTTCTGTCTGCTCTTTCCCCTTTTTTTAAACACTTCTCACCTTAAAGCTCTCCTTTCCCTCGCTTTTCTCGTACGTTCATCAAAGATAAGCAACATCGAACCTGGTCACTACCTAGATCGGTGACCGCTTGGAAATAGCAGGTGCTGTACGCTTAGATATGTTGTTGGTACAAGGGATAACGGCTCGGAATTGTAAATCGGAGCTCCGAGTTTCAATTCCAGTTAGGTTCGTTATATTCACTTACATCACCTTGGGAAAGGTATGATACCCTCTCCCTTTCCCTTTGGGTTAATTAGTAGGACTTATATCAATAAATCATTATATCCACCACCCCCCCGCCCAAAAAACTCCTTCCAGTCTAAAAATATTTTCTGGCTTTGAATAACATACAAAGGGTTGATAAGACGCAAAAAAAAAACAAATCAATGAAATCTTTTGAATCTCTTTTTTGACTTTTATCTCTTTTTTCTCCCTTTTTATCGCTATCTACCTCTGTCTTTCTATTTTTTCTCTTTCTCTCTCCCACTCCCTCCTTTCTCTTCCTGCTCTTTTATCTTTCCCCGTTCATCTCGCTCTTTTTTCACTCCCCTTCGCGTTTTCTCTCTCTGTCTCTTCCTCTCTCTTTTTATTCTCTTTCTCAATGTCTCTTTCTCTTTTTCTGTTTATTCTTTCCTCTTTTGCTCTCTCTGATCTTTTTTCTTTCCTCACTCCACCCTCCTCGCTATCTTTTTCATTTCCCTTTCTCTCCTCTCACTTTTCTTTCGCCACTATTCCTCTCTCTCTCTCTCACCGACTGTCAGCTTCACTCTTTCACTTTCCTCTTAGTTTTCTCTCTGTTTCTTTAATTTTTTCGTCTCTCCCTCTCTCTCTCTCCTATTTTGGCTCTCTCTGTCTTTGTTCTTTCCATCTTTTACTCTCTCTTCTTTATCGCCCTTCTCTCTCCTCTGTCATTCATTTCTATCTTCTTTTTTTTTTCTTCGTTTTTGTTTTAATGTTCACTTCCAGTTTCTTTATCATTGGTATCCCAGATTTGCGACTTTGTATGTCATATTAATCTTCGTAAAGATGTGGAGGGTCATGATCGCCCACGTCCTGAAGAGACACGTCACATAAAAGAAGAAATACCTAATCTTCCGTGCACCATGTTCACACACACACACACACACACTCTCTCTCTCCCCGTTTTTTTCTTCTCTCTTTTTCACTTCACGTTCTTTTTCCTTTCTTTTTCCTTTCTACTCTCGTTTTCTCTCTGCTATCCTATTCACAAGCTGAGCTCTTCTTTTTCGCCCCTTTTCTTTACGTTCGAGTCATAACTACCGCCTGATCTCTCTCTACTTCTCTCTTAGCTAATTTCAATATGGCCCTGTTTTAAGACAAGCTACTTGCTGCTTTCTACAGTTATCTAGGTCGTTTTTTGTTGTTTTTTTCCGGTTTTTATTCTTTGCTTGACTGTTTATTGTAAGTTGTTTCCTTGCTTCTCGCCACCCCCGTACGCACAGGTCTCTGACAAGAGAACAGGTCCTTCGAGAATCTGTTTCGGAATTTAGGTCAAGGGAGGAAAAAGGCGGGAAGTATGTAAACGAATGTCGCGCAGGAACTACATTAAATTTAAAAGACAAAATCCCCGCAGAATATTAACGATAAAGTGAGTACTAAATAGTATAACTTATTTTTAATGCAAAAAATATGGACGTGTTGTTCTACTTTCCAGGGTAGCAGTAGTGTTAATAATAATGGTGGTCGATTAAATTTCCTCAGCTATTAACTGCTGGCGCCGAGGCGTCTCGTCGTCGGGCAAATGGTTAACAAGCTAGTCTGGTTTAACATGACGATTCACCAGGGATTTCAATCCTCACTAGGTGTCACGTATTTGTGGCCTTGTGTTAGACTAAGATTCGTAAATCGCAAATGTTAGTGCATTAAAATGTCGGAAAAAATTAAAAAAGAAAATCTATCATTTTGAACATTGGCGATTCTTCAGGTGTGCAATAACATGTCCCCAATCCAGATTTTGTCTTGCTTTCAGATTGCCCCTTCCTTCATCGATACTTTTATGCGCGCTAATGCAACAATGTAGTGTAAATATATATATATATATATATATATATATATATATATATATATATATATGTGTGTGTGTGTGTGTGTTGTTTTTAAAATAGGATATAGAATCGTGACAAAGTTTTGAAGTAATTTGACAAATGAAAACGTTTCATTGAAAATAGATTTGATTACGCGTTTCGCCATTCTAGGCTTCATCAGATCCAAAAACGAAAGAAAGAAATGTGGAATTAAGAAAAATTCATTAATTTTGACAAGGTGGGAAAAATCGGTAACTACGAAATAAAACGTTTTCCATTTGTCAAATTTCTTATATAATCTTAGATTTCTGAAAAAAAAAAAGTGACCCAACCGTAGTTAACTGTTCTAAATTTTGTCCTGTTTCAACTAGTTGAGTTCCATACACGCTTGGGCAATAATGTGTCTTTCAATACATGACTGACTAGACTATGTTGCTATTTATTTCTACATTAGACTGGTTGCCAACCAAGACTTAAAGAGCACAGTCTATTCTACTATTCAACCCATAGCTAGGGGAGAAGAAATGCATTCATACCTTTCTCAAGGCTATCTGTCCGTAAGTGAATATAATGAACTGGACTGGAATTCGAACTCGGCGATATCCATTACGCCACAACGCATAAAGAAAGTGTTATATCTCGTGCAAGATATAATAAACAAAGTAAACCCGAGTGTGGTTTTCAATAATAATTTTGTAATCGGATGTAGGTATGTCAAAATACAGAGACAGAGTCGGGAGTAAGCTAACCGCAATGGTGTTAGTAAACGAAGACCTTTTTCTCCCCCTACTCTTGACTGCGGTCGTACTTTATCGGCAACCAGTCCGTCCATTACCGTGAATGGGGAAGTTGGGTTATCTCATCACAACAGAAAGTTTTATTAAGGAATTTGGAAGTCCCCATGATAAACGGTATGAAATGTGATTATATATATATATATATATATATATATTCAATGCTTAAGGTTGCTTTTGTTTATTCTTTGTTCTTTTTGTAGCAACAGCCGCCGCCGCCGCCGCTGCACAAGTCAGCATTATTTGTTACATCCCTTTGGTCTAGTTACAAACTTTTAACCAGCAATTTTGGTATGATTTTGAATATTTACTACAAATGTGAGCGGTGGAAAAATTTCCCATGTGAAAGTGGGCAATGGCGCAAAAAAAATGATTGGGAATCCTACATTAGATTCTAATGTAACATCATTCTCCCTGAACATTATTTTTAACATCCTGAATTTTGTGAGCGTTTCGTGTTGACTTGATTAGAAAACAAGAAACATTCATACATTTCAGGGATCATGATAAAAAAAAATTACTGTAGCACTTATTTTTCATCGTCGTCTTTGAAGCATTTCATTTTCGGCATGAATAAGAACAGTCTCATAAAAGAGGAACGCTAACGACCTGTACAGTTCGTACATACTGGAAAAGTCTCCACACAAACTGAAATTTGGGGTTGCATCTTGAATTTATGAGAGTCTGTTGAATAGGTTTATTGAAATTATCACGAGTCTTTCAGAGTAACCCTACTTTGAACGGTCCCCTTGGCATTGTTACAACGATCCCCGTTACTGGCTGGTAAGGAACCAATCAGAAGCCCCCTTATTGAAGCCGCTTCGTCTCGATCTGCGCGCTATCTTTGAATTTTCCTCTTTCCCACTTTGGCTTTCAATGAGTAGCACGTACAATACGACTGCTTCCGAAAACAAAACAAAAAACTTCACCAATAGATCTGTGGAATCAGGGATTGTATTGTCTACTCCACGTGAAGATATCTTCTCAGTCCTCAGGAAGTCCGGACACCGAGACATTTCCGCACCACCGCAATAACAAGAAATCACAAAACCTCAAATAATTATTAACACGGCGTTTCTTTTCTGTGACAATTTTTTGCAACACCATTATTGTAAATTTTCTTTCTTTCTCCTTTTCTTCTTTTCCTTCCTTTTCTTCATTTCTCCTTTTCTTCCTTTCTTCCTTTTCTTCTTTTCCTTCCTTTTCTTCATTTCTTCCGTTCTCCTTTTCTTCCTTTTCTTCTTTTCTTCCTTTTCTTCTTCTCCTTCCTTTCCTTCATTTCTTCCTTTCCTTCCTTTTCTTCTTTTTCCTTTTTCTTCTTTTCCTTCTTTTTTTTTCCTTTCTTCCTTTTCTTCCTTTCTTCTCTTATATTAAAGTTTTGAATCTCAAAGGTTTGCTTTCGTTTTTTTTTCTCTCGCCGTGACACGTCACTGAATTATCCTTTTTCTCTCCAGCGATAATTACTTATCTTTTTGAACAAACTTAAACGAGTGAAATACCAACAGTTTTCGACTCAATACACTTCACAATATCTGGTCAAATGTTCAAACATCAAATTTTATTTTACTTATGGAGGGGTGGGGACATCGCGATCGAGCGGAAAAATTTTCTGCGCCGTTTCGTAAATTGCAGATGATCGGTTGTCCACGCTTTTAAAGCGTACGAGGAAACATGATTTGTATTTTTTGTCTCCCTCTAAAATTAAAACAGTTTTTACAAATGGATTCCTGGCGAAAGTGATCGCGCCAGGGATGAAGAAATAGAAACATTTTAACAATAATAAAAAGCCTTTATTTATTATTTCGACGCGGCAAAACAGGATGAAAAGACAAAAATGCACATTGAAAGTTGCATTGTTTATTGAAAGTTGTTTTCCACTAGAAGGGTTCCTGTGTTGATTACAACCTTTTTATGCAAAGAGCAAGCTAAGTGTTAAAGCTTGTGACTGATTGGCTGTTTGGTCTCTTCTCAAAGGCAATTTGAGAGGTAAATCCTTGTAACAGCGATGTGGGTGTACGATCTGATGTTACTGTCTAACGAAGTCGTTTGCTTGTTGAATGGTTTTGCCCTGAAAGTTCTCTGAAATCAATCAGATGAGCATGTACTTTTGATTATTTTGTTTCATGTCTTTTCATTGGTTTATAAATATTAGTGTTAAGGAAAATAGAAACAACAATGAAACTTATACTTATAAAACAGATGACATTTCTGGAACACATGATAAGGAAAGATTTGAATATTTGAAGGTAATAGAAACAGTGGAAAAGAAGGGCTAACATAATTAAATAATTGTTATGGAGTAGTTTCACAGTGGAGGCTTGTATTTGTACTAAGTCGGTCCTAAAATAGGTTCGACGTACAAAACGTTAGGAACTTGATATAATAGGTAATGGCGCAGAGTAAATCTCGTTGTGGTCGCTGATATTTTAGTATCCGACTAACGGTCGTCCGGCATCGACTGACTGACCAACGATAGTTAGTCACCCCCCCCACCACCACCACCACGAGGACATCATGTAGCACAAGGCCGGTTTAACGTGGGATCTCCGAGCCCGTGATCTCGGCCAAAAATATGCCCATTGAACCCGTATAAACGGGTTCAGGGTCGGTTTACCTCCCCAAAAGAGAATCCGCCTTTCGGTGTAGCCTCTTTTGGGTTCCTCACCCCCCCGAAGGCAGAGCGTTCAACCGATCAGCCAGTCGACTGGCTGACCAACTCACTGAGCGACTCTTACTACTCCTACTTATTATAGGTGGGAGAGTCTATTAACTATAGAATAGGTGTGTTCCACTATAACAATAATATCCGTGTCTGGATGGCAAAATATGGAAAATAGACGGTAAAGAATCTAAAGTTACTTGGAACAAAAAGGGAAGTTATGTCGATCTCGCATCCTGAAGGGATATAGCACACACAGACACTTACACACAAAAAGACTAAGAACTAACAAATACATTACTAGCGAATTTTCTATAGGTAGGATTATTAAATTAGTTCTTTCAAGAAACGCATTGCATACAATGAAAAAGACAGGTATGTTCAGAATTCAGTCAAACTACCCTGACACAGTAGGTCAATATAGTATGCTTTATTTTTGGTTATTTTTTAAATACCTACCTCCAATAAAACGCGGTATCTAAGGTTTAAAATGAATTTTAAAAAATGAAATATCTTTCTTGCAGATTTTATTTTGGTCTTAATTTCAAGCTAATAGATTAAATTGAATATTTCCAATAAGCAAAATACTTTGCTACATTTCAAAACTAATTTAAATTGACGGGAAGGAGGATTTTTTTATAGCTAAAAATCGCTGATTTTATCGCCATTTATACTCATTTGTTAGCACAGTGTAGTTCTACTTTCAAAGATAAAATATATTTTTTTGAAATTTTATTTGAAAAATATTTGCTGATTTGCAGTTTAATTAATCTTATTTGTAACAAATATTAAAATTTAATTTAAAGTAACGCGGAAATGAGGAAGGTGTTTATATAAGGTGTTGACAGCTTAACTGACACACAGAAGTTTATCTAATTTTTTTTAAGAAGGACATATCTGTAAAATTACTTGAGGAATATAACATGAACGGCTTTTTTATATAATTTTTAACTACCCAATAATCTTGAAAAATTAGGTAAATATTCTTCGTAATCTGATGTTTTATTGAATTTTATGTACTTTGGCTTTAAATTTACTTTAGCTATCACTCTCATTTTTGACGATATCGTGGATGGACGTATTTACGAAAAAATCGGCATGTTTATACACACAAAAAATTCGAAATTCTTTTTAAAATATTAGGTGTCATTAAATTGTAGTAAGCTTTTCAATTTTTTTTTAGTAGATATACTTTTTACGTAATAACAATATCAATTAACCGGTACAAACTAACACAAAAATTTAAAAGATTTAAAATTATATAATTTATTCTAATTAATTTTTTTTTTAAATGAAAACAATTCTTGTAAAAAAATTTATTCATCAAAAAAATTTTTCTTGAGAGAATTGTGTTCATAATATTATTTATAAAAGCAGTTAAAAGCTTTTTTTAATTAAATAATGCCTTAGTTTTATCGCATTTTTAATTTACGATTCAGAGCAGATTTTTTTATATCTAAAGGTTGTTTTACAAAAGTAAAATTGATGATTTAAATTCTCCAAGGAGTTCTGCATAGAAATAATATAAAGATTAAGCGATACAAAAATTAATTTATCGAAATTTCATAAAACTAAAATAAGTTTCTGTTAACGGATATAAAAATGTTTTTACCAAGATTTTCTAAAAGAGAAACATTTCTAAAATAATTTATTTGTGAATAGGTCCTGAAAGTTTCAGGAAAATCCGACAATTATTTGATTTTTGCAAGAATTTCCAAATCAATGTGGTTTTCACCGCAAAAAAAGACGCTAAAATTTCCTATGCTAATCTTTGGTCTACCACTGACGGAAGAAAAACAAAATTTTAACCAAAATTTCAACTTTATAAAAAGGATCAAAAAATATGATTTAATAATCAAAAAATACTTTGGTCTTTCCTCTTAATAATAACATAAAGATTTTGACGATAAAACTTGGACATGCTCATTTTTTAGCGAATTTTTAGTTTTAACCAAAATAAAAATTTAGTGTCGCCTAACGTATCTGGTATCGAAAGGGATGACCAAACACTACTTAGGTGTTTAAAAGTTTACGACTAAAGATTTTCAGAGATAAAAAAAAAAAAAAAAAAACTATTGTAAAAAGATATTTTTCTCTTTCATATTCATTCTTTTCTTTACAGTCTCCGTTCCGTTTGAACCAATTTATGTACACGTACAAACTGTTGCTTCTAAATAGGACACATGAAATACCAACACAGCGTCTGAAACAGAAGTCCACCCACTCGTGCATTTAATTCAAGGTCATTATCAAGTGTAAACTTGGCTTGTTGACAGATATTTTTTTATTTATTTATTTTTAAGTCATCCAGATCTCAGGTGATAATGAATGTGGTTTAACAGAAATTATCACATAAAACTTTTAATAGTAATAATAAAAAGAGTGTTTCATGTAACAATTTCATTTCTTTCTGTAATAAGGCCACAATGAAGAACCCAGCTAAAACGCTTTATAGTCGAAGGTACCCACTCAGATTTAAGAATTACGGCAGGACTCCACACACAATTAAAAATTACAGCAGCCCCCCCTCTCTGATTTAAGAATTATGACAGGCTCCCACTCAGAATTAAGAATTGCGGCAAGCCTCCACTCAGATTTAAGAATTACGGCAAGCCCCCACTCAGATTAAGAATTATGACAGGCCGCCACTCAAATTTAAGAGTTGCGGCAAGCCCACTCATATTTAAAAATTACGGCAGGTCCCCACTTAAATTTAAACATTACAACAGCCCCCCTCACAAATTTATAAACGTTGGCAGGCGCCAACACAGATTTGATAATAGTTACAAGCCTCCGCTCCCATTTAAGATTGTTGGCAGGTTCACACTCAAATTTAAGAATGGTGGCAGACCTCCACTCATATTTTAAGGTCACCCATTGATAATCCAACCCACTAGACGAAACCAAACAGACAAGCTTACGAGCCACTACCCCACGCCAAAACGTCCGATTTTATTTACTGAATGCAAGTTATTAATAATTCGTGTGTCCTGCCATTCGATATGTTCTGGGTGTAAGTCTGTATACACATATGTGCATATATTCGTGGGTATATGAGTCGGTCTGGATTATAAAGAGAGAGGAAATCATTTCTTTTACTTGGCAACGTATTTTCTAACATAAATCTCCTTCCGTGTCAATGCATTTTTAACACTCCTTCATAGATCACCCTTTATGTAGAGAAAATTTCAGTTCTAAATTCAGCACTTAACTGTTTCAGGCTGTAGAATTACTGATCTACCCTTGTACATGCACATATACACACGTATATGTGTTTGTCTCCGTCTAGATACATCTATCTATCTCTCTCATATATATATATATATATATATATATATATATATATAGGATGAGATGGGTAAATTGTTGCTGTTTCATATTTTTAATTTCGCGCATGCGCATTGTTTTTTATTTGGTCGTCTGCATAGTATAATAGGGTCAATTTTTTCTCTGTCTGTGAGAAAAAGAGCACCATGACGAAATTCACTCCGCCAGAAATGTGGAAACGGCATACTGTACTGCTTGGCATTTGCACCGTAGTCTCAAATACGAACATTTTAGAGTGTTTGATTGTCAATCTGTGGACAGTGTAGAGGATTCGGAAAGAGTTGGATGAGTCTAATGATGATTACGAAGGTATGGCAGCTCGAAAAACCCACTCTGATCGTTCTGATAAAAAAGAGGTTTACATGAGCGATGTATATGCAGAAATTGAAGTCCAATAGATAAAGTCTTTCTTTTCTACTTTCTCTCTCTCTCTATATATATATATATATACATATATATATATAATCTCTCTCTCTCTCTCTCTATATATATATATAGAATGTGTGTGTGTGTGTGTGTGTGTGTGTATAAATGTCATCTCCCTATCAGTCTATGTCTTTCTTTCTTTCTCTCTCTCTCTCTCTCTCAGTGTAACCCGGATATAAGAGAGATTTTCTCTGGTCCCAAATTAGAGCTTGTGTTAATGTATATAAAATAGACCAAACCCGGATATAAGAGACGACTTCTCCGGTCCAGACAACTCTCTTATATCCGGGTTACAATCGAATATATATATATTATATATATATATATATATAAAAAAATGTTATCTCCCTCTCTGTCTGTCTCTCTCTCTCATATATATATATATATATATATATATATATATATATATATATATAATCTCTTTCTTTCTCTCTCTATATATATATATATGTGTGTGTTTTATGTCTCTCTCTCTCTCTCTATATATATATATATATATATATATATATATATAAAATATCCGGAATATAGCTTTTGAATATACAAATGGTTGGTGGATGTTTCACGCTTCAAGCGACCATCAGAAAGTGTGTAGTGTTGATTTCCATATCCACTCATGTTTCATTGAATGTGACGGACAAGGAAAGTTTTTCTTTTTATTCCGTTTGTCTTATTTTCTTACGGTTTTTATTTCTTTTAATAAAATCAGCAAGAAGAACTGGATAAAAACTTTCAATGAAGCATATATAAAAGAAAGTTTGCTGCCAATATTAAAAACATTCTTTTCATATGTATATGTGTTTGTGTGCGAAGGTATTGCCCTTTATATATGTATATGCATCTGTAGAGAAATAAAGATAAACATGAACGGACGTGTGTGTGCGTGTTATAAAACAATACACAAAGTTATGTGGACACTTACATGTTAATGCTGTTGTCTCTCAGTCCTTATGAGTATGATTATTGGCTCTGTTTTGTGTATGTTTTGTATTTTACATTAACAAGTAGCGTTCCTGTTTTGCCTTTATCATACAATATATATATATATATATAAATAAAAAGAAAGAACAGAAAGATATAAAATCCGGTGTTCTTATAGATATTTTTATTTTTATTTTTACAAAATAGTGCTCAATGTAAATTTACAGAGCATTAATATTATAAATTAATTGATTTAAAATATGTTTTGTTTCGCTACACAGTTCCAACCATGTTTCAAAAATAGAAGCTAAAAACCCCGAATTTAATTTTGCAATTAAATTAAAAGCATTAGTTCCATTTCATCTTCAAGCGAGTTTTGGAGTAACTTTTAAAAATTACCGGGTTTTAAAGACACAGCTAAAATCACGTTTCCATGGTTACAGAATATTCTACTTAAATTGAACAAGAGATGTCTAGATTTTCCTTATGTCAGTATCATTGTATCAGTTATTAGCTACAATTTGGTAAAGGGTAGGGATGTATTTTACAATGAAACCTGACATCAGTTGAATGGATGTCGTCTGAATTTTTTTTTTTTTTTTTTTATTGTTAACGGTAAAAAAATTTCAACGTCATTTTTTAAATTTAAAGATTTTCGGTTTTTTTTTTTTTTTTTTTTCCTAATACTTTTTATTTAACTACGATTTGAAATATTCTCCTTTTTAATTTTTATTTTACTATATTCTTTTTAAGAACAGTTAAATGTATTAGAATCCATTATGTAGGATTATTTTAACATCAAGTTTAAGTTTTATTATATATATATAATGTTGTGAAAGTGTCTGGGTCCCTACAGCTGGCATTCATTCCTCCATCCCACCCAGTTTCATTCTTCGCATCCACAGGTTGTTTGCATCCTAATCTACACGTTTTACATTCAACCACTTTCTTCCTCTGTCCAGACTTGACACCTTTGGGGTAAATTGTATGCATTAGGACACATTTTATGTTTTCAGTAAGAGGAGAATTACTTTTAGTGTCACTCTTATCAAACGGAACAAATGCTCTTTTTATCTATTGTCCATGGAATAACCCTCGTCTATCAACTGACAATCACGCTTTTCCTCATTTGCAATACATTAAAAAAAAAAATGAAGGAAAATATCTATAGTGTATTTCTAGAAAGAATCATTTGAACTGCAATTACATTATACTTGGACTTATAATGTTTTAATATTTTTGGGGATCTTTTCGCTTAATTCATCCCCAAATAAAAAGAATTTATATTTAGTAAAATTCACACGAAATTCTCCCTGAGCGAGGCCCTGCCAATGCACTCCGGTTGGGTTGACCTTTGCGATCATCCCAAAAATGGGCGACATGGGTGTTCTATTTCTAAGTGTGGTGATGGTGGTGGGGTCTACATTCGCGCTCAGCCCGATAAACAAGCCAAAAACAGATTTTTTTTTTAAATTATAAAAAATTATTTTAATTACCTCAATATCATCCGCACTTATGAAATGGGTATAATTTCCTGATTTTTCGGTAATTTTTCAATGGAGTTGTTGCGAGTCAAGCTAAACAAATTTTGATTTAAAAATTCTAATTTCAAAAGAGTGCCAAAAATTTAATAAAAAAAATAATAAACAAATATTGATTAACAATTTAGAATTTCTTGGGGTGAATTAATATTTCCGATAAGTAACTTTACATTATTTGGGGTGAATTAACAGAAAAGATCCCAGTTTTTTTTTTTTTGTTTTTTTTTTTTGTTGTTTTGTTTGTTTTTTTTTCATTTTTAAATTCGACATTATTTCTTCTTACTGAAAACGTTATTTTTAGCGGGTACGCGTTTTTGAGTTTTTCTTCTTAAATAGTGAAATTAATGTCAACAAACGTAGATGGAGAAGTCCTACTAAAAAAAAAAAAAAAAAATGTCAACGTTAAAATTTTTCTTTAGTAGGACTTTTTGAGCCAGGCCGGTTGACATTAATTTCACTAATAGAATAATAAAAAAAATTATCACTTCGAACACGTTTACCAACAAAAGATAACGTTTATAAGAAAAATGCTAATAATCTTAATGTCATAAATTTTTGTTTTAATTCTCCTTGATTCATATTTAATTTTATAATAAAAAAAAATAATAAAACATTTACAATGCAGATCCATAACGCTATTTGCAATGATTTACAGTGAGTTCCCCGTACTCGGTAAGGAACCAGAACTGGCCGCGAATAGTTAGAATCCGCGAATACTTGTAAGCCCCCACCCCTAAAAGTGCTTGTAAGTACCTATTGGCGATTGGCCGTTCCGCGGATGGTGAGGTCCTCGCGATTGGCCGTTCCGCGGATAGTGAGGCCCTTGTGATTTGCTGTTCCGCGGATGGTGAGGTCTTCGCGATTGGACATTCTTCAGATGGTGAGGTCCTCGTGATTGGCCGTTCCGCGGATGGTGAGGCCCTCACGATTGGCCGTTCCGCGGATAGTGAGACCCTAACGGTTGGACATTCTACGGATAATGAGGCCCTCACGATTGGCCATTCCGTGAATTTTGATGTCCTTACGCTACTTATCACTAGTTAACGTCATGGAAGCAGAAAATGTTTCTAATCGGTTTGCGTTCAATTTTTCAAGTGGAGAAACCCGTCAATTTCTTACAGAATAGAAATGTGCCAAGTTACGCTGTCGTAATTGGTTCTGTTTCGCTAGCTGGCCTCGAGCTATTTTCTAACTGGCTTCCACCCTTTTTTATAATATTTATAGTAAGGTTTTTTTATGTTTTTATTCTATCTCTCAGAGACCTTGAAAAGAAAATCAATGTTGCAGAAAATAGGTATGGAGCTGGGTAGTCGTATTGGAAAAAAAGAGTTTGCAAAGAGAGAGAAAGAGAGGGGGTAAAATTATTTTTTTTATTTCTCCTTTTCTATACGAAAACTTACGCGAAATTCTTTGAAACATTTCCTACGAAATCAGAACAATAAGATTCTATTATTATATCAAGATTCTACAAGAAATGTTTGGCTTTTTCTCAATGATAACATTGTGTCCAGGAAGTTAGATTTCCTGACATGAGTTTATACAGACTTTCGTCTATCAAGATGACTCATTTATTATAAAAAGAAGCGAGAAAAAATAGTGGGGTGCTTCTGATCACAGGAAATACTGCCCCTACATCAATGAACAAAGATTTGGGCTTAAAGCCAGAGACAAACAGCTTTGTTAACCCATTAATGTCCACCGCCCATTATTGGAACGGTGGGTACTAATAGGTTATATGCAGAAACCTTTAAGTATTGGGTTGGTGCATAATTATCAGGCGTTTTTCAACAATATTTATTATGAAAAAAGAAATATAATAATTCATCAATAACCTTTTTAAATTAGTAAAAATTATCGACATGCATTTCTATAACCTGAAAATAAAATAATATTTTTAATAAAAAAGTAAACAAAACAGCAATTTTTAACAAATAACTCGCCTACAAAAACGCCTGATAATTATGCACCAACCCAATAATACCGGATTTTTTTAGGAACCTGTATTTAATATCGTATTTTTATTTTAAATTTAATATCAAATTTTATGGTGGGCATAAGTGAATTAATCAGTGTTTTTCATTTGCATTGAAGGAGTATAAATTTAGCTTTTTATTTATTGAAAAACAAAGTGCTATCAGGAAATTTCTGGATTAGGGTCTCCTCGCAATCTCCACAACTTATTCAAGTCATGTAAGACAGCCGATGGATTTTTTTCGGCTACGATCTCCATCAATGGAATCATTAATTTTCTGCACATTGGCTAGTTTGGATGATGATTGGTCACAATAAAAACCCTTATCCGCGTGAACCAGACACTCGACTGGACGTGAAACGCGTATGCCACTCAAATACCCCTTCCCATCTAAAGAATAATCGTCAATATCTCAGCAAAATAGTTCATGGATCTCGATAGCAGATTTGCTAAACATGGCACAAAATTTGATCCAGACACGCTGTTCGAATTTTTCAACTGTTGTAAAGATCTCAGAACCGTTCCAACAAAACTTTACAGAACATCGCGTGAAAACTATACGCGAGGAGATAATAGAAAGCCTATTGGCAGACTAGCTCGGTAGGGGTGGATACGAATGTGCGTTATCCGCACTGACAATTCCGGTGAATGGTGCACGGACAACCTAGGATCTTTCCAATACCTTCTTGTACGTGTCTTATATGCCAGCAATTAAATACGGCAATTAAAAAAAACATAGCATTTCAATTCTAGTTTATTCATGTCCCTAAATTCCCTAAATTTTCGCGATTGTCAACGAAAGGTTAATGATGAATCTGGAAACGAAAATAATTAATCACCCACAAGGCCGCGGAGATGCTTTTGAGGAAGACTGGAATGTAACGACAGGGTAGTTCCAGCCCAGATATGGCAGCAGTATTCCATTTTTGGTTTGATTTGGCTATTAGAAAGATAAACCATGGCAGGAGGAGTCAGAAAGTTTCTTGGACGATTCAAGAAGTCAACCATTTTTCCAGCATCTTTGTCGACGGATCTGAAAGTTCCATTTGAGGTCTGGGGGTGAACTTGTGTTCCAATAGGCGTTCAAGGCAAAGAACCTCCTTGAGATTGATTGAATTGTTTTTTAAGGCTTATCAACCCTTTGTGTGTTATTTAAAGCCGGCTCATATTCTGAATTGCAAGAAAAATTCTTTTTTGCTTGTGAATATTATTTCAAGAATAACTGATTTTTCCAGATATTTCTTACTATTTAACCCATATTTGGGGGGACATAGAATCATAACTTTTCCAACGGTATTTCTGCGCAAGTGAATGTAAAGAACTTGACTGGAATACGAATTTAACTCTCCAATTTTTTATTCCATTTTATCGATTGCACCACCCGCACATCCGATCTTCCTTGAGAGTAATCCCTTTCATTGCGATAAATGGGAGTTTAGTGTGTCCTCGCTAAAAAAAAAGTTAATAGTTTTGATTTGGAGGTATTGAATGTTACGAGCCAGTTATTCCTCCATTGAGCCGTTAGATCATGATCAGGAGAGAGATCTGCTGCCAGGCTCTCTGTCTGGTCATCTAGATTTTTGGAGGTACATCCACATATTGATTTATTATCTGCATAGATATTTGCTAAAGATTTGATTATGTTTCTTTGGCAGAGCGTTGCCACACCTTTTGTTTCTTTTGGGATAACAGTAAAACTAGAACATCTTGAGGTCAGAGAAACTGCACTTCAATGACCTCAAAATATTCTAATTTTCTACAATTCCTTTCAGCTTACTTTTTTAAAGATCGACTTCTACGCCAGAAGAGTCATTCAAACAAATACAGGAGTACGATGGATATCCATTCTGAATTGCATGTAGCATGGTCTTCAATTCAGCCAAGATTTGATAACAAAGATGTCATCTCATCCTTTTTTCGAAAAATATATATTGTTTTTAATCAACTTTATGCATTACGGCAATGGAAAAAAAAAAACAGATATAATTAAAAGAGACAAAAAGAAACAGCTATAGTGGCTGTCAATACGAAAATAGGAGAAACAAAAAAAAATCCTATAGAATGAGCTAACCGGTTATCGCTCCTCACTCATCATGACTCGATCGAAGAAAGTAAAAAAATTAAAAGCAAGAAAGAGAAACGAAGAAATCATGTAGAATGTGCTAACCGGTGATCGCTCCTCACTTATCATAACTGGATCGAAGAAAGTAAAAAAAAAATTAGAAGCAAGAAAGTGAAACAAAAAATCTTATAGAAAAAGATAACCGATTATTTGTCAGAACTTATTAGAGGAAAGTGAAACAAAAATTAGAAGCAAGAAAGTGAAACAAAAATATACAGAATGAACTAACCGGTTATCGCTCCTCACTCATCAGAACTCGATCGAAGAAAGTAAAGTTTTTATGCATATCGACTAGAAAGGAAAAACGAAAAAGAATAATACACGCATACTTAGATGGGTGTATTTGTAATCAAATTAGTTTCTAACAACTAATCGTTTTGTTTGCATAAGGATTACTGATCTGATTTAATAAAAATAGGTTCACTGCTGGCGTGCAGAACTCGTGAGTGGTCTTCTGCTCTAGACACCTAGACATGGTTCAAGACAGGTTGGTCGCCCAGCAACCGTCTACATTGACCAGCTGTCTTATGACACAGATTGCTTCACAAGTGACGTTCCGACCTTGATGCAGGACTGTGATGATTGGCGTTATAGACTCATCAATGTCCGAGCAAGGTCCACCGAATAATAATAATAATAATACTTTCCAGGAATTTTAAATAACAGAACGTGAACCGCAAAAAATGAAAACTGAGGACAGTATTAGTAACTACGACAGTGTTCTTTTCCAGTTGACCGTTTTTAATTATGTCTATTTTAATTCCCCGCCCTGGGTAAGACGTTAAACTACATCCGCGTCCTGGGTAAGACGTTAAACTACGTCCAGCAGCAAGGCCTCTGATCAGGAGGTTTTGAGGAGCGTGGAACCACCTCTTAATTGCTGGTGTTCCCAGGTCCACCCTGGCCCGGGGTGGTAGCACCTGTTAGGGTCCCAGCTATGGGCAAATATTACCAGCAATACTTTTTGAAAAAAATTATTACCAACAATACAATTTTGAAGGAAATATATTACCAGAAACAGATTTTTGACAAAACAAATTATTACCAGCAATAAAAAAAATGTTGTCAGCATTAAATAAGCCATTGAGGTTGATATGGCGTAAAACAAAATAAACCAAATCAAACCAGTCTATTTTAATTCCCTTTTTAATTTATTCCTCGAATAATATCTCACTTGTTATAATTTATCATTTTATTATTCATTAACATATTCTCATATATATATATATATATATAAGAGAGAGAAAGAAAGAGAGATATTTAAGCATTTCACCCCAAACAAGGTGGGAGTGCCACTAGCACGCAAGGAGTTACAAAAAGTGAAAGTAAGAGAAGGCTGTTTGAGGAAAGGATAAAGTCAAGATCAATGCATCTGAAGATGTCGATTGACATTACATTTAAATTTTTGAAGATTATAGTTATCAGGGAAGCAAGTAATAGTTCCACTCTCGAGAAGAAACTGTTAGAATATAAGAGGTGGTTACATGTAAAAGGGTGGGACCAAGATACCAACCTAGTAGCACGCTTAAATTTATGCAGTTGGGGCACCAGTAATTGTATTAATATATTAAGGTTTACTTGATAATTTTCTTATTTTACAGATGTGGAATTATCAATGTACTTTGACATACACCATAGAATGGGATCATTTTTTAAATATATTTTGGTTCTAAGAGATGCTATTAACAATACAACGTTTTGGCCAAGTACCCTAATATCTATTATTTATGGCTGATGTCTTGCGTATTGATTATTGTATTATGTTTGTCTCTTTGATGCTGTTTCATGTAAAATATCCATTATTAGAAAAAAAATAATGGACATCTGACGATGACTAGAGGGTATTTAGTTGAAACATTATGTTTATAATAATCAAGATGAGAACAATAGTTCGAATAAATCGGATATGTTATATAGTTTGCTTATGTTTTTTTTATATGGTTTGCTTATATTTTTTATATAGTTTGCTTATTTTTTATGTTTTTATATGGTTTGCTTATATTTTTTTTCATTGATTTTGTAATGCTGTATTGTTTGCAAAATGAATATAAATTTAAAAAACAACTAAACGATAGATTAGTTGTAAATTACGATTTAGGACATTTAGTATAACCTACTGCGAGAAGACTTTAGTGTATATGGTATAAGCTACTGCGAAAAAAAATCTGCCTCGTCAGTCATGTATCGAAAGATACACGATCGCCTAAGCGTGTATCACGCATGGCACATAACTGACTGAGTATATCGTCCCAGGAGGCGAGATCAGTTTGAAGCTCCGCTCTGAACTTACACACAGAATAAAGTATTTTTTTAATCTTTTAATTCGTTAATAGCCAACGTTTAATTTTAGGATGGTGAGCATTCATGGGTCATAGAGAGAAACCTATAATTAATACCGGATTATTTTCTAAACCGATAATTAATACTGGATTTTTATTTAAATTTTTATAGTTCCTACCGGAATTACAATGAGCATTAATGGTGTATAGTGAGAAACATAACACTAGCCTACAAAATTTTTTTTTGAAATAGTGCAAGGGATATCATAGCTAATTTTAAACAATTTCATGGCGCTGAGTACGACCATCACCGTCATTTTTCTCAGTTAGCTCCAGTTTTTTGCTTCATATGATCGGCAAGAACAGGAAAATTGTTTAAGACATTTGATTGAAAAACGAACAGCTAAGCAAATCAAATAATGTTTCAACTGTGACGTAATAAGAAAAGTACATTAAAATACTAATATGTCAGATTAAATATGAAGTTAAAAATTAAAAAAGAACATTCATGATAAGAATTTTCACTTTTTTCATCTTCGCGAATGATCCACAGTTTCGTATCTTTTCAGGCTCCAACAGTAATCTGCCATCTTCTTTCTATTCCCATTCCTTGATATCTGTTCCCCAGGACTTTTAAATCCTGATGAAAAGGTTCTTTTCATCACTTATATCGCCGCAGTTTTTTCTGGAAACCTGTCTAAATGACTTATGCAGGAAATGTAGTCTGATATCCATATTAGCACCAAGATCCCGGTAGTTTGCTAACATCCTGTCGACTAGTTCCATATAGTTGTCTGTCTTGCGATTACCAAATAAAGTTTCTTTTTCCTGTAGTAGCAAATGAAATCCAGACATTTGATTCAGTAACATTAATAGAGTTGACAAAGTTGTCATCCGTGATGAGTTTTCGAATGTCAGGGCCATCAAAAATACCTTGTTTCAGTTCTTTTATGCTGAGACCAGGAAATGCACTGCAAATGTACTGAAACATTGGCCTTCCTTGTCAAGCACTTTAAAAAATTACTATATGTGTGCTAATTTGATATGGAGAGGAGGGAAGGTCTCTGGAAACTAGCGGAACAGTTATCACATTTTTCTTTTTGACTTTCATTTCTATTCTATTCTGTCCCAGTGTTGATCTCTGACTCTACAGCCCACTGAACAAAGGAAGCATCGGAACTTTGTGTAACCCGATTGCTTCCCAAGTAAAAAGTTAGCCATTTTCAGGTCAGCAAAAATCACCCAGTTATGATGAAAGTAATTTATTCTTTCCATTACCTCTTTGATAGATTCCTGCTTTTCTTTCGCCGTTGTGAAGTGTCCAAATGGTATCGATGCATATACATTGGCGTTCTGCAGCAAAACAAATTTTAAATTACACTTTGTGTTGAATAGTCGCCATGATTTTGATTCAGTGTCCTGAATACCAAGACACAGCAAAACTCCTTCGACATCAGTATCTGTCTATATTTCTGATATGAGGTATTATGTACACTATTTACTGAAGGACACATGGCACAGTGGATAAAGGCGTTGGTTAGATCCAGTTACAGACCGAAAGAGTGTGAGTTCAATACCCGGTTAAGGCAGTGAAGAACTTTCAGAGGGAAAATTAGCAGGAGATAACTAATAACTGACATCCATCAACATGGAACTAGAACAGTCTACCCCAGTGATCGAAATAAAGGGTTCAGTTCGAAATTCCAACCACCTGAAGAAGGCCGGAGCGTACAACGGCCGAAACGTTGTGACAAATATGGCGACAAAGATGAGGACAATAGTCCGACTAATATAAATACTGTATATATTCTGTTTATACGTCATCTTTATAGATACAATTTATTGAAGTAAATGCTCTGTTTTTAATATATACAGCTGTCAAATATTTTAATCTCATTAAAATTATCGGATATTTTTATTAAATAACTATACGGCGCATAAAGATGAATACACGGAAGAATAGGTCGATGAATAACTGAGGTTTTCTAACATCAGATCATACTATCTATTGAGTATCAATACCAATATATATATATATATATATATATATATATATATATATAATATTATAAATTAACTGATTTAAAAATATGGTTTGATCGCTACACAGGAATTAACATGTTTTAAAAACAGAAACCAAAACTTCAAATTCAATTATATTAAATTACAAGCATTAGTTCTGTTTCATCTTCAAGCGTTAATAAAAATAAAATTAAAATAAATAATAAATATATAAGATAAGAAGTAAAAAATAAAAATAAATAAAAACATGCAAAATAATTTAACCTAAATATATAAATAAATAAATAAAGAACTTCCGTCAAAATAACCGGCAAAAATAGACTACCCACAATGCACCACTGACCCGTATATATAAATAGCCGAGAAAAAAAAATCACTCGTGGCCTGATGATTGCATCTATCATGAAACAGCCTGTCGCCTCTAAGTGTTGACTTAAGTGTTAACTTTTATATTTACACACGCTCTATCTCTGATATTGAGCACTTTATCCCATAAATATAGCACACCATAAGAGTATATTTCTTTATATATATATATATATATATATATATATATCACAATATGCAATATGATTATTACTTGAACTTAACCTCGGTGGCGTAAAGGGCAAAATTTACGAAACGTGAAAGCTCAAAAAATGTTTAATGTAGCATTCGAAAAGGGAAAGAAAAAAACTACTTCAACTCACCAATAATCATTGGCGTTTTGATTAGATCCTCTGAACATCCAATGCACGTTCGTATAGTATTCTAATCTTTTCTTTTTTTACTTGTTAAACTTCAATAGCCTTGATTATCGCCCCCTGTTGATACAATGCGAGAACGGTTCTTCAATCACTGATTTGGAAAATGCAAGAAGCAGGAATTAATTATGAAGCATTCTTTTAAATTTGTTGCCTTCGTATTAAGCATCTTCGAATAGTTCTCACTCGATCAATTTTATCGATCTTCTATTATTGAATCATACGTTTTGCACATTGGCGATTGGGATTTGATAAACTGGAATATTTGATGGAGATAATTTTACCTTACTCTCCTAACATAGCCTCACTATACTCGCAGTATAATATAACTTGCTTACATGTGTGAATACAGATAAAGGCGATCATATATATTTGAAAGGAAACACTTTATTTACATATTTACAAAACTGGAATTAGACAATAGATTTTCCATGCAGCGATAACGGATACACATTAAAAGATATAAAAAAAGAGAACTATATTATGATCTTACTTGATAGTTGCCTTGGCCCTTCTTTTCGTCGGTGGTTCAGACTTTGCCATGCGTTGTTCTAATGAAATTGATCCCAACCGTCTATGTGACTTACATTTTACGCCTCTAACCAAACTGTCACGTGATACATTTTTTACCCTTTGGCATGTCATGTACATAAATTATAGGTGGGTCAGTCAAGGGCAGATAATTATGTTTTGTAACGCAACAGATTCACGAACAACAGAAATGAAACTTGTAAATACTTCGATGATTTACATCATCATCAGAGTATTTTTGTTGTTGTTGTCCACCGTCTCCTGAAATTCAGTCTCATAAATAGCTAAAAATGACTTTCAGTATCCTTCCCTTGGAAACTATGAAGAGTTACAATCTAAATTGAACAAATTCTTCGTTTCTACAGCAACATATCTATACTGACATCCCATTATTCGTGATATATTTTAAGATCACAGAAGGATTCCTGAAATTACGGATCGTACGAAATCCTGGAATTTCAGGGTTTAAGAAAGGGGATCTTTTAATTTTTATGTTTTTTATTTACGGAATTTGAAGCCCATCATGAGTCTGTTAAAAATTAATCCATGTAAAAGTAAAAGAATGAATATTTTCAATAATAGATGCATATTATTTGTAAGGCACCTTTTGAGTCGGACAGTCATGGAAAGGGGGAAATAACATTCTGACATTTTGGGTGCATTTGACAAAGAAGGTTGAGGACCACTATCCTTGACATACCACGGTTTTTCTGCCATATATATATATATATATATATATATATATATATATATATATATATATATAGTTATACTCGTTTGGAAAAATCCTTAGGTATTTTGGCTTGTAATTGAACAAACCAATGCCCAAGGAAAAATAAGGAATAAAAAAAAAGAACTAAGAACATGTAATTGAGGCGAAAACAATCGTCCAGAATCCAAGCTCAGAGTCCAAAGAAAAAACACCTCCAAAACGAGTAAAGCAAAAGTAACTACGTAAAGTGCTCCATACACTAAGTAGAGCAAACCTAAATATGAACCTAAAGAGCCCGGTAAACCTACCTAGGTTTCACCTATATGGATCGTCAGGGTCTTTAGGTACATATATATACACACACATATATGTACACACACACACACACACACACACCTTTGAAAAAGTTTATTAATTAGGCAAAGTAAAAGGTTAACAAAACCAACTAATAATGAAATAGAACGATTATAACAATATATAATAAAAGTTATATGATGGAGAGAAGATTCGTTCTTACCATAGGTCTTATTAAGCACAATAAGCATCAATAACTACGGTTTTTGACGGCGTATAAGACGCATCCCAATTTCAGAAGGACAAATCAAGAAAAAAATTAGTAATTAGTAAATGGTACAGCCTAGGCTATATGTATGAGGTATTATTTTTAGTTAAACAAGCCATGATTACAATTAAACGAAAAATAATAGAAAAAAAGACACGAGCCTATAAAAACTTTATTATATTCTTTATATAATTTTTACAACGTGTGTCTCGTAAGCATCTTATTGGAATAATTAGGATATAAAAATTCTGATTGTAGCTATGCCAATGCAATCGGAAGTTATCGCAAGAAAAATATTAATGGAACATGTTTTACAAATATATAATTTGAATTTATTACATATAATTTTAGTGAAACAAAGTACTAATATTAAACGTGATGAAATTAATATAATGAATATTATCAATGATAACACTTTTAATCTGCATAATAGCCTTTTAAATAATGACAATAGGTATATGAAAGCAACTCTAAAGTCTAAGCTAATAGGAGTTGCCAGGTAGCTAATCTCGGCTGACTATTGTGAATTTTAAACCAACATATCCCATATAAGATGAAGGGGAATTTTGAAAGATATTTTTATTAAAAAAAAAAAGTGCGCATTATATGCTATCAAATACGGTTACATATAACAATTATAACACTATGCTGTAATAAAAGTTACTCGACAGGTAGAATATCTGATTTGCCGTAGATTTTAGCAACCTCAACATATTATTTTGTTTTCCTTTGTTAAGTTAAAAATGTTTACCTTTTTACTTAAAGGAAGCATTTTAAAAATTTTTTTCTTTGGTTGCCAACAGTGTCAAATAAAACTTATAAATTATCTCCAGGTTTGATTGCAGGTAATTGAAACCGTGGAAAACAAAACCCTCAGATATCAAGAGGATCAGTAGGCGAGGTAACTTGATGGTTGTGTTGAATAAATGTAGACACATGAGAATAATTCATAATTTATGTTGTCGTTCGCAAATACCACTCGTGTCGGCGAATGTTTCAGACCAAATCGACCGACAAGACAGGTTTAAAACGGAAACAATAACCAATTCGGCTACGGAAGACCATTTGATAGAGAAGGTTTGAATTACTTATTTAAGGAATACCGTATCGGTAAAGGCATATTTAGGTTATTAGAAACGGTATCCTTAATAAAAAAAAAAAAATAAAAAAAGGAGGGGCATACAAGTTCGATTCCTGTCGGAGGCACGAACTTTCTTGAGGAAAACTTCTAAAACTTGACCGGTTGTTAATAATTTCGCTATTTAAAAAAAAAAAAAGAAAAAAAGCAGCGATCATGGCTCTCAACAACTTCCTGTCCCTTGTAGCTTTTAATAAACTTTATCTTTCTGTTATTTCGCCTAAGCCCAGTTCAGCTATCCATTTAATCAAGCTCGTTAAGTACCGACTAAAAATATCATCATCTATGGCTTTTTTCATGCCGAAAACTAAATACTTTTTTTTTTAATACTTATATGCTTTCAATTACAGATATTTTGTACATAATTTTATACATTTAGGGTTTTGTATATATATATATATATATATATATATATATATATATATAAATATATATATTAAAATGTGCTATATTTTAAAGTGGGATATTTTTATGGGATCAATATCATCAGAGATAGAGTTTGTAAAAATAAAAAGTGAACATAGAAGTCAACATTCTTAGATGAAACAGTCTGTTTCATGCTATAGTGTTGACTTATATGTTCACTTTTATATATATATATATATATATAAGAAAGAGTTTATAGTGGTTCCAACAAGAGAAAAGTGTGTATATTAAAAAGAGAGATACCGCTGATGTTTTTGGTTGAAATGTGGATTTTTTTTTTTAAATATTATACTTTATTTTCCATAATTTTACTACACGTGTTTCTGGTCTCGCGACCGTCATCAGGTAAAGGGTGGAGATTTCTACATATTATTAAAAAATAATAATTTTTTTTCTCCTTTATGCTTTTCGATGTTAAATATTCTCGATATGAGACATTCTCTTTTTTGTGTTAGTAATCCGAATGTCTTTCTTGGACTGGCAGTGAAAAGTTCTGCGCGAAGGGTCATAAAACAATTAAGATTGGTCCGAGAGAAATGATGAATTAGTTATCGGTATCTTATCTTTTAATGTTTTAATGACCCCTGTGTGTTCTTAGATCTATTTCCATTTTCGTGTGTTTCTGTCAGCATGTGTATATATATATATATATAGTTTGTAGATTATAAAATGTTTGTTGGTAATTTATTATAAAAATGTATTTTTATATTTTTTTCGTGTTGCATTGATTGTCCTTTTTTCTATAAAAATACATTATTGCTCATTTTACAAAAAAAGTGTACTGTTTTTGTTTGGGGATTCACTAAATGCCCATAACTGGGACCCAAACAGGTATTATCAGCCTCGGGTCAGAGTGGACGTGCGATCAGCAGCAGTTAAGAGGTGGTTTCACGCTCCTCAAAAATCTCCAATTTCTCTATCAGAGGCCTTGCTGCCAGATGTAGTTTATCATCATACCCAGGACGAGCTTATATCAACATATATATATATATATATATATATATATAAGACTACTTCATGTATAGTGCGACTCCTGAATTGTTTACCAAGAATTTTTAACCTCCCCCACCATAAAAAATACTTGTGTATAGTGCAACCGATCACTGAAAATGCATGATTTTAACCTCTTCAAAAATTTACCTGTTTATAGTGTGACTATCTATTTTTGGCGTAAAAAATAATCATATATATATATATTGTTGTAATCTAGAAAGGGTTACTGAATGACGAATAACCAAAACGTATGTTGGAAATGAAATGGTAATCTTTATAAGATCAACAAAATACAAAACTCGCCAGCGGCGTGAAGTAGGTAAGCAACTGCTAGTAGTGGACTACTGAGACAGCAACGTATGAAGATTGGGACATAACCATCAGTATTCATAGGTACAATATGTAACACACACACACACACACACACACATATATATATATATATCGCATGAGTGTGATTGTGTGAACAATAGGCATTGCAACCAGAAATATTTTTCCATATTACTATACATTCCAGATCTAGAATATTTAAAAGGAAATTATAAAAGTTAATAATGGTGTTTCGATCTTGCCTCAAGTCTCTTATTCATCTGTGAAGAGATTGTCCAACATTCACTGTTACAATAGAAGACCGATATTACATATCAGTTCAGCACTCTTTTTTTTTCTTTTTTTTTTTTTTTTTGTTTCTATCGAAATGTTCATGTTTCTTAATATTTTGCTTAGTGTTTGGAAAGTATCTTTCGCTATTCCAGTCTGTCTTCGGATTTCGGTGTCACATTTTCCGTTAAAATACCGATTTACTGGCCACATATATAAATCTTTGTTTCATATAATGTAGTTGTCCTAGTTTCATTGCCTGAAAATCCGAACGAATCATTCTTCCTCTAATCGCAACTGTAACTTTTTTATGAAATCTGAAATTGAAGCTTCGTTCCGCTGTGCTAGTTTCGCGTATGTTGCATCCGTTCAGGTCGCTAGTAAAACATCTACAAGAATAGTTTCGCATTATCATTATCATCGCGGTCACCTATTTCCTACTGGACGGGGTCAATACCGCAGGAAACGAAGTTCCTTTTCAGCTGTCCTTGTAAACTGTTCAGTGGGATTATCGATGGTTAGAGCATAGGTCTTCGAATAAATGAGGATCATTGGAAGACAATAGTTTTCCATACTTGTAGTAGTTTAGCCTACATAGTTATATATTAGCAATTGCGTGTGAAAGAAGAGAGGACTGAGTAACAAATCACCTCTATTTCCATTCGGACAAATGTCTTGATCTTTGTTGTTATTACCCAGTTTTCTTCAAGTAATCTTCAATGAAATTTGAACTGAACAGTTTCATCTACGATGATAGATGATTCTTGTTCTACTGTCCACATGGATGGGGTTATCTCGTCTTGTTTGGTTATTGCTTGTTTTATTTCCATTGAGTCAAAATCTGTTACCGGTGCAGTTCCTGGCATCTCGGCTTCGGTCACGTTCCCGCCACCATAACATAGCTTCCCCGTGCCTTTGTTATAAATATTTTAGCTCTGATCAGCTTTCCTCCTTTGTACCTTGAACGCATGAATTTAAGCGTAGTACTAGATTGGCAGTTAGGTCTCATTGTTTTACTGTTGAACCCACATTCCATCCGTGTTCTATTGGTGAGAAGTTCCACTCAAACAGCTTTTTCCTCCGAACCACTGATCTATGGAACTAACTCCCAAGATGATGCTTTCCCGAGCACGGCAATCTTAACTTGTTCAAGTCTAGGATTAACTATTATCCTCCTCTCCTTTCGCATAAATTGCCTCTTAATCTAACCCTCCACGTCGAGAGGCCCTGTTTACAGTAAAAAAAAAAAAAAAAGAAGCTAGATGCAAGCGTAAGTTATATTCTAATAGTTTCGTTTCTGGCACTTCTCGCCTGTTGAGCTCTCTTCCGGCTACTTGTCTCCCTGTCACCTACAATCTCCAAAAAATTGATGTGCAAAAACAATCGCCATTTTCTGTCTTCCTGAATTCTGATCTTTTATTACCCTTTCTTCTCACTATCGTCTTTCTCATATTTTTTATTATTCTCATTAATCCCCTTGCGTCTTAGTGACACTATCGCCTTGCATGGGATGAAGCGATAAAAAAATGCTATAAACGTAGTTTGACACAAGGCTACAAGTATGGAGTACACATTAGTAATGGTTAACTAGGCTAGCTCGATAAATATTGTTCTGCTTTGAGATGCCATGGTTAATTTTTTTCTTCATCTTGAGAGTAAATAAACCATGGCCATTTAGAGAACTTTTTGCTGATAAAAAGAAGGCTGATTTCTGTTGGTGCTATCAAGTTAATCTTCTATTGAAAATTTTTACAGTGATGATCACCCTGTACAAGGCCCAAGAGCCACTCAAGTTAGAGGGCTACATAGATCGAGGAAGCATCATCTTGGGAGTCGGTTCCACAAAGCAGCGGTTCGTGAGAAGAAACTGCTCGAATGGAACTTACATCTCACCAATGGGATACAAGAGGAATGAGGGTGGTTATGTGGGGCTGGTAATTTAATGAGAAAATAGAAAGCATTAATGTAACGCGTTACGTCCTTCAAAAAGCGGTTTCTGGGAAGAAGTTGGAATTTACATCCCGCTAGTGGAATACAGAGGGATTGAGGCTGGTTCGCTACAATGTGCGTGGTATGGCTGATCTTAGCCGTGGAGGTTTGAACTGATGGAACTAAGGAATGTAGTTTGTCTAAATACTTTACACGGAAATAGCGATAGAACAACTAGAGGCTTGCGATGTTTCGCCTGTAAGAAAGTGGTTGTAGAGTGGGAAATAATTCGTTACATTTAGAGACGCTTTTGGATTCTATTGAGACTGGGAAATGAAGACTGTGCAACACCTGCATATATATGCCGAGTGTAACGGCAAAATTGTCCAAATCGTGTAGCATCAAAACTGTCCAATTGTTAGATGAAGCTCTGAACCGTTGTATCTTAGAAATGATTAAAGATATCTTACTGGATTTCTCCGAGGTTTTTATAACACTATTGGGCTCTACTTTGTGCAATAAGAATGTATAATTACTCTCCAAGCTTAACAAAGTAATCGTGATGAAATCGATCATAAAGGAAAATGATATCTTCATCATAAATTAATTGTAGCTAAGGATCGGAAGTTCATGAAGTATTGAAATAAAGTTTATATATATATATATATATATATATATAAGGATCATCTTACAACTTATCAAGATGGACTTCGCCCTCTCTAACCTTCTAACTTTATCTCCTGGACTAACAAAGTGCTTCATAGGTTTCACGTACAATTTCATTGATATTTGATCTGCCATAGCTGAAACGTCTCTCTCATATGCCAAACGTCTCATCAGTTGAGTTGGATCTTTTTAATTGATCTCTTTAGCTCTAAGTTAAAATGACGATTCCTCTTCCTGTTATGACCTCCTGATCTAGTTTTCCTCTCTACTGTTCCCTCTTTTTTAAACTTATTCACCGTTCTCTTGATGGTTATTGGATGGACTTTGAAGATGGAAGCCAGAGAATGAATGTTTGTACCATTACTGAAGTTCTAAATGATCATTTTCCTCTCACCATTGCTCTGTTTGGAAGACAGTGGCTCGAACACAAAACGATTTTAACCTATTTTTTTTAGCTCAATATCTCAAAGGGTTTTTCAGTGATTCTTACGACAAATGGTGTCAAGATGGTTAAACATCTGAAAATCTGTTAAAAAAACTCAATTAGTTTAGTGGTATTTTAGACATTAAACATTTTGTGGGGTGGACAATTATGCTGTTACACGATTAGGAATCCGACAAAATGAACAAGTAGAAAAAAGATCTTAATCTAAGATATATGAAGTGAAACATGTTAAATTAAGATCTGTTTCCTACTTGTTCCTTTTCCTATCTCACACATTTGGTTACACACACACACACACACACACACATATATATATATATATATAAATATATATATATATATATATATAAACATTTAAAGTTCGCGTGCACTTTAAAGTTATAAAGAAATTTGTAGTGCACACGAACTTTATGGACAACAGACACCTGTGTATATATATATATATATATATATATATGTGTGTGTGTGTGTGTGTGTGGCAGTACTTCATTTTCGGTCTTATCTGGCTCTTGTAGAGGTAGTGGATTGCGGGAGGAGACAGTTACTTATTGAAGCGACACAAGGAACTGACCATTTTTCCAGCATCTTTAGCGATGGATCGTATGTATGTACGCGTCTCACTTGAGGTCTGGGTTGCGTTTAAGTCCCAATAGGCACTTGAAAATTCCGGGACCCGTTCGGTAATAATTGGAACGTCACTAGTTTGGTTTTCAATATATTTATCGCAACGTCGTTGATAGAAAAAAAAATATAATTGCTATAATAGCGATAAATAGATATATTGTTGCCTCGCTGTAAAGATATTGTACAGAGTATCAACAGTCTGTGCCCGATTGCTTTTTTTTATGACAACAGCTTAACTGGTATTCGTTCAAGCGTAAGTCTAGACGTCGCACAGGAATTGGAGATGACGAACCCCAGATGTAAGATGAAAGGAGTCAACCATCCTTTGTGTGGCGAGCAGTATGTAAGAACCGACTGACACAGATAATTGTGCTTGTGGAAGACGTTTAATGGAAACACCTGACTGTTTGAGCGGGTTTTTTTTTTAAACTGATTGATGATAATGGCGGTTAAAATGGAATCCGTTTTCAATCTCTTGATAAGCACACAGGTCTAGCTCAGGCCAGCTCAAATTCAGTTTAAAAAAAAAAAAAAAAAAAAACATCTTTTAAGATTTTTTTTCTTTTTTTGGAGTTAAGAATTAATCTTAGCTCTCTCTTCTTAAGAAATTCGCTGAACTCGAAGAAAAATATTATGTTAGTGTTGTGGATTCCGGGTTGAAATCCGGTACCAATAAATAACAAACCTCAGGAATGAATATATGAAAATAATGTATTAACGTAATAATACAAACTGGTAAAGCAGGTTAGTAGTTCCAGGAATACGGGTTAGTAGCAAAATATATATACAGTCTTTGGTATTGAAGTATCGCTGTATGACTTCTTACCGAGTCTACGTGCTCGCTCACTGTGACTCCTACAACGCTGTTACCTCACCCTCACTCTTCCGGTTACCTACAACCTTTTACTCTGTCACTCTGGACTCGACTCTTCGGTCTTGCTCTCCCGGGTCTTCACGTAGCCGTAGTATATGTATTTACTGGGTGAGTCCATTTGTGTAAAAAGCGGGAGAACCCCTCAACAGTAAAGGTGAAAATTAATGCGAGACTACATTTTCCATATATAAAATAACTGTTGACACACATATAGACTCCATCATATTAACATCGTCCTTGGAGGAGATGAAGTTCTCAGGACTTTCTGAACGGTTAATCGTTTTGCGATGATGTGAGGGACGGCAACCGAACAAAATCCCAGTCTCTTATCCCAAAAGTTATAAAAATCCTAGTCTCATTTGAAAATTCATGGAACTTTTAATTCAAATTTTAATGTCAAATTGAGACTTTCTTCATATAAATTCGCGTTTTATGGAATACTACGACTCCCTAAATATGAAATATATCGAATATATGACCGTAGCATTGTTAAAAAAAAAACGTTTTTTAGAAGTTGGATCGATTTACTATAAATTTTTGTTTCAAACTGAGCGGACCCATAAACTCTTGAAGTATCCGACAGAAATAGATCTTTTTTGTATATATGTCTATATATTGAAACATATTAATTGATTTCTCAATTTGACGTTAAAATTTGAATTAAAAGTACGTTGAATTTTCAATTTATTTATGTGACTTGGATTTTGTCCGCTTTTGTGATAAGAGGCTGGGATTTTGTCCTGGATTCGTGATGGACTCTGCCTTCCAGTTAACTCTGTATAGGTATATCCTAAGTACAGATGGGTTCATTTCCTGTTTATGTCGGCGCAACCGCTGACTTCTTTTCATGCCCGATTCTTTACTTGGTGGATATGAGGCTTCCTTCTAGGTCAACTTTTAAAGCTTCTTTAACATATTTTTTTTTTTTGTATCTTTTTTGGGTGAACCCAGTACATATTGGGGTCGCTACAGATCACTTCCTCATCGAAGGACATTAAATGCAATTTAGACTCCTTGTATTCCCTGGAATGAATCGCTATTCTACACAGACTTATTGCCTACGATTATTGTTAGTCTCATTTCGACAATACATTTTTCATAATGTGCATTGAAACGATTACCGAAGTTAAGCACCATCGAGCCTGGTCAGTACCTAGATTGGTGACCGCTTGGGAACACTAGGTACAGATGGCGTAATGGATAACGTCTCGGAATCGGAATTCGGGGAACCGATTTCCAATTACACTCGGGTTCGTTATATTCACTTACGCATAAATACCCTCAGTGAACGAATGAATCCGTCTCCTCTTCCTCCAGCTACGGGTTAATTAGTTGGACTTTTATCAGTAAATAATTATTATACCCATCTGTTATAGTGGAACACGCCTATTCTATAGTTAATAGACTCTCCCACCTATAATAAGTAGGAATAGTAGGAGTCGTTCAGTGGGTCGGTCCGTCAGTCGACTGGCTGATCGGTTGAACTCTCTGCCTTCGGGCGGGGAGGAACCCGAAAGAGGCTACACCGAAGGGCGGATTCTCTTTCGGGGAGGTGGACCGACCCTGAAGCCGTTTATACGGGTTCAATGGGCATATTTTTGGCCGAGATCACGGGCTCGGAGATCCCACGTTAAAAAGACCTTGTGCCACATGACGCCCTCGTGTTTTTGACTAAATATCGTTGGTCAGTCAGTCGATGCCGGACGATCGTTAGTCGGATACTAAAGTATCAGCGACCACAACTTAGATTTTCTCTGCGTCATTACCTATTATATCAAGTTCCTAATGTTTTGTACGTCGAACCTTTTTTTAGGACCGACTTAGTACAAATACAAGCCTCCACTGCGAAATCCCTCCATAACACCATCCCAAATTCTTATAATCTAAAAATATTTTTTTTGCTTTAAATAACGTGTTGATAAGCCGTAAAAAATCGGTCAATCATAATGTGCGAGATGATTGGTCAGGCTGATAAATAATAAATAGTAATTTAATAAACGTAACATAGATATGAAGCAAGTACTGTGCATCAAACTAAATCAGAGTCCAGATGGTAAATATTAAACCGTATCTTCTTTTTATGTTATGACTGCTCAGGACTTGGGTGATCATCACTCTCTACAAGTTTCTGTCTTTTGTTGCTAAAAAACGAAGACAGTTATGAGAAGTAATGAAATATTTTTACTTAATTTTAAGTCTGTATTACATCTTTGCATACCGAGTGCCTCGGAGTGGTAGATTAATTAACTAATACATCTAGCATGCAATTACTAAAGTGTAGTAAATCAATCCTCATTAAAATGGTTTCCCGCGCTATCCGAAAGGAAAGCGTTCCAAGTAACTAAAGAAAATTGTAGTCCAATTGGGAGATGAATTAGTGAACGAGGTTTATCCGGAATATATCCAGCTATATTGAATACCTTGAGAAACGGTTGCGCGGCCTTTTCCTAAGTTGATAACCAAACCAAAAGTGTCTTTACAACGCAATCAGTCAGTGAAATGTCATTGAATGAGTTACTGTTTAATTCATCATGACAGCCTCCTGCTGACCATTTTTCGCGTCTCCTGAAGATTTTTTATTTCTTTTTCTTCTTGGTGGTGGTGGTGTTGTAAATAAAGAGTACAGTAAGCCCCGACTATTCACGTTTCAGCATTCGCGGCTTCACACATTCGCGGATTTTTCTTTAGAACATATGTACTTGTTATTCGCGGAAACCCTGAATATTAGTTTATTTTTCTGAAGAACGAATGTACAAATTATTCGCTGAGAACTCCCTCGATTCGCGTACTTTTTCGACAGAACATATTTAGAATATTCTTGTATTATTTTCCTGTTATTTAAGTGGCTTAAAACATACAACAGTCTATTTTTATGGTAAAAATTGGCAGAATTGTACATCTTCATTGTAAAAAAACAAACACACGCGTAGTGCTTGAGCTTTGTTCTTTATTAGGGGCTGCAGCTGGGGTCTTAAAATTGGTTTATGCTAAGTCTGGGGGTATCATCACAGTTCTGTTTTTAGAAAATGTTTTAAATTTTCTATTTTACGTCTTGTTACACATATTTTATGCAGTATTTTCAATGGTTATATCGATCAATGCGTAATTAAAAACGGTTATTGTACGTATGAAAGAAAATTTACGCTAAGTGTATGATCACCAATACTATTTTTCAAAAAAATATTTTAAAAAGGGTCTGAAATGTTTCTAAAGTGTTTAGGATGAAAGTTTAAGGCATATGAGGTTGTAACAATCAAAATAGGTGCTTATAAGCACTTTTAGTGGGGGGGGGGTACAAGTATCCGCGGATTCTAAATATTTGCGGCCGATTCAGATACCTAACTCCCGCGAATACGGTGGACTCACTGTATTGAGAAATGAAAGAAAGGGCAAAGAGAAGTTAAAAGGATGGGGAGCCAAAAAAAAAAATGCGGCCAAGAAGATAAACAGAGAAGAATAAGGAGAAAAAAAGAGAAATAAAAAAAGAAGAACGACCCCACTTCCAGTCCTCGTGCGTTTAAAAAAGGGTTTTAAAAAATGCTAAGAAAGGAAATAATAGCTGAGATACTAAGAATATCATGAACGGAACATGTGAACAGTGAGGAAGTTTTCAGGAAAATGTGAACAAAAAAAGACACTTGTGTCTAGGATTAGAAAAGCAGTTGAAATTCAGACGAATTAATTCTCCTGCATCTGTTTTTGAGGTTAAAGATTTTTTCTCTTTTACGTTCAATTTTAAATTTTTTTTTTTTTAATTTGTAACAAGTTTCGTCCTCCTTTAACTAAAATGTTGATTCAGCAATGTTTTTTTTTTTTTTTTTTTTTTTTTTTTGTTTTTTTTTTTTTTTTTTTTTTTTTTGGTTTTGTTATTTTTTTTTGTTTTTTTTTTGCACGAAGAATTTACTAGGATTTCGCACGATCTTAGGTCAGGGCGGGTAAACTTTTTTTTCATGGAAGGCTGCATCATTATCGGCTGTGTGTAAAATAGCGGCATCACAATAATAACACAAATTTCACGAGGGCAATATCAATAAAAATAATATATGCGCATGTTATTTGCCTATTTATTTGCTTATTAGACACATTTTGTGAACAGACTGTATGAACAAATGTATAAGAAATTAGTTTTATATTTAATACATTTATTACTATTAGTGATATTTGTGCAACTGAGAGAAATCTTTTAAAATAATAAGAAATTCTCGATAAATCTCGTGAGATGTTAATAACAAAGTGTAGAAATGACGTCATATGTTTATCTCCAATTGGATTACACACAGACAGACACATAATGAGGACAATGGGCTTGGAGAATTTGGTACTCACAGGACATATTGAAGGGACAGTGTCAAACAACGATTAACCTATCTAACGCGCTTAATTGATGACAGAACTGAGGAGGGCTAGCTAGCAAAGGAATGGGCAAACATTAGTTATATCTACAAAGGATAGGAAGTAGTGGAGAGTCATGATCGTCCACATCATGAAAGGATACGGCACATAAAAGTATAGGGAGAACTATGAGAAGAAGAATATCTTTGCCGGGAGTTTTTATCGGTCTGCGCCCATTTGTTTACTGACATAGTTCTTTCTTAGCAGATATATAAAAAAAAAAGATGGGGTTTCGTAAGTTAAGTAGGTTATGGGGAGGTGACGAAAAGAAATAAAATTATTCCCTCACCCGGCTCCTCCACCACAAAATAAGTGACGTGATATTCTCTTACGTGTTCTTACCCTCTCTCTTTCACAATCTTTTTCTCTTGCTCTCTTCCCCAAACATTACACCCGGGTCCCACTGTTTACTCCCTGCTAAGCGTATCTGAATCCACCAACTGTTTTACCCGAGTCACTGTCTGCATCGTTTGCCTGGGGGCGGAACGGGTTGGGTGTGGGTTCTGTTCTTAATGTCTGCTTGGTTGTCGTCTCAAGTACAAATGACAGTGGAAAATTACGGCTTATGATTAACACGGCTTCTCTCAGTCTGGAAAAAGGTTGTTGAACAAAACGAACGCTTTAAGATCAAGCAAACGACATCGTCTTTGTGACGGTGCCGTTAGTGGCTGCAGGGGAACGAATTAGAGACGCAGATTTGTGGCTCTTTTGCTGGGGTCAGAACGGTCGAAGAAAAGTTGATATTTAGAAGCATAGGAGGAAGCTTTTTTTTTTTTTTTTTTTTTTTTTTTTTTTCTGAACAGTCATTTCCATTTTTTAAATGCTTATCTCTTTCTTCACGAAATTTCTTTTTCTCTCTCTCTCTCTTTTTGCTAAAGCTCTCAGTGCTATTCTGCAATAGGCACTGCGACTAAAAATAATCTAACTTTTCCCTATATCGATAATTAAGCACTCCAAATCAATTTTTTTACTGAATTTTATAAAAAGTTAATAGGTGGGACCGAGTTTGCTCTGTAAATTAATTGTAGCCCCCCCCCTGCAGAATTGATTGACTGATTTGCTTGGTTTATTTTTTACGACTTGTCAACCATTTTTGTGGGTTAAAGGCGAATATATTTTAGATTGTAAGAATATTTGATTTTGTATCTTTTCTGCGAGTTTACAATAACCATGATTTTTCCAGATACAAGTCCTACCATTTTTTAGCCCATTCCTGGTTAGCGGATTCATATCTTTCCCTAGGTTATTTAAGTGTGCCTCTTTTTGGTAGAGTTAATTAACCTCTACTGCCTGAAGAAACCTTACAGGTTGAAACTATGGTAGCATAAGTGGTTAGTATTCCTTGACTTTAGTTCAAATAAATAAACAAGTCGTTCGGGAAAAAACAATTAAACTCTACTGCCAGTAGAAAGCATGGTAGCATAAGTGGTTAGTACTCCTTCATTTTAATATATATATATATATAAAGAAATATAGTTCTAAGGTATGCTATATTTATGGGATAAAGTGCTCAATATCAGAGATAGAGCGTACAGTGTAACCCGGATATAAGAGAGATTTTCTCTGGTCCCAAATTGTTCCCATACTTACCTAAACAAAATAGACCAAACCCGGATATAAGAGACTTCTCCGGTCCCGACAACTCTCTTATATCCGGGTTACACTGTATGTAAATACAGATATAAAAGTGAACATTGAAGTCAACACTCAGCCTGTCTCCTCTGAGTGTTGACTTCAATGTTTACTTTCATATATATATATATATATATATATATATATATATATATATATATATATCACATCACGCCGTTAATTGATTCCAGAGGTCAGGACTTAGGTCTAAATAACCACACTATAAACCGCAAATAAGTACTCCCTATTGCTTATTACAGTATTTATGATATGTACAGTATTCTGAATAAAATAATTCATTTTCACCTTATCTTCCAGCGATATAGCCTTACGCTTAACATTAGCACTTGCACTGGGACTTTTCTTCGGGGCCATGGGCAAAAATCTATTTTAAATGTAATTGAAAGAACGTCAACGACAGAGCACAGATGTGAATAAGTCTGAATTCAAAATCGGTGTTGGAGAGGAAAACAACGCACGTCAGCAGGTATTTGAAATAAGAACATCTGCTGAACATACTATCCGAGTTTTTTTTTTTTATTTTTAATGATTTTTTGATATATATATAATATTTATAATATCATTTTAAAGGATTTTATATGTTCTTAGTGTTATTTTAGTGTTTTAGCGTTTCTAATATTTTCCCCGGCCGACGTAAACTCGAGTAAAACGAACTATGGCGACTGTTTTATTTTTCCATGTAATATTTAAGAAAAACCGGCGTATCTTCGAAAATAACTAAACTCGAAACGACTTAAGCCGAAGTATCACTTTATAACACTTAACACTTTCTGGTCGTCGTATCTGATAAGGTAATTTAATTTATTGTCCCTCTTATCCTCAAAAAACCCAATGCATTTTCCTTCCGCACAGTTTTGTCTTTCATTCTTTCGATTGCAAGCTTTTACACTTTGTCTCATCATATCCCCTCTCATCTTTATATATTAAGTGATTGCCAAAACAAATTGTATCAGTAAGATTCAAGGAATGCCAAATGAATAATTTCATTTAAGTATCTAACTGCAGTTGAATCCAGTATTCACAGGTATTCAGTGTTCATCTTAAGTGTTCATTTTTTCTCAGTATTTCCCCACTGAATTTACCTTTATTTTGCTACTCTCTCATTTAACAATAGTCGTATTTTGCGTTGATAAAATATTTTTCTGATGGTAGGGAAAAACTAACGATTAAAAATGAATTCGTTTCATCTAAAATTTGAATAAGTTTTTACAGCAGGTCATCGGGTTACGTTGGACCCGACGTACGGTGTTTCGTGGTTACGGCGCCATCTCCCATAATATAAGTCGTCACGCGGCGCTCTATGAGAAAGATGGCGTTGTTTCTTCACCGGATGTACGCCATATTAGATTGTGCTACATTCGCTGTTTGTGTTATTTTGGAGGGAACTTTTTGTCCTTCATTATGGCTCTCAAACATAAGGCAAACACGTGGGTGCTTATGTGAGTGAGTTCCGACCTACGTCGAAAATCAGGTTACGTCGCATTGTAGGAACGGATCTCTGACGTTAGTCGAAGATCATTTGTATTTCATAAATTAAAATTCACATAATAAGCACAGCGAGAAACATCGAGTAACTTAACCAGTGAGCTTGTGTAAATGGATGGCAAGGCAGGAATTGGGAACTATAGTACAGAAATGGCTTACATCTACAAAGGAGACGAAGTCGTGGAGTGCCATGATTGCCCAAAACCTGACGGAACACAGCGCGTAAAATTATCTTCAGAATTATTGGTTTTATCATATCAGTTTGCTTGACGTGGTCGTTATTTTTTTTCTAGGATGCATATTAAATAATTTTGTTTTTCGTTTGCGATCTGAAAATTTTTCTAAACCCAGTGTCGAAGTTTTGTTGAAGCTAAAAGACATTAAGATGAAACTAAAGGAACACGGCACAGAAAATCAGAATTCTAACCAATATCTGTTCTCTTTTCTTTTAAATCATGCCTCTCTCTATGTCGCGTTTTCTTCCTCTCAAACGTTAATGTTCTGTTTGTTCTTCGTTTAACCGTCTTCTGCTTTGTTTAGTCAGTCTTTTGTTGTTCTTGTGATAATTTCTTTTTATTCGTTTCATCATCGGTCGTTGTAAGTCCCTTGTTACTAATCCGTGTCTTGAAAACGATTTGGCAAATATGTTTTGGATTTGAAGACAGCAAAAATGGCAGCTTTTCGTCGTGTTTCTCCCCGCCCGATGGTCTTTTTCCCACGCTGCTGCTGCTGTTTCCATTTAAAGAACAGATTAATAATATCACTTTGTTTCTCTGGGTCTTAGCTTGTTATTTTTGGCAAGAACTGGGAAGGGAGACAGGCTCACGCACACATACACACACACACACACACTGTATATCCATTTAACTCCCGCTGAGTATCTCTGTGTTCGTGTTTACATTCTTGTAAAATCTTGACAAATGCATTTTCCCTAGTGCTTAAGCAAATGAACACAAGTGTCCAGACGAATTAATTCTCCTGCATCTGTTTTTGAGGTTAAATGATTTCATTTGGATGTGTTTGACTCTAAGATTCTTTCTCTTTTACGTTCAATTTGACATTTTTTTTAAAATTTGTAACAAGTTTTGTCCCCCTTTAACTTTACTAAAATGTTGATTCAGCAATGTTTTTTTTTTGTTGTTTTTGTTTTGTTTTTTGTTTTGTTTTGTTTTTGTGTATGTCTATTTTTTTCTTTCTTTTTTTTTTTTCACGAAGAATTTACAAGGATTTCGCACGATCTTAGGTCAGGGCGGGTAAACTTTTTTTTTCATGGAAGGCTGCATCATTATCGGCTGTGTGTAAATAGCGGCATCACAATAATAACACAAATTTCACGAGGGCAATATAAATAAAAATAATATATGCGCATGTTATTTGCCCATTTATTTGCTTATTAGACACATTTTGTGAACAGACTGTATGAACAAATGTATAAGAAATTAGTTTTATATTTAATACATTTATTACTATTAGTGATATTTGTGCAGCTGAGAGAAATCTTTTAAAATAATAAGAAATTCTCGATAAATCTCGTGAGATGTTAATAGCAAGGCGTAGAAATGACGTCATATGTTTATCTCCAATTGGATTACACACAGACATTTATATCTCTGTGTCACTTTACACTGAACAGATGATTAAGCATTGACGATGCACAATAGCAATCCAAGGACTCGTGGTTGTGTATAACGCCATGTGTCGATTTTGTAGGAAGTGAGTTTCCTAAGAACAGGGGTTCGCTATTAATTATATAAAGCGACAAAAGTTTGTGATCCTCTAAGATATCGTTATTGTTATTGTGAAAAATTGTAAATAAGCCGATTAAATGTTTATCCAGACACCAGTTTCTAAAGTAAATTTTCCAGAAAATGAACACAAACAAAAAAAGGATACACGGTGTAACCCGGATGTAAGAGAATTGTCGGGACCGGAGAAGAAGTCTCTTATATCCGGGTTTCTCTTATATCCGGGTTTGGTCTAATTTATATACAATTAACACAGGCTCGAATTTGGGACCAGAGAAAATCTCTCTTATATCCGGGTTTCTCTTATATCCGGGTTTGGTCTAATTTATATACATTAACACAGGCTCGAATTTGGGACCAGAGAAAATCTCTTTTATATCCGGGTTTCTCTTATATCCGGGTTTGGTCTAATTTATATACATTAACACAGGCTCGAATTTGGGACCAGAGAAAATCTCTTTTATATCCGGGTTTCTCTTATATCCGAGTTACACTGTAGTTTAATTATTTATTTAAAAAAATAAAAAGTCATTTATTTCTCCTGAAAACTGAAAATCGGATATGCTCAAAAGTATGTGAACCCTTTTAGTTTGTAGCTTGCGGTGGCTCCTTTTAGAGTGATATATTTTAACCAAACGTCTTCTGTAACCACTGACCAGTCTCTCGCATAGGGATTTTTGCTTATTCCTCCATGCAAAACTCAACCAGTTGAGAGAAGTTGGAGGGATATATGGCATGAACCACCAGCTAAGATCTAACCGCAACATTTCTATTGGTTTGAGATCTGAACTTTGGCTAATCCAGAGGACGCATCCTCTTTCTTTTGAGCTATTCCTTAGTTGGTTTGCTGGGATGTTTAGGGACAATAGTCATGCTGCAGAATCTATAATCGGCCAGTTTTCAACTCCCTGACTGATGGCAAGAGATTCTGATCCAGATTTTATTGATAGGAATGAGAATTCACGTTTTCTTGGATAATATGAAGTTATCCAGGTTCAGAGGCAGAAAATCTTAACATTTCCAACACCATGCGTCATTGTTGGTATGCTTTGCTTTACTTTGTTTTACGGTATATCAACCTCAATGGGTTATTTAATGCTGACTAGATTTTAAGATAGGTTCGTATGAATAGAATATGTATTCATTGTAAGAAATCAGTTTGTAGATCAGGTTTCATTGACGTATTTTAATAAAGAGGATTTTTTTTCGAGAACCAAATTTTTCACCTGTAACATTTTTTTAAAAAAATGTATTGCTGGTATTTTTAGTGTAAACTTTCTTTCATAGTGTTTTGACCCAAGATTTTTGGTGCGCGTAGCTATTTGCCCATAGCTGGGCCCCTAACAAGTGTTACCACTTTGGATCAGGGTGGAACTGAGAACAACTGCAATTCATAGGTGGTTCTACACTCCTCAAAACCTCCCGATCAGCGGTTTTGCTGCCGGATGTAGTTTATCGTCATACCCAGGACGCATCATTGTTGAAATGAGGTTCTTTGCTTGGTAGGCAGTGCTGTTTTTCTTCAAACATAGCAGTTTTGACCGTGACCAGACAATTTTATCTTTAATTTATCTGTCCAGAGAAAGAACTACAAAATTGTTTCTGGTTCGTCCAAGTGTTCCCTGGCAAAGTTTAAACAGGCATCATTGTTCTTCATTGAAAGTAGAACCCGCCTTCTAGCCAACCTCCAATAAATGACATACCCATTCAATTTTCGTCTGATTGGACACACGTGTGCATTTACTCCAGATTCTGTCAGAGAGTCCTTGAACTAGCCTTTATCTAATTTATTACTTTTCTAGTCTTTCTTGGTAATAGTTTTGATTGGCGTCCATTTCTAGGCAGAGTTGCGGTCGTGTTGAATGTCCTCCATTTGTAAATTATTTGTCATACAGTGCATGGCTGGAGATGCAATCTTTTTGATATGGTCTTTCCACAGACTATAGAAAAGCCAGTACCTTCTTCCTGGTGTCCTCGGATATCTTCTTTCCTCTCGCCGTTGTTAATCTGTGAGGCTATATTTTGAAATTAGAGTAGCTTATCTGGTTTCCGTCTCTATTAATCTGTGTTGCCCAACCAATTTACTAAGGATGTCTCATTTGATTGGTCAGCTTAAATTGAATATTTAGTACCTACTTCGCCAATACAGAGGAAGGTTCACATACTTTAGTAATTCAACTCTCCAAGGTATTGAACTCACAAAGATACATGGCCCAGTGGATAAAAGCGTTGGTTGAGTAATCCCAAAAGTAACTTAACCCGGTGACTTGACTACAAAGAGTTCTGAGTTCAATACCTGGCCACAGCAGAAGGAAAAACAACTTGGATAGTTAAATTACTAAAGAGAATTAACAAAAATTGAGGTATCCAAAAAGGCATGGCGCGTGGAATTAGAATGGTCTAACCTCCGTGGATTAAATAAAGGGTTCGTTTCGAAATTTCAACGTATATCACATGATGAAGGTCGGAGCGAACGAACGATGTAAATAGCGTAAATAGGTTACTATTTTGTGCGACTTGTAGATAAAATACACGAACGTTTGTTGCGCTCTTGCGAGCCATATATAACCATCAGACTGGCCTCATTTATTCACCCCTGATCTAAGCTCATATTGGAATCTTCGTTTTTCGTTTTACGACATTTTGACAAAAGATCGTTATTAGCACTTCTCCACTTGCTGTTAAAAGTGGCGTGAAGCGAAAAAAAAAAGCCTTAACTGATGATTTAAAGGGAAAATCTTTTGGACGTTCACAGAACAAAAATAACATTCTTCACAACATTTATCAGTATTCAAACGAGACCGGAATATTTCTTTTTAAGTGGGAATCCTACGCGTACATGAGATTAGCTTTTAAAAATTGCCCAGCTCCCTTGACATTTCTTCTAGGGACACATCAGGCACCAGAGATTAACTCTCTTTTCCTCTTAGTGCAGTGAGATTGGTGCTGCTCTAAGCAGCTGAATTATGATAACACCAGTCACGAATGACCGATGTTCCAATGGCCCAAGGATAAGTATAACCTCAGCTTGCCACAATGTCAAACGTTGAGGTTTGTCGTCTGCTTTGACTGATGCGGAAGGCTTCAAATGCATCTGTTTAGCCTTAAGCATTTTTCTATCATACACTTTGTAGGCACTGAAAACACCCTGTAGTGTAAACTTATCCGAAATCGTCACACCCTTACTCAGTCGTAGAGAAAATTTGATGCAAGGTTATTTGGTAACGTTCAAAATGGTTTCCCTTATGAATAAACCTACTCGTGCCTAATCTTCCACTTATCCGTGCCGTGTCCTTTCAGGCCGTGGGCTATCATATCTATTCACAACTTTGTACTTCTTAGTAAGGCTTGTCTTTTTGCTATTTCCACCTCGTCTCTGTTTTGCCAACCATTCACTTATGTTTGTGTTTTAATGGAATGTCCCACACTCCATATTGCCTATGTGGACTGACTATATCAGTAGCTATATGTAGTAAGCGCATGATATTCCTGAGAGCTTGCTTCGGCAATTACTAGCCTGCCATCCGATTCCCTGTCTTACAGTAGTGTATTCTCTTTTACAATAAATCTCTCTTTCTTACATCTACGCGCTTGTTGCTGTTCCTTCACTCGGGTACCATCTTTATCTGTTTGTAACCTCTTTAAGGATACAACAGTTCGTTAGATAGGCTATTCGCTGCTTCCCATTGTCCATGCTTTCAGTATGCTTTTGTGAGTGTCAAATTCTCCAAGCCCTCGCTCCCGTCCTGGATAAGACTAATAACTACATCCAACAGCAAAGCTTCTGATCAGGAGGTTTTGAGGAGTGTGGAACCACCTCTTAATTGCTGGTGTTCCCAGTTCCACCCTGACCCGAGGTGGTAGCACCTGTTAGGGTCCCAACTATGGGCAAATAGTTGCCCCCACCCAAACTGGGGTCAAAACACTATGTAAATGTAAAAATAGGTTTTAATACCAGAAATACTTTCTAAAAATATTTATTACCAGCAATACATTTTTGATATAAAAAAAAAAGATATTACCAGCTATACATTTTTGAAGAAAAAATATTACCAGAAATAAAAATGTTGTCGGCATTAAATAACCCATTGAGGTGTTGATATACCATAAAACAAACCAAACCAAGCCCTCGCTTCTCGTTATATGACCGAGAAATATCAATTGTCTGATTCTAAGTATAGATATTATCTTAGTTTCCATTTTCCTTAAAACTTCGTTGTTGTGCATATGTTCAGTCCATGATATTCTCAAGCACATTTATTTTTTCTGAATCTCTTCGCCTGCAAAGAGATTGTCCAGTGTTCACTATCATATAAGGAGGACTGATATTACATAACAGTTCTGCACGGTTTCCTTTATTTTTCGAAAGAAATTTTATATTTTTTAATACCAGCGGAGTATTGTGATTATTTTATCGATAATATACACGGAAAAGACTAGATTACAATATGTGCTTACACATTGTATTAAATACAATTGATGCTTGTTTGGTATTTAAAAAAAAAAGAAGTATTTTGGAATACGTTCCACTAATGAAAAATGGACAAAGGTTAACGAGAGCAACGGAAAGAAAACTGTAAGGACACCTATAGAAGGTAATGAAGAAGAAAGGACTAAACATCAGTTGCAAGAAGACAGAATGCTTGGTTGTTAGCAAAAGGATGAGCCCAAAATGCAAATTACAAATCGGAGATACCAAAATCAAATAAGTATAACAATTAAATTATCTGGGAAGTGTTTTAACATAAAACGGAATGTGTGACACTGAAATTCAAAGGTGCATTAGTATAGCGAAAGGCGTCTTCCAAAAGCAAAGTATGACGAAACAGAAACATTTCTTTAAAAACAAATTACTGAACTGTTACGTAATAACAATCCTCCTATATGGCAGTGAATGCTGGATAGTCTCCTCACAGATGAAGAAGAGACTTAAAGCAACAGAAATTTGGTTCTACAGAAAGATGGTTAGGATACCATGGATCGAATATGTGATTAACAACGAAGTTTTTTGGAGAGAATGGAAACAAAAAGAAAAATTATACTTAACATCAGGAAGAAGCAGTTGAAATTTCTAGGACACAAAATGAGGAAAGAGGGTTTGGAAAATCTACTCACAGGACAGATTGAAGGTCAAAGGAAAACAGCGCATATGGATGGAGGAACAAGGTTTACAGTAAATAACAAAAAGTCAGAATTTGTTACGGAGGACAGGAAATTGTGGAGAGCCATGATCGCCTAAGCCCTGAAGGGACACGGCATAGAGAAGACTTTTCGTTAAAAGTAACTTTGGTTTCTGAAACATTTTCAAAGATCAGCTTTTGGCTGAGACAAGGAATCTGTAGAATAAATTGATCACCATTTTGTTGATTAATATTAACCCCCCTAGTACGGCACAAGGCCATTTTTCAAACCACCAAGTAAGAATCGAAGTTACTATACAATAATACAAACTTGGACGAGCTAACAATACCCGAAGTTAAGCAACGTCGAGCCTGGTTAGTATCTAGATGGGTGGCCGTTACCAGGTGTTGTAAGCTTGGATGTTCAGTTGGTGTAATGGATAACGATTTGGAATTGTTAATCGGAGAACCGAGTTCAAATTCCAGTTGGGTTCGTTATATTCATTTACGCGCAATCTTAGGAAAGGTATGAATCCACCTCTTCTCTCCCCGAAGCTATGGTTTAATTAGTAAGACTTGTATCACTAGGACATTATCATCTAAAAAAAAATTACAATCTAAAGATATTTTCTGGCTTTAAAAAACCTGCAAAAGGTTGATAAGCCGTAAAAAAAAACAAATCAATCAATGAGTAGTCTCGTTACGCTATACTACCGCATCTTTAAGCCGAATTTAATTTGTTCCATCACAGTGAGACGATTTTCTCTTTACTTATGAAAGGAAAGTTTTAAAACATGCAAATAGTCTGTTTAGAAACTAAACCACCTGGTATCAAAAACACGGATGTTACGGAAGTCTGCCGCAAAGTTACAGACATCTATTTTAGTTGGAAGATGTGATATGGCAACGTTGCTCTAATTACTTGACCCCAAACTCACCAACGTTGTCAAAACATTATGATAATGTTGCCAAGTTCTCTACATGAAAAGTCTGCGCTGGTCAAATCACATCAGAATACTTTCTATTGCAGGAGTTCTTAACCTTTTGATGATTCCAGACCCCCAATGCATTGTCCAATATGGTCTCATACCCCCTTCACTTGACTGTCAAAATAATTATCACCAATCCTATTATTTGCCAGTATGTCTTCCAAATATTTTAATCGCTTGAATTTACTTTAGATATGGATTGCTAGGGACAGAACATAAAAGAACCATAAGCATTAATAACTTTATTATATTTTTTTACTAAAAGTAAAATAAAGTTATAATTCAGTTTTATTACACAAGAAAAAGAAAGAGAACATAAACGTGCAAGTTTTTTTAGTATCTCGACTACATAAAACAGACTTTTACTTTTAGTCCCATACCCCCAGGAGATATGGATACCCCAGGTTAAGAACCCTTGTTCTATTGACTTAATTTAAAATGCATTTCGTTTTTTGTTTGTTTTGTTTTTTTTTAAATTAGGAATCATTAATGTCAATGATGAATACTTGTTCTAATATCTTTATGGAATTTTTTATCCGGTTTTCTGTTAATGTGACGATACAAGACAACGTATTTGCGACGTTAAAAAGTAAAGTTTCGGGCACAATTTGGAGAGTCTACAAAAAACGTTTTCGTTATCTCTATGCAACGTTGTAGAAGCGTTGTACTAAAATTATTTTGTCAGCTGGGTATTTAAATACGTTTGTTTAAAAATGTCTATTGACCACCTGAAATGAACCTTTAGACTATGGAAGTTCTTCAAATATATTCAAAGTATGATAGATGATCAAAAATAACTTTACAATATGATTCTAGCTCAAGTAAAAGCAGAGGCAACCAAAAGTTTCCCATGTAATTGACGGGTTGTCATCATTCGTAGAGATAAAATGAAAAAGAAAGAAAGAAATTTCAACATGAAGATAATTTCATGAAACTAATAAATGAGAGAAAATATGCACGTATGTCTGTGTATCTGTCATTCTCTTTATCTCTTTCTCTTTGTGTGTGTGTGTGTGTGTGTGTGTGTGTAGAAGTTCAGTCATCAATCATTCAAGGAAAATGAAGTCTTTTCCCAGTCGCATTCTAGGTTGGAAAGAAGAAAAGGAAGCTTATATCTGAGCTTTTATAGTTTTGAAACAGCGCCATCTAACGGCCGTCTTGGCAGATCAAGTGTGGGTAATTCGCACAGATTCAAAAGATAGCAGTATGCCGTGAAGCGTTGGTTAACAATCTAGTCTTGTGATCACTACAACTGCAGTGAGTTCGATCATCTGTGAGTTTTTCAAATTTTACGTCTTGTGCCAAATTAAACTAACATTGTAAGATTAAAAAGATACTTGTCGCGTCTTGCAGGCCATTACTGCTCTAGTGACACTGAGGGATCAGTACTCATGACTTATCGTGGAAATAATTTAAGCTTAATAACTTTTAAAACAAGTTTATACTGAAAAGTTGCCAATTAATCAGTGTTACTTATATAACTTATTTGTCTTTAGAGTAAATGTTCATATTAGGTTGTTCGGGAAGTAATGACATTTTACCAGAAACGATATAAAAGCAAATGTAAGTTAAATATAAGGAAATATTAGTCAGTTCAAAAAATAATTACCTTTATTTTTTGTAAAGGATATGAAAGCAGAAGTAAATGATAGGATGTTTGAAAAGAAATTACGTCTGTTATTTAACGTGTATCTCAGAGTTTAACTGAACAGACTTGCAAAGAGAGAGTTTAACTTTCATTGGCTTTCGCTTCTGAACCAAACCCAACGTTTTACTTTCTGTACCAGTCTTTTTACCAGGAATGCCAACCTTTCATTTTTGTATCGCATTCTTACAGGTGATGAAAAATAGGTTTTGCAAGTCAACAGAAAACGTGTTGAGGAAGTGTTGTGTTCACTGCATACTGTGAACTCAATATTTCACCTAAACAGTGGAGCTCATCTGAACATTTGACATGAGAATGACAATAGAATAGCCAGAGGCATGTGACGTTACGTCTGTGGGAAAGAAATTGCAGAGAGATGATGTTAACTTTATCAAGGCTGGAAAGTGAGGATTGAGCTTCTCCGCAGATGATTGCAATAGACTAAAGATATATGCAATAAAGAACTGAATAAGTCGTAAAGACACGTCTAAGATTTCTCTAAGATTATGCAACCAATGAAGCTCTATACGTTTGTATATGTTGCATTGAAAAAAAACACCATCGGACAAGAAGCAAGGCTGTTGGAAGTATTCATATCCACCGTCAACAAAGAGAATGTTGAAAGGAGATAGGCACATCATAAATGCCAACAATATTTTCCCGACCACTCTACAGAGTTCCACCTGAGACAAAAGAGGAAGAGGCAGACACTGAAAAGAAGGGCTGACAACGTCGCTGAGTCGATTGGAAGATCATTTACGGAGATTTACACATTGACACGCAACAGAGATATATGGAGGAAGCTTTTCAGTTGCTTAGCTGCGCAATAACCACACCCGGTCATACGACTGATGATGATGGAAACAAAAATAGAATACTCTTATTAAGTTAAGTATCTTATTTTAACAGTGTCGCAAATTATTTTTATTTTCTTTTAACTTTGGGTGAGACCAGACGATACTATCTGCTCCACTTTCTTTTCTTGTCATCAAGGAGGCGTTTTAGTGCTATTTGGTATGTTTGATTTCGTTCTAAAAGAAACAAATACTGTTTTTCAAGTCCTACATTTTCTTCCCATCAAGTTCAGCACCTAAAAAAATACTTGCGTACTCTACACCCGGGCATGTATTTGACAGTACTCGAAGCAAGCACGTGTTGAATTACCGTGCAGTGGAGCTATCTGCAATTGAAAACGATAGTTACGAACTCAGTGATTCTAATCGTGAATAAAATTTACGTAAGCAGGTGAAATGTTCTTCTTAGATTATTTTTCTAATTTAAAAATGATACTTTTTTTTCTTCATTAAAACATTTTAAATATTTTACATTTTTTTAAATGTTTATTTCTTTTAACTTAAAAATAAATAGGCTGCGTATTTTCCATGATGAAATATCGTAATTTCTTTTGTAATAATTCAGTTTCTCTTTTTGTAAAATATCCATTAAAAATGACAAGGAAGTTTCTAAAATGCCATGTTTGCAAAAAAAAAAAAAAAAAAAAAAAAACACGACAGGAACTGTTCCACATGGCTGGTTATGTAAGATTTAAAGAGGTTATCAAGCTTATCTCACAGACCATTAATAGTGTGTACTGAAACTTTCTCACTTTACTAGCTTTGTGCCAGACGAAGCTTAAAATCGCTTTGTTGCAGATTTATAGTAAAGAGATAGTCTAACAAATACTTACTATTACCTGGTAACTATGATTTTCTCTTCGTATTCCTCTTTATTAGCCTTATACCAGACTAGGCTATGGAATGCTTCTCTATAAAATATTGGTTAATGAGCAAGCTATGAAAAACTTACTTGTGATTGTCAGTAATTTGTCTTCACGGACTCATCTGCAAAGTTTGTAACTTCGAGTCTCGCTGTTATTTTTATATTATTGTACAATTAAGTCCCAAGAGCCACTCAAGATAGAGGTTTACTAAATTACGTTGATTTAAGGGCGTAAGAGGAGGCAGTAAGAAATGCATATTATGAGTATATGTAGGATAGATAACGGTTGACCCTAGACTTGAAGACGGTAAGATTGTAGTGATCAGAAAAACACAATCTTGGGAGTCTGTTCCACAAAGTAACAGATTTGGGAAAGAAGCTGTCTGAATGGAACTTCTTTTTTTACCAATGGAAAACGAAGGGAATGAAGATGTGTCAACCCTATGTACCTGGCATGGCAGGTTCTAGCTGTGAAGATCTGGAGTAGTGGAGCTAAGGAATTTAGTCCGTGTGGAACTTTGCCCTAGAAGTAACGACAGAATAAGTGGAGGTTAGTAATGTTTGGCCTGTGGGAAAGAGGGTTGCGAGGTGGAAAATAATTCATCACCCACAAGTCTGCGTTAAACGCTTTCGAACTTTATCAAGGCTGAAAAGTGAGGATTGGCTAACCCCAGCCCAGATATGGCAGCAATATTCTTTTCTGAGTCCGATCTGACTCTTTGTAAAGATAAAGCATAGCAAGAGGCATCATGGACTTTCTAAAGCGTACAAGGTGGCGACCATTTTTCCGACATATTTAGTGACAAATTGTATACCGTAATTCCCCATGTATAATACGCATTTTTTTTCTAAAAAATAATAAGCAAAATTAAGATTACTTATTATTCACAGCTACAAAATAATCTTTAAAAATTTTCTGTTTCATAGGTCGATTTCAGTTGGGAAATGACTATTCACCACAAACATACGGCAATTTGACACTAACATTCGGCGATTGCGACCCCATAAGGATGTCAAATACAATCATGTGTATCTAGCAATACTTAGAAATGCAAAATAAAATAAGAATTATCATAAAACTAGAATAATATTGTTATGGTCCGGTTCCTTGTACCACGGTGATAATCCAAGGTAGAACCAATAAAGAAGAACTCGAAGGCGGATATGGAATAAGACAGATATATTACAAACAGGAATATATACAGAGAAGAAGAAAGTGTTAGTACGAACAATCACGTTTAGTCTGAACATGACTCTATTTCGGACTGCCTCTGACTCGACTGACTGATTCGCTCGCTCTGACTGACTGACTGACAGACTTCTGACGGATCTCACTCCAGACTGAACAGTATTTAATCAACCCCCCCACGAAGGCATCATGTGGCACAAGGCCGGTTCAGGGTCGGTTTACCTCCCCGAAAGAGACTCCGCCCTTCGGCGTAGCCTCGTTCGGGTTCCTCCCGGCCGAAGGCAGAGAGTTCAACCGATCAGCCGGTCAGCCGACTTCAGACTGAACGGTATTTAGTCACCCACCCCCCACACACACACCAGGGCATCATGTGGCACAAGGCCGGTTTAACGTGGGATCTCCGAGCCCGACTTCAGGCTGAACTTCCTGCTTCCTCTTGAGGCGCAGTATTTATTACGTATGGAATAGTCCATTATGTTATTATGGGTAAGGTCCCATAACGAATATTATTCTATTTTTAAAAACATTTTTAAATAAGAGTAGAAAACGCTTGCTGTAATGAAATTGGAAAAATACAATTATAGGTGCGTATGATGCGTGAGTAGAAGGATTTTCCCCACACTTTCAGCACAATTTTAAGTGTACGTATTATGGATAAAGGTGTATTATACATGAAAAATTACGGTATATGACTTCCACTTGAATTCTGGAGTGAGCCTGAGCCCCAGTAGACATCCAAGGCAAGAGTCTTTATTGAAATTATAACCGTGGAGAAAAATTAGGATTTGTTCGTTAATAATGAAAAAGTTACTCGGCTGGTTTTAGAAACCTTCAATCTCACAAGTCAGTTTCCCATTTCTATAGCATTGCGTAAGGACTAATCTAATTTGAGAAAATAGCTTAGGCTCATTGCTGTAGGATAATAGGGGCACTATCCTGAGAGTCTATGTTTGATACTCATTCTGTTTCCGACACTCGACTAAGCCAAACTTAATATATGCCTATGGAAAGCTATAAATATTTAAATATAAGTTCTGCTCATGTCATTTTTAAAGATTACTTCTCATGAGGTGCAGAAAAAACTACGGTCTACAGACAGACGAAACTTATATTTTCTAGACGGACCGGTCAGACCTGATCGACGAAATACCATATGGATATTGATTGTATTGAAACAGTCTAAACCGGACATTCATCGGTAAAAAGGGTCAAGACAAAACCTTCGTTTGTGTCTCTTAATATTTTATTTTATGTACGAATCGTATCGTTGTTATCTGCGTCAGAAAGGGGAATCGATGTGTCGAGTTCAAATTACATATTAAATATTACCATAATATTTCAAATTTTTTGTAATGTCAACGAACACTCGTTGCCACTTTTGTGATGCCAACGAATACTCGTTGTGACTTTCGTAATGCTCGTTGTGGTAGAGACTATATAATCGCAGATACAACTATAGTACGCTGTTGAACAATACTGGTGTCAGACGCCTTCGAATATCACTCATTCTAATAGTACTTGCTCGATAATACTCGCTTGAATAGTAATCACCGAATAGAGGAATAGTATAGAGAATAGCGAACTGTATAGTAAGAGAGGATAAACGTGCAGATCGTTAGTCCTCTGCTACTTTCTTCATATATGTGTTTCTTCTATGGTCACATGGTTTACTTAATTCAAAAATAGGATCGCCTGTGTTTACTCACTGGCGATCTATGTTCAAACTCAAGTGTCGGCAGCGACACTTTATTCTTAAAAAATTACATATGTTATCATTTTTTCGGCATAGACAAGTTAACACATTTTTTTGTCCATAAAAAAGACATTAATTCAACATTTGCAATTCCTTTTCAAAAGAGTTTCCCTCCTGTTTTTACTTTAAAATAATGTTTGTCTTTTATCTTTTTTTACGTGACTATTCAAATACGAAACAAAAATTAACAGACTAATTCCCACCTTTAGACAATGGACACGTCGTCTAGAGTCCGGCTCTCTTTATCGCTGCTCACTAAATTTACAGCTATTCCGTCACTTCCCTTCCCACTTTAATATCATCTTTCAAACTCAAAAGAAAACTTTCTCGCGACGGGGAAAATATTTCTTATTTAAACACCGAATTTTACAGTTTTTAATCTATAAAATATCTTTGAAAACGCACACACAAACACATATACCTATAGCTATATAATTCATAAATTAAAAAAAGTTTAAACTCAGTGGAAACAGAGCGGGCAGACGAGATATCCGTAGACATGGGCAACAGAATGTGAACAATCTATCCTTGTAAATTAAATAAAGGCTTCAGCTTGAAATTCCCTGTAGGTTACCCGGATTGACAAGCACGTGAAGAAGGCCAGAGGTTACAACGGCCGAATATAACAATAACAAAGATAAAAACGCAATTAAATAATATAAATAAAAATCGTAAAATGTCTCAAAATGTATATTAATTTAAAAAATTATATTATAATGCATGTTATATTAATGTATATTATAATATACATATTAATATACATATATATATATATATTATAAAAATGTATATTATAATGTATATAAAGTATATTAATTTATAAAATATATATTATATATATTATAATAATGTACATTATTGGACTATTGTTCTCATCTTTGTCGCCATATTTATTACAACGTTTCGGCCGTTGTACGCTCCGGCCTTCTTCAGGTTGTTGGAAGGTTGGGGTAGACTGTTCTAGTTCCAGGTGCTATGTTTGATGGATGTCAGTTATCAGTTATCTCCTGTTAATTTCCCTCTCCTTAATCGGGTATTGAACTCACACTCTTTGGGTCCTGTTACTGGATCTAACCAACGCCTTTATCCACTATACCATGTGTCCTTGAGGACATCTGGGTATGAATTTCTGGGTATTATAAACCTAATGTCTTCAGCGACCATTTTTACCAGTGCTCATATTGCAATTTTGCTGTTATCATTGCATGTTTTTACCAGAGCTCATGTTGCAACTTTGTTGTTATCATTTCTTTACTCTGGGACTCCTTATTACTGGTTCCCATATTGTATTTATTTCTATGCTTGGTCGGCTCAGGAGATTTTTGTGGCCTAGCATATGTGCTGATTCCTTAAGTTTACGAATTTTCCAATGGTGTTCCTTGTCTATGATCTCAACATGATCCACATGATCTCTCTCCATATGAAACTAGTTAAAATAATGTATGTTAATTTATATTATAAAATTTATGTTAATTTATAAAATGTATATTATAATGTATATTAATTTATGCTAGGTGGGAAAACTAGTTATAATAATGTTTAAAGAACAGAATAAATTACGAATTAAAAACAATAAAAAGTTTATTTTTTTAATTATGAAAACAGCGTCGACATCCTATTATCGTGAAACAGACAACAAAATATTTTGTGCGCTATAATTTACTCTCTACTCTAGTCTATACATTTTTAAAGTAATTCACCTAAGCAAGGCGGGAGTGCCACTAGCACACAAGGGGTTACAGAGTAAAGAGGCATGTTTGAGGAAAGGATATAAAGAAGAACGGGGAACAGTTCAATATTGGGAAAGCAAGTAAGGGGAAGGGAGTTCCACAGACGGCAAGTGTGAGAGAAGAAGCTGTTTGAGTAGAAGAGACGGTTACATTTAACCGTTTCGACAGTGAAAGGGTGGGACCGAGATGCCAACCCAGTAGCTCCTTTAAATTCATGCAGTCTGGGAACCAGCGAAAGTAGTTTGCCGGAACATTTGCCATGATAATACTTGTAGAAGAGACAGAAGAAAGCCACGGCAAGTTTTTAGGAAAACGATTGTAGACTAGATGCCAGATCAGGACCTATTATATTTCATATTCGTCTCTGGATTTTGTCGAGGACCTTGAGACGTATTGCGGAAGCACCAGTCTATACTTGTTATTCGAGATCGAAACATATGTGAGAAGCAGCTTTTCTCGTTTTTAATTTCCGACGTCATGATTTCTTTTCACCTCTCAATTTGATGTGCGCATAGCGAACTAGTTATCGGCGTGGGAAGTTTGATCTACGCGGTGCGGAGTTCAAATTTCGGTCGAGATCATCACGTTCATTTTCGCATATACCGGGTGTAACAGCAAAATTGTCTAAATCATGTGACAGCAAAATTGTCCAACTGTTAGATTAAACTATGAACCGTTGTATTTTAGAAATGATTAATAATATTTTATTGGAATTCCCTGAGAGTTTTTTTTTTTTTTAACATTATTGATCTCTACTTTGAGCAATAAGAATGTATAATTACTCTCTAAATTTAAAAGAATTATCATGATGAAATCGATCATAAACGAAAATGACATGTTCATCATTAATTAATCATAGCTAAGGATCGGAAGCTCATGAAGTATTGAAATAAGAGTTCAAATATATATTTATTACTCCAGAATCATTTTCCAACTTATTCAATATGATCTTCGCCCTCTCTAACCTTTTTCTGTCCTGGAGTAACACGGTGCCTCACAGGTTTCACGTACGATTTCATTTTCAAGTTTTTTTTCACTACTCTTTGGACTGTCATAGCTGAGATTCCTCTCTCAATTACCAAACGTCTTATGAATTGAACTGGATTTTTTAAAATTGATCTCTTTAGCTCGAAATTGAAATGATGATCCTCTTCCTGTTGTGACCTCCTGATCCAGTTTTTCCTCTCTACTGTTCCCTCTTTTTTGACTTATTCGCCATTCTTTTGGTGGTTCTTGAATGAACTTTGAAGATGGAAGCTAAGTTATGAATATTGGTACCATTACTGAAGGCCTGAATAATCTTTTTCCTTTCGCCATTGCTCAGTTGATAAGACAGTTGGTCTGACACAAAACGATTTTAACCTGCTCTCTTTTCAGCTCAATAACCTAAAGGGTTTTTTTCAATGATTCTTACGACAAATGGTGTCAAGATGGCTAAATGGCTTATCTGAAAACCTGAAAAAAATATTTAATTAGTGTTTTTTAGATATTAAACATTTTGTGAGATGGACAATTTTGCTGTTACGTCCGGTATATTTGGGAAATGTGTGAATCCATCTTTTTCCGCCTTTCCCAGCTCTGAGCTAAAATAGCAGAGAAGATTTGGGCTTGCTAACCGAGGTTGTCAACCAGTTTAGAAGAACAATTCAATTTGAAACCTGCGACGGCGCTGGAAACTTCGCAAAGGCTGCTTACCTAACTTGCAGGATGGCGATATTTCATGACTAAAACAACAAAGTCCTGTGACCAGCGAAGCCGAATTGGCATCCGATAATCTGGTCGATTGAGGTGAATTTTTTTTTTTTAAGCGTTTCACCCCAAGCAAGGCGGGAAGCCACTAGGACGCAAGGGGTTAGAAAATTTGGATCAAGATCAGATAGGAGTGATAGAAGAAAGGATGAGGAGAAAGGTAGTGGGTAGATCAAGGCAACTGGAGATGTCGATTGACATTACATTTGAATAGCTGGAGATTGTTTTACGAACAACTTATTTTATTGCATGACGCGTTGGCAGAGGAAAAGAGAAAAAAGTCATAATTTCCTTTGTCTTATTTATTCTTTTTAATTGAAATATAAATAGATCCTCGCGCGCAAAAGTGAAATATGTTTGAATAGATTTAAGCAAAAACCATGATCAGGACCACGCGTTCACTGGAAGCTGAGGATCGTCGGGGCACCACATGTACTGCAGCATCAGTGGTGTGTCTTGGGAAAGATAGCCTGACGGAACCCAAAACTCTCCAGGATAGTTTGAATTCATACTTTTCTTTTTCCTAGACTGGTTGCCAACCAAGGCTTGTAGGGTTCAATCTGTTCTGCTTTTAATCAATAGATGTGGGAAATGAAGAGATGGATTCATACCGTTCCCGTAAGTGAATGTGACGAAGTTGACTGGAATTCGAACTCAGCTCTCTGCAATACATTACACCACCGTGCATCCACACAAAAACGTGAAAGCAAAATGGTGGCAGTTTAATCCATCGGCAGGAGAATATGGGTAAAACTGTTGATTTCGTTTTTTTTCCTTATATCTAAACTATAATACGGTAAAGAAAATTTAACTGAAAAAATTCCTAGTTTTCACCTGTAATTAAGAAAATACGAACTTCAAGCAAAATAATAAAACTATGTGTAAAAAGGTAGGCGTCAGTTTAAACTGACGGCAAGAGATCAAACATAATACAAGGAAAATTTCAGTAAACAACTAGATTTCAGGCTACCGGTTTATTTATCTGCCTTTGTATATTGACGTTCTTTTGTATCTGAGAAGTAGAGAAGTACATGACTGTTTTTTATTTTATTTTTGTTTGTTTTTTTCATTCTTGGTTTGTTTTTATAAGATTAGGCTTGCCCTTGAAAATAAGTGGACGATAAGTAAGTACCAAGTTTGTGCTACATGAAAACGGCACGTATCACTTCAAGTCTACATAAGTGTCTATTAGCCGAGATAATATGGCGCTGAATTTGGGATGAAACGAAGTTGAGAGCTTCTGCCGGCTTGTTTTCAAATCTGTTAAATATCATTATGCCGTTCGTACCATCATCATTTTGGCTGCATTGTTTACCATCTGGTCTTCAGGTATAATTTTCTCCAAAACAAAGTCTATTTATTATTGGTAATTTCTACCTGGAAGATCTCACTCGTTGTTAAAAAAATGGACTTTTTAGTACCCTTTGATGTAGGTACCACTCCAATGTTAAAAAAGAAAAATCTGTTACATTCGTAAATTTATTTTATTCTAGAGAGCTTTAAACTTTTTTTCTTTCTAATCATTTCATCTCAAGCATAAGGATAAAAGCCCCTAAGATGCAACGAGTTACTGAGAGTGAATGAAGCCGAGGACAATAAAAGAACAGGAAACAAGGAGACTAGAGGTTACTGACACTATACAAATTGCAATTTCAATTATGAGTCACATCTGCCAATCTTGTACTTCGCTTAAATCAATCAAAGTCGAGGTACCAAAGAGAAAAGCACATCAGAACAATTACCATGGCAATATTTATAGAAAAGACAAAAGGAAGCTACGTCACGGCGGTAGGAAATTAACTGAAGCCGAGATGCTGGTTCAGGACCGATAATGTTGCCGATTCTTTCGGTTTTTTTTCAAGACTCTCTTGACACATAGCAGAGGTAGCAGCAATATTCGATACACGGGCAAAAAATAGACTTACAAGCGTTGCAGATAAATTCTGACGAGAGAAATTGTCTACCACATCGGCCTTTCCAATAAAAAATTTATCAATTGATTCAATATAATTCTTCCACTTTATGTTAGTCGAAAACGTACGACCAAGAAAGCACAGTGAATCACTCTCCTGGAGGTTAGCATCAGCCAAAGTAAAAAAAAAAAGGTTTTTAAGACAATTCATAGAGAGCAGTTGCTGATTCTTCTTTGACTAAAACTTAAAAAAAAAACTCCCCTAAACAAAGTCATTTAAATTATTTAAAATGCTTGTCTATTTTTCTGAGATGAGGTATTGTAATTATTTACATTGTTCGGAATATTGTCCTCATCTTTATCGTCATATTCACGACGTTTTGATTGTTGTACGCTCCGGCCATCTTCAGGTCATTTGAATTTCGAATTGAACCCTTTATTTCTTCCACCGAGTTAGTGTTCTAAATCCACGTGCCATGCCTCTTCCGGATGTCTCATTTATCTCTTTTTGGATAGAGTCACTGTATCCAATCAACGCTTTTATCCACTTGACCAGTTTGTTTTTCTTTAGTAAATCTTTGGTGGTACATACCCTTTATTTAATCATGGAAATTTACTGGTGTTTTTTGTTTTGTTTTTTTTTTGTCCGATCTGTTGAATTTAACTTGTTTTCTTTATTGTTTTTGTTGAAACTTGACTAATGCATGGAATAATAATGCAACACAAAATGTACTTAAAACAAAATGTATTGAAACAAGAAAGTGTACACAATATTTACATATAGTCTTTTGTATATTCTTGGGAAGACCGTTCCTGGAGAATGTGTTGACTGAGTCGCAGTCGGGCAGAGTCTCGGGTTGAATCTCTTGATTCCTCCCTCTCTTCCCGGTACCAACCATATTTATATGGTCGGTACTCCACTATGCAAATTAGGTGGATCCTACCACAAGAGTTTTTTAATGATTCATTTTGGGTTATTTTTAAGACTTAATCAAGTTTTTATTAACGCTAACAACCAGTATTCAATTATTTCTGTGGCTATCCTCATTAAAATAAACCATAAAACTGATCATTTATTAACAGACAACAGGAAACAAAACACAGAAATCCAAAGTCGCATCGGAATAGCAAAATGTATCTCCCAGAAACTAAACAACGTGTAAAAATAGAGGCCTATATCATTAGAAACAAAGAAAAGAGTAGTGGATTAAATATTGAATTGCTATGTAATTTCCTATATGGCATTTAATGCAGAATAATTTTCTAATAGATGAAGACAAGACTTGCACCGACTGACAAATACTCAGAATGTCATAGACAGAAGACGAGTAATGAAGACTTAAGAAAACATAAGACCTATAGGGAAACATACACACAATCAGAAAGACATGACATTTCTAGGATATATAATGAGGAAAGAAAACCTAGAGAATTTGACACTCGCAAGACATAAAGAAGTCAAGAGAAATAGGGAATCAACGAGTAAAGGAACTTATGTGTTTGGATAACAGCACAAAGATATAAGGATTGGTAAAAAATCAAAAGTGATTTTAGAGCAGCAAAAGAGAAGAAATTATGGAGGACCATGATCGTCTACGTCCTTGAAGGTGCATGACACATAAAAGAAACTGATCATGGAACAAATTCATAGTTACTATGGTATTTTTACCAATATTAATATATCATCAATCCAGAAGCATGCTGTGCCCAATGAGGATTGATTTACTAGAGCTTAATACTTTTTTGTTAGATTAATTACCGTATTTCCTGGGTGCTAAGATGCATTTCTTTCATGAAAAATGCACCAAAACTCACCTTGCGTCTTAGCACTGAAAGGTCATGTTGTAGAATGGAGTTTGCCAACCCCTTACAAACCCTAGTTACAAGATACAGTCAGTCAGGAACCCAGATATATGATATTAGCCTACAAGTATCATTCTTATGTAATGAATACTGTATATTCCTTTAGTATCACCCCATGTATATTGTTTTTCTTTTTCCGAGTATTGATGATAACCAATAGGCGACTGTTTGTCTTTCGTTCATCTCAGCAATAACCAGTACTGTTTGTCTTTCGTCCATTTCAGCATACCTTACGGTATCTTCACAAACCACAACCACAGCCGCATAATACAGGCTGACAGTTACATTTTATATGTACACCAAGAATACCAACCTTATTACCGCAATTTGTGTACTATTGAAACCAGCCAATTATTGTAATAGTCCTACCGCTAATCCTCTAAATGTACTGTCAATTACCAGTGCCTACTATCCGCCATGTTTGTGGCGGCATTGTTTCTGATCTGAATAGTCATAGCATTGTGCTGAACTAGTGAAAAATCTAAGTAATAATAAGGCCAAATATTTTGTAACAGGTCCAAAATGTAATAAGTTGTTGTGACAGAATGAAAAACGACACCCCGTAGAGTCATTAAATTAGACTCTCTAGTACGATAAGCATTTAAATCATCAGACATTTTTTCAAAAAAAATATCTAACTAATTATGGCATTACCGTGGCACTCGGTATGCAAAGATTATCCCCTATAACTAATATCCCACACCGTGGCACTCGGTATGCAAAGATTATCCCCTATAACTAATATCCCACACCGTGACACTCGGTATGCAAAGATTATCCCCTATAACTAATATCCCACACCGTGGCACTCGGTATGCAAATATTATCCCCTATAACTAATATCCCACAACGTGACATTCGGTACGCAAAGATTATCCCATATAATTAATATCCCACACCGTGGCATTCGGTATGCAAAGATTATCCCCTATAACTAATATCCCACAACGTGACATTCGGTACGCAAAGATTATCCCCTATAACTAATATCCCACACCGTGGCACTCGGTATGCAAAGATTATAGACTCCAGATTAAGTAGAAATATTTCATTAACTCTCGCAACTCTCTTCATTTTTTTTTTCTCTCACAGTATTTGAATCAGTCCATTTGCTGTTCTTCACTGGGTGTTAATTTTGCCTAGTTCGGATTCAGGTGTTGGCTGGTTATACTTATTGTATGTAGTCAACAATTTACTGTCTTGGTATCTTTGTCGTTATAATGCAGTGTCTTCTGGATTTGAATTTTCTGTTGATTCCAGGTTTAAAAAAGATGAATTTTTTTTGGCTTCTTGTCTGCCACTATAAATTGATTCCAGAGGCAGTGTTTTTTTTGTTTTTTTTTTTATCTTTCTTCTTAGCAACAACTCGTGTCAAGTAATTGTCGATGATTAGAAATGAATACTTGGTGTTTGTGAAGAAAAGCTTTAAAAATTTATATAAATTAAAACTTTGTAAAAAAAAAAAAAAAACAGATTAAAATTATAGCAGACACATTATCTGAACATATTCTGTTAATCAGTTTCAGACAAAATAAAACGTCTCTTTACTGAAAATTATTAAGATACGTTATCCCTATATATCAACTGGATATTCCTGGATATCAACTTTAAATAAAATTCAGTTAACTTATGGAGAATGACAGAAATTACACATCGTTTAAAACACAACAAATTATTAATCATCAAAGTTTGTTTTTAAGCATGTATAATTAGAAATATTATATCCTTCAAGTAACACACTTTAAAATTGTGCCGATCATTTTCCCGTTAAATATTCATGAGCATTTATTGTCTATCATGGCGTCCGCTTGTAAGATATAAATAAAAGGACATTGTTCAGTTATTTATTCTTTTGAATGTTTATAAGACACTGAATATGGAGGCTGAACAACTCAACTTTTGGAAAAGAGAGTTTCTCAATATTTATCTAGAGTGATCAGCTGAGTGATAATTTGCATAAGACTATGTATCTGCGTCTGCAATTGCGAAACACCTGATAAATATTTGTCATGTACCAGGAGAATGTGTTCTCTGTATGGTGCAGAACGCATTCCAACTTTCATCTCAAAGTTCTGGTAACAATTTTCGCTATCTAGGCAGCCTTCTCTTTGTAAACAGAAGGAATGGCTGCGTGGTCTTAATATAATGTGATTTGCATTTAACTATCTTATTGCTAGTATATCACTAACGTGTGTATTTTGTTTCTGTTATAAAATAAAATAAGACATATCTCGGCTGATTTGCAGGCAAATAAACTAACATACTCAAGAGCGAGAGCCGGGTGTGAACGGGACAAGGCCCCGTCACAAAATGACCATATTTACGCGTTTACGCATATTCCCGACGCACGAGTTCCGGTCGAAAAATAAAATAATATTTTAAAGTGTTTCTATTTTTCGACCAATAAAAATGCTTCCCTCCTAATTATACTCGCGTCGTTTTACGAGCCTGACAAGCCATAAAAAAAACGCCATAAAAGCACACGGAAGTACAACGGCAGTCAACAGGAGGCCAGGGAAGAGACCTGTCACGGTCAGGCTTAGCGGTCAGCAGCAGCCAGCAGCAGTAGCGCCACGCCAACCAGCGAGAACTACTATGAGAGATCAACCCAGATCTTCAGCCGGCCTATGAACTATACAAGGTAGCTGTCCCAAACCCACACGTTCCTACTGAAATAAATCACTTAAATCTATTTCTGCTGTTGTCGTATTTCTTTCTTGCAACCATACGCTTGTCTATAACATTTCCTTTCTTTTTTTTTATCTGAACGTATTTTTATTTTCCTCGGTTGAGTTTTGATAAGAGAGGAGCGAAACCGGTTAACTCCAATTTTTTTTTTATCTGCTTACTTTTTCTCTTGCTATTTAATACCATATTTTAAATATGTCCGTTTTCCACGCCACGAATAAAAAAAAATACTTCATCTCAGGACGAGAAACAACTGTTAACTCATTTAGTGAAATCGGGCAGAAAATGGTTGCATTTTTCTTTATGTATTTTGCTTGACGTATATCTGTTTAGTTTTTCACCCTTTGTTGTATTGTTTGCTGAAAAGTGTTTTCTCTTGGGAGACGAAAAATTTCAAAAATGTAAATTCCATGATACAATTTTCATTCCATTCACACGTAGAGGCAAGCACTAATCTCTAACTAGCATGAGAGAAATAGAAAATCTGTTGTCTTGTATCTAGAGTTATCTCCTCTTACCATTTCGAAGCCCGGTCAGATATCTCTATCACTTCAATTTAGAAGTTTATTCTTATCCTTTTTGTTAATCACGATTAATTGTATTATTGTTTATTTTTGTACACCGGGTGATAAAGAACGTTTTCTTTACTGCATTTATCTATTTATCCCCTCTGTGAAATGACATCCTTTTTATCTCTTAGTCTTCTTCTCATTTCTGCTTCCTTTTCTTCTGTTACTGTTCATTTTCTCTCTCTTATCTTCTTTTTCTGCTACTCCTTCTCTTTTTTCTCCTTCTCCTATGTCCGTTACCTCTTGTTCCTTTTTTTTTTCATCTCCTTCTCTTGCCTCTCTTTTCTTTCTTCTACACCTCTTGTATCCTTTTTCTCTTCCTCTTCCATTTTTCTTCTTCACCGCCTTTTGTCCGTTTTCTCTTCCTGTCATCCTGTTGTCTTCCTCCTCCTCCTCCTCGCCTTTTTTTCTTCCTTGCCTCTTGTGTCCGTTTTTTCCTTCTCCTCTTGTCTTGCCTGCCTTTTTTCTCCTGATCGCATTCTCTTCCTATCTTACTTTTCTCCTCTTCCTTCTCTTCTTTGTTTCCTTCTTCCCTTCCTCTCGTGCCCGTTTTATCTTTCATTCTTCTTCCCCCTCTTATCTTCTTTCTTTTCTCCTCTCCAGCTTCTCTTTCTTCTCCTCCTTCACCTCTCTCTCGTTATCTCTTCTTTCTGTAGTTTTCTTTTTTCAACCTCGTTATCTCTCTTTTCTTCTCCACTTTGTCCTTCCTGTCTTTCTTTTTCATTTCTCCCCTTTTACCATCACTTTCTTCCTTTTCTCCTCTCCCACTTCGTATTTTTCTCTTCCTTCTCTACCTCTTTCTCCTCCTATTTCTCCTCGTCTGATTCTCTCAGTAGTCTTTATTTCCAACGCTCGTCACTTGTTTCTGTCTTAAGTAATTTTTTTTTTTTACTTACTTCTTGTTCATATCTCTTGATTCGCTTTTTCCCCTTCTACGTCAACTTCTCCATTTCACTTACTTAAAAAAAAAAAAAAAAAAATTCAACATTTCATTCTTGCAACACTGAAAAAAAATCCACTTCTTGCCTCCAACACTCAGCTTCATTCCACCTGTTGGTTGTTGACCTCACCTACTTCCCATTTTTTTTTATTTCTGGAACAACTAAAACTATTTTTCAGATTTCTATTCGTAAGAAAATTTGTTACTCACAGGACAGATTGAGGGACAGAGAAAAACAACGCATAACATACTTCACGAGCCGAAGGAAAAGGATAGCGGAACAAGGTTTACAAGTAAAGAAAAGACAGCATTTATTTAGAGCCGTAAGGGACAGGAAATTCTAGAAAGCCTTGATCGTCTCCGTCCTGAGGGGACACAACACAAAGAAATTTCGTAACAGCCGTTCAGGTTCTTGCCAAGAACTTAGCAATCAATAACTTCAACGACAAAATGCAAAGTTTCTTGCGGACTCGCGTGATTTTGTAAATCTCTCTCTCTCTCTCTCTCTCTCTCTCTGTGTGTGTGCATGTGTATTTCAAATGTGTGCAGGCATATATATCTCTTCTGAGGAGAGCTGGTCTCTAGTAAGCCTCCACATTAACCCCACACACAGAGAAAAAACGATGGAAAGACGGCATAAAACCTAACATGTATTTATCAGAACTAAATTCTGCAAATTTCCGTTATTCAATTTCCAAGGAACTGAACTTTTTCAGTTGTCTTCGACGAGGTACCAAAACATAAGGATTTCCTTCAGGACAAATGTGTAGTCAGCAGAACAGGCGCGTATTACCAAACCTGGGGGCCTAAGCCTGATCCGGGGGCCCTGGGCAGTGCTTTGAGACTCTGTCTATCTTATCAACATTTGCTTTTTTCTACCTACATTTATATATCTTACAAATTAAAAGGGTGAAAAATGCCCCTGGGAAAGGTAGAACACCATTTCTTCTCCCTCTAGATATGGGTTCAAGGAGGACTTGTATGTGGAAAAATCAGTTATCTCTCCCAAAATTGTTAATGCAATATTCGCTCGTAAAATAAAAGATATGTTTCGGTTTATGTTATTTAAGCCTAAAATGGATTGATAAGCCGTAAAAATTTGTCAATCCGTACTGTACGTTAACTACTAGGAACATGACTTACTGTGGTACTGAATGGGATGTTCCTTTTTATTTACCAAGACAAATCATGTACACATTGATATCACGTTACAGAGTTTCGTAGCAGGACCCTCTGGGAATCACTCCGACCATTTGTCAGAGGATATAATCAATATGTATATAGTGTATTTGGTAATAACTTTAGTTTATGAAATTTTGGTTAAAGACTAATAAGTGCTTTGTGTTTAGGGCTTTTCCTGGTTTCCGTTATAATTTATACTATATCTGATTATTTCCGGCTTTTATAAGCCATTTTTGAAGAGTTTTTGCCGATAATTTTGTGATTTATACATGTATCTATTTTTTTGGCTTTTTGGTATGTCAGTCTTATGATTTTTAATATATATAGTCTTTAATAACTTAAGAAAGAACAAACAATAGAAACTGATGCATGAAGACGCGATACATTTAATGACTGGCATGATGCGCGAAGACACGATATTTGCAAAAAGATCAAAATGACGCAAGAGAAAAATAAACGATACATGCGTAGCTACTAAAACACTTTTATTTGGGTAAATCCAAACTGTAATTTATTGTCATATATTCTCTTTCTCCCAATGTATGAAGCCAATAACAAAATATTAGTCAAGATAACTGACAATTAGACAGTGCTTAAGGAAAATTGAATTCATGCCTTTTCTAAGAGAATTCCTTCAAAAAGCCTAAAACGGAATCGAGGCTCTGTTTAATGATTCAATCTTGTCAACCAACAAGCATTTTTTCTTGTATTTTTTAAATTCCGTTATTGCAAGAATATTCTGGTCTGTGTCTCAAGAGATGAAAAAAATGACTGCTCCTACAAGAAACTTAAAACTGCTTCAAGTTTCAGATATTTATTTGTATTCTCTCAAATATGCTGGACACTGTTTTGGTGGCAGACTCTGAAAGGGAATTGAAAAATAACTCTTAGACAAGATTGTAATCAAAAGCGGGAAGAAAGGATTATTAACTTTTTTTTTATAATCCTTCGCCCCAAGCAAAGCAGGAATGTTACTAGTACTCAGGGGCTTACAAGGAGTGAAAGGGAAAGAGAAAACTGAGAATAGGGAGGATTGGGGGAAAGGTCAAAAGATAAACGGAACTCAAGAAGATAGAAGATTGCGATTGACATTGTATTTTTGAAGATTGTAGTTATCAGGGAAGGAAAGAAACGGAAGGGAGTTCCACAGCCTGGAAGTGTGAGAAAAGAAACTATTAGAGTAGAAGTGGCGGTTGCATTTAACTACTTCAGCAGAAAAAGGGTGGGACCTAGATACCAATCTAGTGGCACGCTTAAATTCATGTAGTCAGGCACCAGGATAAAAAGCCCGTCAGATCAGTTGCCATGGAAATAGTTGTAGAAAAAGACAGAGGGAAGCCACATCACGTCGGTGAGAAAGTGACTGAAGTCGAGATGCCTGATCAGGATCGATTACATTACATATCCTTTTTTTTTTTTGGCGGGGGATTTTGTCAAGAATCTCGAAATGTACATCAGGAGCACCAGACCAGATATAGCAGCAATATTCAATGTACGTACGAATAGTAGATTTGTAAATGCGCAAGATGGATTAAGAAGGTGTAATGCGTAGTCACCAGCAAAAAAGACAGTCCAAGGTGTGAATTACGTAAAGGGGACGTCTGAATAAGGCAGATATAGAAATTTAACTCTGGGCAGTGTCGACGGTAAATGTGACCCAGAAATCCGAAATCGTTTCGACAAAACAAAAAATGCCTTATTAAATCGGATCTAGGTATTAAGACAAGGGAAATATTGGCGTTAGAGATAAAGAAAAGAGTACTGAACCAATGTATAATACCTAGTAGAAGTGAATGTAGAAGTGAATGCTTGTGGATGTTTCTGTAATGACAAAAGTACGTAGGTGTAGGCTTTAAGAAAGCTTTATTCAACTGCGAATACAAGGTTCACATATAGTGTCCTTTTATAGTCCCAGTATACAGAAATAGTTCTCTCAAAGAGGAGAGTAACAAAACAAGGGGAGACCACTCTTGATTATTCATAACAGTTTCCTCACAGATGAAGAAGAGATTAAAAGCGACAAAAATGTTTTTACAGTTGACGGATGCTAACAATACCATGGACAGAATATGAAGGAAACAAAGAAGTCATAAGGAATATGGTAGCTGAAAGGACACATATAATTAAAATCAGTAAGAGACTGCTGATATTTTGGGGATGCCTAATGAAAAAAGAAAGCCTAGAGAATTTAACACTCACAAGGCATATGGAAATCAAGAGAATCCGGGGAAAACACCGATTAACTTCACGGATGTTCGTGAATGGAGAAACGAAGAGGATGGTAAAGGATCGATAATTACTTCGAGTAACAAAGGACAGGAAGTTGTGGAGAGCCATGATAAACGGACAGCACAGAAGAAGAATATAGCTTAATAAATTAAAAATCGTATTTAATTTTAAAGGAATTAAATTAGTGATTATTTTAATAAAGTTAGATATTTGTAAGTCTTATTTAATTTGTATATTTTCAGAAACTAGTTTAATAAATTAGGTAGTATATTAAAACAATCTAGAACTTGTAATGGTAGAAGCCGCCTGCATACGGAATTCCGTAAATATGCAAAAATAGAAAAGGGTGTAAGACAAGGATGTGTCTTCTCACCGGACTTACTCAACATATTCTGAGAGAATTAGACGTACTACCAGGATTGATTATTGGCGGCTATAATCTTAGCAACATAAGATATACAGATGGCACAGTGGTGATAGCAGACGATAAGAATTCCTAAAGAAGTAGTGAAGAACAAAGGAGTAAACATAAGCTGCAAGAAGACAGAATGCATTGTTGTCAGCAAAAGAAACAGCCCAACATACAAATTGGAGATACAAACAAGTACAATTTGAATATCCGGGAAGTGTTTTAACAGATGACGAAAATGCGACACTGAAATCCGAAGGCGCGTTGGGATAGCGAAAGATCCCTTCGAAAAGCGAAGCAAAGTATTAAGAAACAAGAAAAATATCTGGTAAGTGTTTTAACAGGGGACAGAATATGCGACACTGAAATCCGAAGGCGCGTTGGGATAGCGAAAGATGTCTTCTAAAAGCTAAGCAAAGTATTAAGAAACAAGAAAAATATCGTTAGAAACAAATGAGTATTAAACTGATACGTAATATCAGCCCTCTATGTGGTAAAGAATGCACGACATTCTCCTCACAGATGAGACATGAAACAACATAAACGTGGTTCAACAGAAAAATACTGAGAATACCATAAACCGAATATGTGAGCAACGACGAAATTTTAGAGATAATATAAAGCAAAAGGACACTTACACCTTTGCATATCTTGTCGTCTATCAACTGGTGTATCGATTTTACACCCTTGTGCAAATTAATTAAAACAAAACGAATAATTCCATTATTATTTACTCTTTTTTTTATTTTTCCAATGAAACATGATTAAGTGCTCATGTTAGTACTTCGTATGTCCATTCCACGAAGTCGTTTCTTGCAGATTCACACACAGGTTCTCGATGGGATTTAAATCAGTAAAGTTTCCGGGCCAATCTATATTACTTCGATTTGCTCACTGCTAAGGTTTGCCAGTGTGTTTGTGCAGCGTTACAATTTTCGTATGTTTCCTTGGAGTAACGTCCATCACAGACAATTGCCGTAGGACAACTAATCGACAGTCGAGATAATAGTGTCTAGACGTGATGAAAATCTGATTCAATCACGGATGACGCAATATTTTTCAAGGCCAATCAAATTTCATCATAAACCCCGAAAATAAATTCATATTATTGCACACCACTGCAAATGACTTAATCTGAGAATGAAATAGAAATCGATTACACCCTATCCCTCCAGTGGGTCTAAAACTGACCGTAGAGTGAAAGAAAGGAAACTAAAGCGATTGTTTCAGTTAATTTGCACAAGGGTGTATGCTTAACATCAAGAAGATACAGGTGAAATTTCTAGTGCACATAACAAGGAAAGAGGGATTGAAAATTTTGATACCCACGGGACAGATTAAAGGCAAGGGGACAGAGGAAAACAACGCATAACCTATCTAGCGAGCTTGAGTAAATGGATGGCGGAACAAGGTTTAGGAAAGATAGCAAAAAAATTATTAAGAGCTACAAAGGACAGTAAATTGTGGAGAGTCATGATCACCAAACCTCTGAAGGGACACGGCACATAATAATAATAATATTTCTTATTTCATAAATTCGGTATGACTTGTATCAAGAGATATTAAAATACTTATTTAGGTTAAAAATATTACCTATTTTAAATGAAAATACGAGATGTGCTGAAATGTTCTCGGACTACTATGTTCCCACATTTTGACTAAAGAAAATTTTTTAATCCCGTCTTAGTTGGACTGAGAATCTTTCAGTAACCTTCTCCAAACTTGTTCCTACCAGAAAAAATTATTTGCCTCTACCCCATACGAAACCGATGCAAATTAAATTTAGTACGCAAATCCTTACTCCTGGCCATTCTGTCTGAAAGAATCCAAGTAAAAAATTACAAGAAAAAACGAAACAAGACAAGGGACGAAATCCCAGCCGTTTATCCCAAAAGTAGGCTAACTCCCAGTCTCATAAATAAATTGAAAATTTAAGGAACTTTTAATTCAAATTTTTATGTCAAATTGAAATTTTCTTCACATAAAGTCAGGCCTTATGGGATACTATGATTCCCTAACTATGAAATACATCGAATATGTGACCGTAGCATAAGTAAAAAAAAAAACATTTTAAGAGGTTAGATCGATTTATTATGAATTTCTATTGCAAACAGAACGGACCCATAAACTCGTAAAGTACCCGATAGAAATAGATGACTTTATTACCGGTCACCACAAATGAATTGTAATTTTTTTCATAGCCAAAATTGCGATTATTTTTTCTCGTGACTTTATTACTGGCCACGGATAAAAGGCTGTCCCTGACACAAAAGACTGACGATGGACCTGCCTCTCTTATTTTTTTCGCTACGACATTTTGTTTTTATCCTTTAAAAAAATCATACATAAAGACCTTTCTGTTTTTTCTATGAGTTTTTTTTTTCTAAAATCCTTTCTAAAACTAACTATCGTTTATAATTATTTTGCTAATTTGACAATACTAAATTTTAATGTTAAGTGTGTGTTACTGTACCTGAAAAAAAGCTAATTATGAACACTATGAAGAATAAGTATCAAAATGGAAGATGATAGAGAAAAAACTAATATTCTCATTAAACACGCAAGAGAAATGGTTTCATATTAGCTTTATATCATATCTAAGTATGTTGTGAAGAGCCAATTATTACGAGATTGATTTTGTATGAGAATTTAATTGCTAACAAAGTAGTTAGTCAGATTTGTGATATTCCGGGCTGTAAACAAGATCTAACAGTTGAACCCATCACTAAAAGTACAACTAAAAGTCATGTGACAATTTTTAGCCAATTAAAAAAAAAACATTGATAGGAGAATCTAATTGAAAATGATCGGTGCCAACTTCTGTCGAAGAATGATAGCCGGGTTATAGAAGAATTAAAATGGATTTTCATGTGTGAAAAAAATCTCTAAAATTGAAATGATCATATTACCTGAAAGTAATCTTCGGGTTTAGCACTTGAGCGAAGTGATAATGGCCAAAGGAGAAACGGAAATGAAGTGGAATCAGTACGAAAAGGAAGTTTGATGAATGAATAAATGAAAATCTTAGCGAGAGAAAAACCAATTTATAAATTGACAAATAATAAGCAAATAAAAAACTTATCTTCCCTTCTTCAAATTTCGCAGATGTTATCCACTCATTATTTTAGATAGTACAATTGAATTTATAGACCGATATCATATATTGCTTAAATGACTTTACAGAAACGCGATACCTCAGGTCTAAAATGAATTTTTAAAAATGAAAAAAACTTTTTTTTGAGGCTTTTATTTTAGCTTTAATTTCAAGCTAATAGATTAAATTTAATATTTCCAATAAGCAAAATTCTTTTCTGTATTTCAAAACTAATTTAAATTGACTGGAAGGAGTTTTTGTTTAGAAATCGCTAAAATCGCTGATTTTAGCGCCATTTTTAGCCATCTGTCATCACAACGTAATCTCTTTATTTAAAAATCTTTAAAAAATAAAATATTCTTTTCTAAGACTGTATCTGAGAAATATTAGCTGATTTAAAGTTTAATTAATCTCATTTGAACCAAATATTACTTACTTTAATTTTAAAAAGTTGCAGAAATGCATTTTTAACATGACGGTAGGGGTTTATTTAAAGTGTTGACAGCTTGACTGTTTATCAATTTTTTTCTACAGTGGACATATCTGTAATAATTACTTGAGGAATATAACGTAAGCGCCTTTTTTATATATGTTTTAGCATACCTACGGACGATAATGTGTATGTCCCCATTCACATAAATACAGTAGTAAATACTATATGTTGGTCTGCAGTTGCAGATTCATTGTGGAATTCACTTGACTCACTTCTAGCAGTTGACTACTACTTCTACGCGCCGCTGACGAATCTTATATGTGTTGTTCTTGTCCTAATTATTATCGTTCATTACCAACCTTCTTGTAACTATTCTATTCAGTAACCTTCCCTGGGTTACAATAATATAATTTTAAAATGTTAAAAATTAGGAAAATATTGTACGGTGGGTTAAAACACATGATGTTTCTCTTCCTGTAGATTTTCTAGATGTCACTTTCAACCTAAGAAAATGGCTATATAAATCATACAGAAAACTCAATGATAAACCATTATATATACACGTATCTTCCAACCAACCAACATCAGTAATCAAACAGATACCACAATCAATTAACCGCAAGCTTTTCGACAATTCTTTTTGTGAAACCATCTTCAACAAAGCCAAGAAAGACTATGAAGCAACCCTAAAAAGATAAGGGATTCCCGGTAGAACTCATAAAAAAAGGCCAGCTGTAACAGAAACATCATATGGTTCAACCCACCGTACAACAAAAACGTAAAAACAAACGTACGAAAAATATTCATTAAACTCATACACAAACAAGCATCAACCACTATCCACAAGATATTCAACAAAAACACAGTAAGAATCAGCTACAGTTGAACCGGGAACATGACACAAATAATAAAAAAAGCACAAGAAAACAACCAACAAACCACCTGAACAAATTAATCCCCCGTGCAACTGCAGAACAAAGAACGAATGCCCCTTAAACGGCAATTGTTTGCAGAACAATGTAATATATCGAGCCACTGTAAAATCAGCAGATAAAGACGAAAAAATATACATCGGAGTAACCAAGAAACTACGCATGCAAAAATCCTGTACAAATAGTAAATACGCCAACATACCTGGGAGATTAAAACAAAAACCAAACCACACCCAAAATATCATGAAAAATAAGGAAAACAACATCAGCCTACAATAATCAATCCAAAAACAGTAAACTCTACATGGAGGGAAGAAATAGCTAGAATTTCCTACCCAAGCCAAAATAAACTATTAAATCAATGATCAGAATTTTACTCCGTTCCTTAACAATCGAAAACTAAAAACGAACGAGAATAAACGAAAGTAAATAAAATAAACAAAACAAGTAAAATAAATTAATCCAAACAAATAAACTAAGTAAATATTAAACAAATTAACAAACCAAGTACGCACAGATAAACACAAGAAAACGTAGCAGTAACAACCAATACGAAAATAATAAATAATAAATAAAACGTTAACTAACAACACTACATATAGCCAAAAATTATTCCTACTCAATAGCCTCTAGAATAATTCGAAACACAACCTAACACCCACCAAAATAACTGTTAGAATAATACAGACTACCCACAGTGCATCAGTGACCTGTATATATAAATAGTCGAACAAAAGCACAACGCACATGGCTTGACGATTGCGTTTAGCATGAAATGTACTGTCATTTCAGGGTGTTGCCTTCAATGTTCACTTTTATACTTACATACGCTCTGTCCCTGATTTTGAGCACTTTAACCCATAAATAAAGCATACCTTAAAACTATATTTTATCATATGTATATATATATATATATATATATATATATATATATATATATATATATATATATGGGATAACGATATATAATTTTGATATATTAAGAACAATTTTTAGGTAAAGATGTATGACAAAGTGGAAAAATTGTTTCGTGTGACGCGTTTCGTCCTTTAGGACTTCATCGAATAAAATTTGTTTTCTATCTCTCTATCTATCTATCTATCTCTTTCTCTCTCTCTCTCTCTCTCTCTCTATATATATATATATATATATATATATATATATATAAATGTTGCAAAAATCAGATAACTGTCTGATTTTAATGAAACTTTCAGAACTTATTCACAAATTAATAAAATTATGTTTTCAATGTTCCTTTTTTAGAAACTTTTTGTAAAAATATTTTTTTACATCTGTTGACCCCCATTTATTTAATTTTAGGAAATTTGGAGAAATTCTTTTTGTTGAGCTTAATCTTTATGAGTTATAAAGACAATTTCTCACAGAATTCAAATCATGAAATTTTGGTTCGTTAAACAGGACCCCCTGTTACAGAAAATCTGTTCTGAATCGCAAAATAAAAAATTCAATAAAACTAAGTCATTATTTAATTAGAAAATCTTTAAATTGCTTTTATGTAAAAGTAATATGTAATGGACACTATTATAAAGAAAAAAAATTTGATGAATAATGAATTTTTACAAGAATTGTATTCGTTTTTTTTTTAATTATAATTTATAAACTTTTAAATATTTTAAAATTCTGTATTAATTTGTACGGTCAAGTGATATTGTTATTAAATTAAGACTATATTTTCTAATCCTAAATGAAAAAGCTCACTACAATTCAACAAAAAGTTGTAAAAGTGAAGATTTTTGTAAATACGGATGTCCAAACGCGACATTATGAGAAAATAAGAGCGGTAACTAATAAAGTTAGAATTTATTGATAATTTTCTATCAATTCCTCACGAAACATCTTCGTAACTTAGACCATAAATCCAAAGTACTTAAAATTCAACAAAATATTAAATTGCTTAGAATATTTTCTTAAAGTTTTAAGATTAGTAGTCAGTTATAGATTAATTGATAGATTTTTTACGGTTTATCAGCCCTTTGCAGATTATTTAAAGCCAGAAAATATTTTTTTAGATTATAAGACTTCTTTTAAGATAATAATGATTTAATGATACAACTCTTACTAATCAACCCATAGCTGGGAGGGCGGATTCATGCTTTTCCTAAGGGTTTTTGCGGGTAAGTGAATATCACGAACCGAACTGGAACTCGACTCACCGATTAAAAATTTCGAGTCATCATCCATTACACCAGCCTCACATCCAAGCTTACAGCACCTAATATTCCCAAACGGTCACCTATCTAGGTACTGACCAGGCTCGACATTGCTTAACTTCGCTGATCGTTCGGGATCCGATGTTTCAAAGTGAAATGACCATAAGCCACTGGCTAGTTAAAAAAAAATTATATAAAAAATCTGTGCAAATTATATTCTCTAAGTAATTATGACTGATATAAACCCCTTATAAAAAATTCGCAAATATAAATCTATCGAGAGAGTTTTCAACACTTCAAAAAACCACCTCTATGTTAAAAATTGCATTTCTGCGATATTTTAACTTAAAAATAAGTAACATATGTTTCAAATCAGATTAATTAGACTTTAAATCAGCTAATATTCCTCAAATAAAGTTTCGGAAAAATAAGTATATTTTATCTTTGAAAAATTTTTTAATAAAGAAAATTACGATGTTCTAAGAGATTTGTAAATATGGCTAAAATCACCCTTTTTAACGATTTAAAAAATCATTCCAATCACTTTCAATTTAGTTTGAAATATAGCGAAGTATTTTCTTTATTGGAAACATTAAATTTAATCTGTTGAAATTATAACTAAAATAAAAACTCAAGAAAGATTTTTCATTTTTAAAAATGCATTTTAAACTTTAGGGGTGTGTGTGTATATATATATATACACACACACACACACACACTTTTGTTGCATTATATCGAGCATTGTTTTATTAACACCAGCAATATATATATATATATATATATATATATATATATAGAGAGAGAGAGAGAGAGAGAGAGATTGATAAATTGGATGCGGCTAACTTGCATGTAGTTATTCGCAAAATTTCGATCTGAAATTTTCACTCTCTAATGTTTAGTCCCAGTGATCACCATTCACCATTGGATAAAGTGCATCAACAAATAATATTTGTTATGTAAAATAAGCGGTTTTCTGGGGGTGGGGCGGTTTCAAACAGTATATATGAACAGTGTTAGGCGGTGGTTAAGGCGTTTCAGCAGTGCCACAAGTAACGTGTGTGACAAGCCACATTCTGCGCGACCCTGCACACTTGTCAAGCCACGTGATGAAGAGCGCCTTGATCAGCTCATCCGCGCGAATAGGCGGATTACGTCATTGCTGCTCCGAAAGAAAGAAAGAAAAAAATTCGTCGTCTCTACTGGTGCAGATTTTTACGAGTGCTCCCGTAGTTTTTTTGTTCATTGCTGGCGGAAATGCATTTCCAATGTTCGTGACTGTGTAGGAAAATAGCATTTCGTAACTGAACAAATGCTCGATCAAACGGATTTTTTTTTTCTGTTCCCTTTGTCTCTCTTGGTTTTTGTGGAAATAAACAGGAGGCATTACTTTCGGGGCGTCGCTTTTGAGAAGACACGCACGCAAATTTAAATAGTAAGAATTCATTCAAATTCAAGTTTTTTGTTAAATTCAGCCGATAATTAAATAGATTTTGTTGGATGAGTTAAACCAGTTGAAAAGCATTTATTTCTATTTCTCATGAAGAAAACGTTATCTTTAGTGGGTGCATGTGTTTGAGTTGTTATCCATGTTTTTTTTTGTTTTAATTAATTTTCTTAAAGCTTGAAATTAATAACAATCGGCCTAGATCGAGAACTACTAAAGAAAAAGGTGCTTCCCGCCAGGAATAAAACCTGTACCGCCTTTTTTTCCCCAGGAAAATCACTCCTAAAGTTGAAGCGCTCCATTACCAATTTGACCACGTGAGGCCATCTTAGTATACAAAGATCAGTTACTTATTTATCGGAAACGCATATTTCTAGTTGGGACTTCGGTTAGGTTCATTTTTGTACCCGGAACGTAAACACAGTAATTCTTTTAAATGGATTTGTTAATCTGACATTATTTCTTATTACTCTCAACTTTATTTTTAGTGGATACACGTGTTTGAATTACTTTTACTATTACTTTTATTTTTATTAAACAATGAAATTATTAACAACCGACCGAGATCAAGAAGTCCTACTAAAGAAAAATTGTGCCTCTCGACATGAATCGAACCCGTATGTTATATATATATATATATATATATATATATATATATATATATATATCAAGGAAAGCGCTTCTATAGCCAAAATGCGCCACGACCAATTTAGTCACGGAAGACCATCTTGATATTGGTCGTGTGACAAAAGACGCAATCTTGTACTCGGCAATTAAATTCATATACTGCATTGGGTGATTTTTTATGTTTGGATTTTATAGGCGTGTTGTTTGTAATTATGAGGTTAGAAGTTTTTCATTTTGTATAGAATAATATAAGTTGAAACTTGCAAACGTATAAAATATATACTATACAAAAGTAAATGCTGCCAAAATCATACACTTCTATAACTAAAACGTGTCACTGCCAATACACTGCACACCATTAATCCTTTCAAAATCTTGTCTGTCACATTCATTGAAACATATATCGTAATTTCTAAGCATTTAATGCATTTTTAATCCGATATTATTTCTTATTTCTTTAAATGTTATATTCCGAAAGGAAGTTATATTTTCTTTATTAAGCCTTTCTATCTCTGCTCTTTCGGAGTATCAAGTCCGCTCTTCAGGAGACGTGATGGTAAATAGGATTTTTTTCAGAAATCATATTTTTCTAAAGACGTTATTTTATGATGCAAAAGAATGAAAATTTAATAAACATTTATGTAAATTGTTGGAACTCTTCACTAGGCTAACAATTAGAAAAACATTTACACGCATGCAACTCGGAAATTCTTGGATACACGTGGACAGAAGAATTCTTGTTTAGGTAAACATCACCAATGACAGTTTGATTAAAAAAAAAAAAAAAGATCCAACAATGCTGCTATCCCACACTACACTGTAACCCCTGCAAGTCAAATGGTGTTCCATAGTAACATGTGGATTTTTAGTAGCCCAGTAACTGTATCAATTAATTGAGCCATTTAACTTAAAGATGGTCTCATCGCTCCGGGCAATTTGTGGATGGAAATGCAGCATCTTCGACGTATTTGTCGAGGTACCATTCACAAAATTCAATTCCTCGGTCAGGATCATCTTCATTTAGATCGTGGATTAATGTTGGAATGTGTCATCTTCAAGGGACTCGCTTCAAAAGGCGATGGGCATGCGGTTTTACGATTTCTGTCTCACGGGCCATTTATCGTACAGATTTCATTGGAAATCGAAGGAAGGTTTTCAGCAGTTATTTTTCTTTTGCGTTGGGTGGTAGATGACCGTCGTCTTCCTCAATGTTGCTTATGAACGTCGTGAACCGTTCCATCTGCTTCAAACTTATTTCTGAGGCCAGTATTAGTAAGTCGTATTAGTGGATCTCTGTACTAATGTCTTCTAAATTGCTTTTGCCCTTCTTTAATCTTTTCGTGGTTCCAATAACACTTTATGACAGATTTTCTTTCTCAAAAACTTAATGGTAATCTTGCCATTATTAGAGTGCGGTGTATCTGAAAAAATCAAAAAAATCAAGAAGTTACAGAAAGTAAAAAAAAAACAAAACAAATATATATATTGCTGTGTAAGAGTAAGTGTCGTTGCCGACACTGTGGTTTGAAACTAGATCGCCTGTGAGTAACGATTCACTAGCGATTCACTTATTAAGTAGATCACGTGATCATAAAAGAAGTGAATAAATACGAAGTAGCGTTACGATCACCGATCTCTGTTGACTTTTCTCTCTATCCACTATTGCTATACGTTCACTCTCTCTATTAATATACGGATCACGATTATCTTCTGATCATTATACTATTTGGCGATTACTACTTGAACAAGTACTACTAGTGTGGATATTATTGGAAGGCATTACTACTAGTAACAGCGTCTACGAAGTCTCGAATATAACGAACATTTTTTGAAGTGGTAACGAACTTTTGTTTGACATAACAAAAGTCAGAAGCGAAGCCTTCCAACATCACAATATATATATAATATATATATATATATATATATATATATATATATATATATAGGTTGAGAATAAAGTCACTATACAGTTACAGTAACAATTAAGACAAAGCAATTAATCAACAGTCAAGAAATTTATTATTAAAATGGTTTTGGTTAATTCTTAATACTAACGATAAAATACTATGAAAATAATAGTAAATTAATTTCCGATACTGTTCGAACTGCAAGCTACCTGCTTTAATCCTTTGGCTTTTTTATTATAAGTTTTTATTATATAGTGATTTTATTGCCACCCTATATATATATATATATATATATATATTATAATTCTCGTAATTCTGATTAATAATATTCCAAGGAAGACACTGAAAGATTAGTGAAGAAACTGTTTAATCCCATGGATTGATAATATAATAATAGCGAATACTGTAGTTAGTGCAGCAATGCGTGCGACTCCCTTCCTATAAGCTGACGTTCCTCTCCTAGTGTAGTGAATAGTCTATTTAATGTAGCGAAGGTCGTTCGTCTTTTTGCACTAAACCTACCTTTTGTATACGTATTGTCTTCTTTTGAGGTTAACTTCAAAAATTTCTCTTGGATTTCATTTCCTTATACTAACACAGTGTTCTCGAGTAGTTATAATTGAAGTTGTCAAATCAAATATATCGTACACCACTTCCATCAGTAAATCCCTTTGTTGTTTTTTTTCCCTCGGCATATCTTGGTTTTAATTGATTTAAATGCCTTTTATGTTGCCAATTTCGACCCTGTACCGTATACACCATTCCGCCAGTACGATTTATTATTTCACCATCTTCCCAACTTTCCTTTTCTGTCTCGTAAAACCTGAAGAAAATCTTATTTCCAGCTTTGAAAGATTTTATAGTTAAATTCGTACTATGCCAACTTTTTCTTTTTCTTCCAACTAGTAAGTTGTCAAATCTCGATTTAATTTTCCTTTCAAATTTTAGTTCCACTGGTGACATCCGCGATGCTGTATAAGGAGTAAGCCTATAAATTCTTAAAAACAGTTGGAGCATTGCTTCTTCTATCTCCTCCCCGTTTGATTTCGTTAACGACTTTTTGAACATAGCAAAACGTTCAGCCTGACCATTTGATCTTGTTTGGTATGGCAAAATTGTTGTATGTTCAAGTGCATAGTATTAACAAACATAGTAAATTGCGTACCATTATCAGACGCTGTAGTATCTGGAACTCAAAATCTCGAAAACAATTCATGAAGACAATTTTCACTTACAGTGGAAGTAGGTTTTCTATGTTTACATATTTCACTACATTTTGAAAGCTTCTTGACAGTTAAGTAATACGCACCAATCATAAGTCCCGCTTTAATCAGTATCCAACCTCGACCAATGTTTATCAGTATTAGGCCAGGTTTGATAATTTAAAGGCGGTAATTTTGCTGCTAGAGCACAACCTCTGCATGACTTAATCAAATTTTGAATATCCTGGTCCATTTTAGGCCAATATACGTAACTTCCTATAAGTGATTTCATTCTTGGCATTCCAAAATGTCCAACATGAAACATTAAGTTTTAAAATTCGTTGTTAGTTTATTAAACAGGTTGTTAATTTTTTTTTTAAAACGGAAAATAACTGAGTTGAAAATAATTCACTAAGAATGTACTAGACGATCCTAAGGAAAGAAGAAGGAAAGAAAAGAAAAAAAAGAAGGAAGGGAAGAAAAAAAAGAAAGAAAAGAAATGTATGACGCATGACCCAGTTGATGGTAGAGATAGGTCTGCGTGTGGTCGACTTTATTTTTTTTTTTTAAAACAAAGGGAAGAATAGAATTGGAAATAATAAAAGAGAAAGAAAGGGAAAAAGACATGATATCGACCAGATGTCGGTCAGAGGCCTCTGACCGACTCTTGCGTGGAAAACCCCTTATCAATTTGGAGTGAAGAGAAATTTTTATTTTTTTTTTTTTTTTTTTTAACAATAGAAACGAAATTTGTGATCTGAGAGAAAGTGTCTTTGGGTTGAGGGGAAGTGACCAGTGAAAACGATATACGGAATTGACCTGTTAAGAATTGGACACCCACGTTAAGAAAGTAGAGATATTTCGACCTAGATAATTAAGATTTTCGACTATCAGGTAAAACAAAGAAGTAAAAAAAGAAGACAATTGTTTTTGGACCACAGAGGGCGCCAAGAAGGCGGAAAAGAACCTTTTCTAAAGTCAAGACTAATTAGCAGCGGGCTGTTTGACAAAGTCCAGGTGAAAGAAAGCTAAAGATTGTCATTTTGCGTACGTGCAAAAAGGTGCGAAATCGGATTTTGTTTTTTTTAAAACCAGCACGAGGTAACCACACCCGCCAACAAAAGGGAGAGGGTGTTCGGTCAATAACAATTGGTCGAATACAATCACGTGACCGCGGAAGAAGAAGGAAAGAAAACCTCGATCAATAACTGTTGGACGAGGCGGTCACGTGGGCTGCGGAAAAGAAGAGAAAGAAAGGTTCGATCGGGAACGATTGGTTGAGAGCGATCACCTGACATGAGAGAGACTAAGAGAAATAGATATGCGCCGCCCCACCAAGAGCACTGTGAGAAAGTAGGGGTGAAAACAATAACGATAATGGAAAGTCAAAATTAATACGACTTTTGAAATTATCGAGAAAACCCTGACGCCGACAGACCCACCCCAGTTTGTTGCGGCGTCAATATAAGCAGGACCCCAGTCGACAGAAATCAGTTTGAGTTGGAGATGCAGCCGGAGTTGGGCTGAGTTGCAGCAGGACCGCGGGCAGGGGAAGATCCTGAACGCGGACATAAGACCCGATTCACTCGCCCCTTTGCGGGCAAAAGAACCCTCAGACAGAAGGACTTCCAGCCCAAGTCGAAGACAGAAGAACTTCCAGCCCAAGTAGATGAAGAAGAAGATTGCCTGAAAACCTGAGAAGAGTTGGAGCTGAAGTTGGAGCTGAAGTTGAGTTGAGTTGGTTGAGTTGGAGTTGGGGGCGTGAGTTGCAGTTCACCCTCGGACGACAGAAGAATCCTCGAAACAAGAAATCCTTCCAGCCCAAGTTGAAGACAAGAAATCTTCCACCGAATTGAAGAAGAAAAATCTTCCACTGAATTGAAGCAAGAAATCTTCCACTGAATCGAAGCAAGAAATCTTCCACTGAATCGAAGCAAGAAATCTTCCACTGGGTTGAAACAAGAAATCTACCAGTCTAAACAGAAGAAGAAGAAGAAATACAACTCAAGTCGGAGAGAAGAATCAACTGCGAATGATCGATAGAAATTAGCCCCAGTGTCGAACTGAACCACACTCCGACATACATACATGATTCTAGAAAGTAGGTAATTCGACATTTTCCTATTGTGTGATAGAAGCTTGGTGCCATAGTCCACAGAGCGGGTCGGGAATTGAGAACAATTTTGTTTTTATGTAACGGACTTTAAGATATAAAAGGTTGTTACCCTTTTTATCAGCAATTTTGTTTGGTGTCGTGAGTTTTTATTTTATTTGTGTTTTGCCACCCCGTCGGACTCAACTTGTATCGGCCCCGATCCCTGCTGGTCCCGTCTGTCTAAGATCTAAACACAGCGTGGGTAGACAGACCGGAGATCGGTATAGTTGCTTTAGTGACCAGGGTATTGGAAGCGAGTCGGGAAAGGCGAGGCTGGTGATCATCTGACCAAAGGGTTGGAGCGGCACGCTTGGACCCAGGAGGAACGACCAGGAGGAGCGACGTCACCGTTGGCGCCGTAACCAAAGGATCCGACACTGGGCCAGGTGTGTAACCGTCAACCGTGACCAGGATCAACCCTGAGACACAACCACGTCACAAGTGGTGCCGTGACCAGGATCAACCCTGAGACAACCACGTCACAAGTGGTGCCGTGACCAACGGATCAACCCTGAGACAACCACGTCACATATGGTGCCGTGGTGACCGAGGGATTTCAACCCTGAGAAGACCACGATCGACCGCCGTTGCTGAAAGTTCAAGCAGAAATCAGAACGACCCGGGACCAAAGGAAAAGAAGGAACAGAATCGTCTGTAAGGTAGGACACCTTGTTTATTTCCCTACCTCGATTGTTGCTCTCTGTAGACATGTCAGATTATGAGACGGATAGAGCAGTGGGGGGTGAAGAAGAAGAAGTAGGGCGGGGGTTGTCAGTAGATTTAAGGGGGGCTGTTGGGTGGACCGAGGGTCCCAGTGTTTGATGGTAGTGGGAAGGAGTTCAGGAACTGGCTGACAATCCTCGAAAAGAGCCGAACCATCTACGAGCTCTCGGACCAGGAAACCCTGTACCTGACATACGATGCCACAAAGGGAAAAGCGTCGGAGTTCGTAAGGGGACTCTTGGAAAATCATCCCCGCTTGGCCTGGGAAGAAGTAAAAAAACTGCTGACCAAAGAGTTCGCCGACGAGGGTACGGCCATAGAGGCCATGAGGGCCCTTTTAAAACTAACACAGCTTCGGGAGGAGACCCCGGGAGAATTGGGGGGCCCGAGCGGGAAGGCTATCGTCATTAGCATTCCCCGAGGTGGTCAGGGACAACGCAGTCATGCAGGCCCAACTGGCGGACCTGTATGTGGAAGCTCTGAGTGATGAGCGTGTTCGGCACGACGTCCTGAAAGAGGGACCGCTCAGACTGTCGGCAGCGATAGAGCTGGCCAGAGAGAGCCAGGGGGTATGGGATAAGGTGAAGAGGTGTGGGAAGAAGCAGACACCAAGTCAGGAGGCTGGAAGAAGGGGGGTAGGCGGAAGAACCCCGTATGGAATCAGAGGGTTAAGGAAGAGGTGGATCGGGCAGAAATATGGGAGGAGGACCCCAATAGAAGGGCATGGTCGACCAGGCATGGCTTTTTATAAGCCCACGCCGGGTCGATATGGGCTGGTCTGCTGGACCTGTGGGGTACGAGGACCACAGGGCGGCGGAATGTCCGACGAAGTGGGGATTGCCCCAGACTTCAATCAGGACAGATGCACCAGGTGTGGTAAGAAAGGACACCTGGCCAAGTGGTGCGGGCTGAAGAAGGGTGCCCCACCGGTGTTGACAAGGAAGGCTGAGCCCAAGAGACCGGACCAGGGAAAAGCCAGCGGGCCACCCCAGAATTAAGAGGGAGGGTGGCCCCGTTAAAAAGAGAGAAAATAAAAATGGACCAGTGGGTGGGCGAACCGCTTGAATAGGGGACGGGTTCCCCCGAGGATAGACACAAGGCCAACCCAGTTAAAAAAGAAAAGAGCAAGATGTTGGACATGTGGTCGGATGGGCCACTTTGCGGCAAGCTGTCCGACAAGAAGGTGCTGGCTTTGCAGGAGGCCAGGACACCTGAGAAGAAACTGTATTCTTAGAAACGGCCACGAGAGACCGAGAGAGGTCCGGCCGGGGTCACCCAGGTGCAGGGGGGCGCAGAACTCCACCTCATAAAAAAAAATGAAGATGAATTATTATTACCGGCGCCTATGGCTGGGTTAACCCAAAGGTGGGGACCCAGGAAGAAGAAAGCCCAGGTGTTCTCTTCGCTAACGCAAGAGAGAGAACTATCCTGTAAAGCAGAGATAGGTGGTAGAGAGATGAGGGCCTTAGTGGACACAGGAGCATCTGTGTCATTGATGAGAGAGGAGATATACAGGCGGGTGAAACGGAAGAGAAGGTTACGAGAAGCGGACATAGAGATCACGCAAGCAGATGGGGCCCCCCTGGAGATAAAAGGGATGGTGAGGCTCCCGGTGAGGATTGGGAGGGTGAAAAGCACCCAAAATTTTTATGTAACCCCCCGACCTATGTACAGAGGCAATCTTGGGAGAAGATTGGCTCCGGAGCCAGAGGGCCCAGATTGAGTTTAATCCTACTGTGTTGGTGGTGAACGGCGAGAGAACGCCATTGGGATGCCCACCAGAGGAAGAGATAACCATAGTGGTGGAGGAAGATGTAAAGTTACCTCCTAGGACCGCAGTGTCGGGAAAGGGTAGGCTAATGTCAGAAAAAAAAGGTACGGAGAGGACCTCTGCAGTTGGTCCCTGTAGAAGGAAAGGGCCTAGAAGATAACGAGGTAACCCTGTGCGAAACGGTAGTGGAGGCAGCCGAGTTGGTGCCCATAATGATGGTGAACCAGGCCCAAAAGACTATAAAGGTTAGGAGAGGGGAGAAGATAGGAAGAGCACTTCCCCTACGAACTCTGAATCGGGTGAGATTCGAGGAGGAACGAAGGAAGCTAGTAGAGCAAACAAAAGGAATCTTAGATGAGGATATATTAGCACCGGATGAATTTAGAACCAGAGTGGGGGGTCTGTTAAGGAACAATCGAGATGTGGTGGCCCAGTCAGACAAGGAGCTAGGTCAGACCCACACAGTCGAAATGAAAATCGACACCGGAGACCACCCCCTGTGAAATTAAAACCCTACCGAACACCTATACATAAAAGACCCCTTGTAGAAGAGGCAGTAGAGGAAATGTTGAAGCTGGGATGATCGAAAGATCGATCTCTCCTTGAGCTTCCCAATAGTAATAGTAGGTAAGAAAGATGGCGGCCACCGTTTCTGTGTAGATTTTAGAAAGCTGAATTCTATATCGAAGCCGTTGGCGGTGCCATTGCCATTGATAGACGACATTTTGGCATTATTAGGGAAGGCAAAGTACTTCTCTACGTTGGACTTGAGGTCCGGTATTGGCAGGTAGCCCTGGATGAGGCTGACAAGGAGAAGGCCGCATTCGCGTGTCACCTGGGACTGTTTCAGTTCAGAGTGATGCCATTCGGTTTAGCTAATGCCCCGGGAGTCTTCCAACAGCTAATGTCAATAGTGTTAGGAGGATATGAGAGCTTTGCCATGGCGTATTTGGACGATATCTTGATATTTTCGGAGACAGTGGAACAACACTTTTTCATTTAGGACAGGTGTTGGGAAGGTTGAGGAAACACGGATTAAAATTGAAATTGTCAAAGTGTCAGTTTCTGAGGGAAGAAACTAGGTATTTAGGCTTCGTCATAAACGGAGACGGTATTAAACCCGACATGGATAAGGTAAAGGTCATAAGAGAAATGCCAGAGCCTAAGACCGTGAGGCAGGTAAGAGGTTTCATAGGAGCTATAGGCTACTACCGACGCTTCGTCCCGGCATTTTCAAGAATTGCCATACCGCTGGTGGCCCTGAACGAAGAAATACGCTAGGTTCAAGTGGACAGAGGACTGTCAACGAGCATTTGACTCGCTAAAGGAACAGTTGACCACCGTTCCACTGCTGACGTACCCAGACCTCAGCAAGCCCATGATATTATACACGGATGCCAGTGAGCAGTGTGTAGGGGCAGTACTTACCCAGCCGTGTCCTGATAAGGAAGGACCAGTGCCAGGCATACCAGAGGAAGTACCGATATACTTCCTCTCCCATAAGCTCTCAGAGACACAACAGAGGTGGCCAGTAATAGAGAGGGAAGCATATGCTATCATGTATGCTCTCCAAAAACTGGACTACTATTTAAATGGTGCGGTCTTCACTATAAAGACGGACCACAAGCCTCTGCAGTATCTATTGCAGGCAGAGGACAAATAATAAGAAAAACAACAGTGGGCACTTAAGTTAAGTGGCTACCACTGTAAGATAGAGTATTTGGCAGGAAAGGAAAACACGTGCGCAGATTTACTCTCAAGAATACCGAAACAACTGGAAGAAAGATCTGTAAGGGTAGAACAGGGAGTAGATGATAAAGCCTATAGAATAGGAGTAATTAACTCTAATAAGCTAAAAGATCGCCCTATATTAGAATCGGACGAAGAAGGGGACGCCCAGATAATAACCGATCCTTACTGGACAGAAGGAATTGAGAAGGAGCAAGCAGACAGTGAAATAGCTGCTCTGAGAGAAAAGGTGAAGTCAGGAGAGACCACCAAGTATGCCATAATAGAGGAAAGACTGTATTATCTCTCAGGAAGGGATGAAGAAGTCAAACCCAAGTTGTATGTGCCCAAAAGTTTAAGACCAGAGATATTGGAACAGTGCCACGAGAGGTTGGGTCACATGGGAATTGATAGGACATGTGATCTCATAGGAAGAAAGTACTATTGGCCCAAACTGTACGGAGAAGTCACTAACTATGTTCGAAGTTGTGTAGTGTGCCAGTCGCAGAGCAGAAGGCAGGAAATGGCACCCTTGGAGGAAACAGACGTACCCAACTTCCCCTTCGAGAAAGTGAGTATGGATGTATCAGGACCATATGGGGAAACTGCACAAGGAAACAACTATATAGTGAGTTTTGTCGATTGGCTAACAAATTGGCCTGAAGCATTTGCAGTACCAGACAAGAAGGCCAGAACTGTGGCCGGGTTGATAATAAGCGAAATCTTCCCTAGGTATGGTGCCCCTGTGCAATTGGTAACAGATAATGGCACGGAGAATGTGAACAGCATCATGAGAGAGGTTTTGACAGGTTTGAATGTAGAGCACATAAAAACATCCCCATATCACCCCCAGGGAAATGCTAAAGTGGAAAGGTTTCATAGAACCTTGGGAGATGTATTGGCCAAGTTGGTCAGAGAAAACATTGGAAATTGGGACTTGTATTTGACGCAGGCTCTGGCGGCCGTGAGGTTTACGATAAACGAAACCTCCAGATTTTCTCCTTATTTTTTTGTTGTTTGGCAGAGACGTGGTCCTGCCTGTAGATAACCTACTGAAGCCCCGAAGAAGGTATATGGGAGAAGATCATCATCAACTATTGCTGGAACAGCAACATAAGATATTCGTACAGGCCAGAAGAAGAATAAAGAGGGCCCAGAAGAAAAGAAATGAGAGGGTGAATGCTGAAAGAAAGGTGGTAGAATTGAAGGTTGGAGACCCTGTCTACTATAAAATCCACCAGAGAGAAGGAAAACTGGACCAGAGATGGGAACCGTACTACCGGATAGTAGAGCAGACGGGCCCAGTATCATATGTAATATGGGATCAAGTGGCAGGACGAGCGAGGAGGGTTCATGCCAATGATCTGAAGAAGGCTGAAATAGCTAACCTGGAAATGAGCGAGCCGAGGCCTAAGAAGACAAGGAAAAGGAAGGTAACTCTGGTTGAACCGGAAGAAATGGAGACGGAGGAAGACTCCGAAGAAGATGAGGAGATAGGTCGACTTGACCAGATAAACGAAGCAGTCCGAGGACGGAGTTGGAACCCTCAGCGGGATTAGCGATGTTCAGTCGTCGACTGAATCAGTGCAGAGAAGACCCTGTGAAATCGCCATCGCACCCCCATGTCCGAAGAAAAGGAAGAAAAAAGACGAAGAGGTCCAAACAAGCAGTCGAAGGCTTTAAAAGAGGCACCCTGAACAGGACGAAGGGTCCAGCGAGTGGGAGGAGGAGGATCGAATACCCCTTTCCCAGCTTAAGGAAAGGATAAGGAACAAGAAAAAGTTTAGACATAGAGTCGAGAGGTATCGAAGACATTCAAGGCGAAGACTCTAAACAGGAAGAAGAATCAGGGGATGAAGAAGAGGACAAAAAACCTCCTGGACGAGAATTAAACACAGAAAGAAGGTTAGAGGTTGAACAGGAATCACCTCAGAAGATGAGATCAGGGAGGAGAAGAACCCCAAATCTCAGTAGAACAAAAGGGCTGTGCAGAATAGGAGCATTTAGTGTCGACAGATAACGACACTGGCTCATCCAAAATCCTATTGGCTGACTATGGTAGATGTGAGTGGGAGTGATGGAGTCGCGGGCTGCACCTCACAAGGGACGGAAGAAGATCATTGGCATTGTTGATTGATCACCAGTGGTGTCATGAAGTACGACCTTTAGAGTGGGCGCCACGCACACCTGACCAGACCATTCTGTCTGCTAGAGGTTAGTTAGAGGAGGGAAGAGCCGAACTAAGAAAAAAGTTATGAAATGATTGAGTGATGAGTCGAGCGAGACTAAGTGGTTGTGAAGAATAACAACAAGAGAATTTGTTACCTTTCAGGAATGATAGCTAGGTACAAGGTGGAAGCAGACTACATAGCATTAAATTCGGGGAGAACGAAATTCATGTTGCTATCAGCTGAAGAAGCTAGAAGGTGTAGAGATGATACCCTGGGGACTTGTACCTCGTTGAGCCCTATCTATAAAACTGGTAACCGCAAACTGTGCATACTAGAATTGTTTGAAGGAAGGGGAGAAGGAATCAAAAGAATCTGCCAAGTAGAGGTATTAACAAACTCGGCATTACCACAAGCTATCAGTGTTTCAGACGGGGTGTGGGCAGTAGCCACCCAGAAACATATCAGCCTGTCTAGGGTATGTGGGGAGAGTCCACAAGGACATTAAGAATAAGGCCACCGTTATCCCTGGTGTCGCTACCCATGGGATGTTCGGCGGTTGGGGTGTCCATCCCCTTGCCCCCCCATTACCAGATGGAAGAAAGGTATGAAGAAAAAGATTCACTCATAGAGATGATTGGTAGAGGCTTAGTCAATTGTACAGAATTATGGGAGCCGATAGTAAAGAGATTCTCTAATGTTACCTTAAATAAGATGCCAATTTTAATGAAGCCCATAGAAAAGATCGATATGGATCACTTAAGAGATAAGTTAAGTGCGCTGGGAGACGAAGGTGTAGCTTGGGAAGACGATGAGCAGATCGCGATAAATTGGTCAATAGTAATGGGTACATTCCTAGTTATAGCCATCGGGGGTGTAATAATATGGAAGATTAAGAGTAGGAGAAGATTAGCGAACGACAGTCTAGTGAGCATGCAACAACTCGAGAGGGAGATGCCGAGCGGTGTTCCTCACTCAGACAGAACTGGCGAAGAAATTGCTGGAAGACCAATGGAGGAGGCTGGCGTGAGACCACCACGTGCGGCGGAAAAACTCCCACAGCAGAGAGGAAAACATTGACCAAGAAGAACAAACCCTAAAGAACACATCTGCACCTACAGACACACGCACACATTTCATTGCATGTAGAACAAAGAAAATGAAAAGAATGAAAAGAACATTTGAAAAGAACATTTATTGCATGTAGAACAAAAGAAAATGAAAAGAACATTTCATTGCATGTAGAACAAAAGAAAATGAAAAGAACATTTCATTGCATGTAGAACATTTCATTGCATGCATGTAGAACAAAAAGAAAATGAAAAGAACATTTCATTGAAAACAAAAGAAAAAAAGAACATTTCATTGCATGTAGAACAAAAGAAAATGAAAAGAACATTTCATTGCATGTAGAACAAAGAAAATGAAAAGAACATTTCATTGCATGTAGAACAGAAGAAAATGAAAAGAACATTTCATTGCATGTAGAACAAAAGAAAATGAAAAGAACATTTCATTGCATGTAGAACAAAAGAAAATGGAAAGAACATTACCCTTGCATGTTAGAAAGTAGAATAGAATTGCATGAGACAAATGCATGGTGCATGTTAAATGATGTAATTGGGTTTAGGTGTCATTTACGGGCAAATGACAAATCGGTTAGGGAGGATTATGGCACCTTGCATTTATTGGAAATATTCATAGAAATATGAGTTAATTTTTTTTTTTATTCAGTTTATTAAACAGGTTGTTAATTTTTTTTTAAAAACGGGAAATAACTGAGTTGAAAATAATTCACTAAGAATGTACTAGACGATCCTAAGGAAAGAAGAAGGAAAGAAAAGAAAAAAGGAAGGAAGGGAAGAAAAAGAAAGAAAGAGAAATGTATGACGCATGACCCAGTTGATGGTAGAGATAGGTCTGCGTGTGGTCGACTTTATTTTTTTTTTTTTTTTAAAACAAAGGGAAGAATAGAATTGGAAATAATAAAAGAGAAAGAAAGGGAAAAAGACATGATATCGACCAGATGTCGGTCAGAGGCCTCTGACCGACTCTTGCGTGGAAAAACCCCTTATCAATTTGGAGTGAAGAGAAATTTTTATTTTTTTTTTTTGAACAATAGAAACGAAATTTGTGATCTGAGAGAAAGTGTCTTTGGGTTGAGGGGAGTGACCAGTGAAAACGATATACGGAATTGACCTGTTAAGAATTGGACACCCACGTTAAGAAAGTAGAGATATTTCGACCTAGATAATTAAGATTTTCGACTATCAGGTAAAACAAAGAAGTAAAAAAGAAGAGCAATTGTTTTTGGACCACAGAGGGCGCCAAGAAGGCGGAAAAGAACCTTTTCTAAAGTCAAGACTAATTAGCAGCGGGCTGTTTGACAAAGTCCAGGTGAAAGAAAGCTAAAGATTGTCATTTTGCGTACGTGCAAAAAGGTGCGAAATCGGATTTTGTTTTTTTTTTTTAAAACCAGCACGAGGTAACCACACCCGCCAACAAAAGGGAGAGGGTGTTCGGTCAATAACAATTGGTCGAATACAATCACGTGACCGCGGAAGAAGAAGGAAAGAAAACCTCGATCAATAACTGTTGGACGAGGCGGTCACGTGGGCTGCGGAAAAGAAGAGAAAGAAAGGTTCGATCGGGAACGATTGGTTGAGAGCGATCACCTGACATGAGAGAGACTAAGAGAAATAGATATGCGCCGCCCCACCAAGAGCACTGTGAGAAAGTAGGGGTGAAAACAATAACGATAATGGAAAGTCAAAATTAATACGACTTTTGAAATTATCGAGAAAACCCTGACGCCGACAGACCCACCCCAGTTTGTTGCGGCGTCAATATAAGTGAATATAAGCAGGACCCCAGTCGACAGAAATCAGTTTGAGTTGGAGATGCAGCCGGAGTTGGGCTGAGTTGCAGCAGGACCGCGGGCAGGGGAAGATCCTGAACGCGGACATAAGACCCGATTCACTCGCCCCCTTTTGCGGGCAAAAGAACCCTCAGACAGAAGGACTTCCAGCCCAAGTCGAAGACAGAAGAACTTCCAGCCCAAGTAGATGAAGAAGAAGATTGCCTGAAAACCTGAGAAGAGTTGAAGCTGAAGTTGAGTTGAAGCTGAAGTTGGAGCTGAAGTTGAGTTGAAGTTGGAGTTAGGTTGGGCGTGAGTTGCAGTTCACCCTCGGACGACAGAAGAATCCTCGAAACAAGAAATCCTTCCAGCCCAAGACAAGAAATTGAAGACAAGAAATCTTCCACCGAATCTTCCACTGAATTGCAAGAAATCTTCCACTGAATCGAAGAAGCAAGAAATCTTCCACTGAATCGAAGCAAGAAATCTTCCACTGGGTTGAAACAAGAAATCTACCAGTCTAAACAGAAGAAGAAGAAGAAATACAACTCAAGTCGGAGAGAAGAATCAACTGCGAATGATCGATAGAAATTAGCCCCAGTGTCGAACTGAACCACACCCGACATACATACATGATTCTAGAAAGTAGGTAATTCGACATTTTCCTATTGTGTGATAGAAGCTTGGTGCCATAGTCCACAGAGCGGGTCGGGAATTGAGAACAATTTTGTTTTTATGTAACGGACTTTAAGATATAAAAGGTTGTTACCCTTTTTATCAGCAATTTTGTTTGGTGTCGTGAGTTTTTATTTTATTTGTGTTTTGCCACCCCCGTCGGACTCAACTTGTATCGGCCCCGATCCCTGCTGGTCCCGTCTGTCTAAGATCTAAACACAGCGTGGGTAGACAGACCGGAGATCGGTATAGTTGCTTTAGTGACCAGGAGGGGTTGGAGCGGCGTTGGACCCAGGAGGAACGACCAGGAGGAGACGTGTTCCGACACTGGGCCAGTCAACCCTGAGACAACCGTCACACCACAAAAATGTCACTAAGACGCAAGGGCTTACTCAGAGTGAAGAAACCTGAGAAAATGCTTCTGAATAGGAAGGATAATAAAAGAACCTGATTGAAAGAGACAGATGACGATTGACATTTTTTTTGTTGTTTATTTTTGTTTTTACAATGAGTTACGAAGAATGAAAGAAAATGAGAAAACGTTAGTGAGGAGAAAAGACAATAAAAGAACAGGATTCAGGAAGACATAGGATGGTGATTGGTGTTGCATTTAAATTTTTGAAGATTGTAGGTGACACGGATGCAAGAAACTGGAAGAGAGTTTCACAGACGAGAAGTTTACGAGAAAATAAATTATTAGAATAGAACTTCTGGTCAAATCTAGCTCGTTCAACAGTAAAACGACGAGACCTTCTTGCCAATCTAATAATACGCTTAAATTCATGCGGTACCAAGGAAGAGAGCTCATTAGAACAATTATCAAGAAAATATAGAAAAAACAGAATATACATTGTAGCGACAGGAAAGTGACTGCAGACGAGGCCAGGAACATTGCATCTAAATTTTAAAGATCGCAGGAAAGCAAGAATTGGAAGTTTATTCTAAAAAGTGAACAAATGAAAATCCAAACAGATGTCAGGTCAGCACATCTGTGAATGTTCAGTTGGTGTCGTGGATAGTGGCTCAGAATGAGAAATCGGAGAGCGGAGTTCGAATTGCAATCGAGTTTGTTGCATTCACTTACGCTCAAATACTCTTGGGAATGGTATGAGTTCATCTCTTCTCGCTTCGGCTACGGGTTCAATATTAGGATCTGTATCCGGAAAAATCATTATCTTAATGCAATATTTTCTTTCCAAAAAGAAAAAAATAACCTGACAATCCAAAATATGTTTCAGCTTTAAATAACCTACAAAGGGTTGATAAACTGTAAAAAAAACCAAATCAGTCACACAAATGGCACATTTGTACAGAAAGTTCCAAGTGCCAGACAATAAACCAGTCAGACATAAAGAGACAGATTAATTATTAGGTAACCATAATATCCTTTATTGATTATCTCCCCCTGATTATCTCTCACTTACTTACTGATATTATAAAAAATATGTTCTTTCACTGGTTTCGAACTGGCCAGTCTTAATCAACGATTTATGTGTCTGTATTTACTAATTTGTCATTTTTAATCGAGTCATCGAATTCAGATTAAGTAGCTGCACAAATTTTAAAATTGAAGGTTTCAAAGAAGCTTCGCAAATTTTAAAAATCTGTAATTCAAAGAAGCTGCAAATCACACTTCGTTGTTACCATATATTTTGTTTTTTTAGAAAAGAACAATTGGGATTATATAAACTTGCATCCTAGACACACACATGCTGTCGGTTCCAATTTTTGTTGGGAACGATTGCAAAACACTTTCCCTCCCCAATTCACAGCCAGTAGCACACAAATGCATGTTGGGATTTCTTCCTAGCCAATAAGTTCTCGGTTTCATCTGACTCAGTCCCAGTCTGTCATGTCTTGAAATCAGAACGCTACGTTCGTTTATCCGAATTCGCTCTTCTGTGTCAATTCCCAATTCTTATCTTGTGAACTTTTTGCCATATTACTGTTGTTTTGCCTTATTACTGCTAATTTGCCTTACGTATATTATTTTTTCGTTTTAAATTATTTTTTCCTGTTTATTTTCTTTTTCTTGTTATTATTTATTGCAAACTTTTCCAATTCTCTTTGTTGGGTTATTCTGCCATTTATATCTAAAGATGTAGATACAATAACATGATGAACCGTCTACTTTTATTGTCGGTGTGAGCAAATTTTTTCATATAGGGCCATATCATGGTGGACGCTGTTCAAACTGGACCGCATTACAATAACGCTTGTTTAACAAGTGTAAATAACAACCCTACATGCGCGTTATTTGTACATCTATTTGCTTAGGAGTGTTGTGTTTGGTCCAGGGTCGTTGCTTGAGGTTGAAAAGGTGTCGTGTGTAGACGAACAAAAACTACAAGCGTTGATTCGTTTGAGAGAAATAAACAAACAAGAAAATAAAAAAAAATGAAATAGAAATTTCTATTCTATCAGGAACTTTTAGTATAGCGAACGTTCAATGATAGTTCCTGAAAGAAAATGCAGATAGAGGGAATGTTCTTATGATAGTTTCTGTAAAATGGAAGAAATGAATGCGGTTGAATTTACTCTGTTGTCGCGTAAAAGAGTGAATGTGATGTCTTGTCTAAGCCAAGTGCGTTTGTTTTAGGAACGCTGATTTTCACGTCCTACCTCGTCCCCGGCACAGTATGAAAGAGGATTCGCATGTCCAAATGCTGAAAAGGGATCGCTGCTGCTGATAGGGTTTTCGACGCATGCAGGTCTGGCAAAACGAAGTGTAGCATCTGCTACCGTAGATACATTTTGTGAACAAGCTTCACAAATGTATGAGAAATTACTTTAATTAGATCTGTGCAGCTGGGAAAGTTTCGATGGCTATGTGCCTCAGTTTATCACTACGATGCACCCACTGCTTGGTGACCATTTTCAGCGGGAGAACGCACCGGGCAATAAATAGAATATCGTGACAGATTGGAAATGAAGATTAAACTCCATGATGTGCAGCCAACCAATCGAGAAAGGTTACGGAATACCCTAAAGCACACAAACTATAAGTGTTGTGTGCAACAGGTACAATGTACCCGGTGATCTCTAGGAGACTAAGAACATTCCTGGACGTTCAAAATTATCTGAGTTAGTTATCTTGTCTCACTTACCATATCATCGAAAACGTCTGGCACCATGTAATTTATGGCATCAGACGTCACTATATCACAAGTTAGTGAATTTCGTTTTAATTAAATTACTTCATATTTAGGCGACATTGTGGGCGATTAAATATCTTCCATCCTGCAACCCGTTTCCCCAAAGACAAAACGTTTCTGGCATCACAGCAGACAGTATTGCTGTTACTTTTTGCAACTTGTTTCTGGCATCTCTTATTTTGCTGACTCACTTTCATTTTCCCTCTTGCTTCCTAATTAGCGAAACCAAAAATATCGTGGATGTGTGAGTGGTGTAATCGATAGTGGTTTGGAATGAGAAATCTGAGAGCCGAGTTCGAATTCCAGTCGTGTTCATTACATTCACATATGTGCAAATATCCATCTTCATCCACGAGCTATAGGTTAAATAGTACGGCCTGTATCTGTAAAACTCATTGTTATTCTCAATGCAACATTCGCTCGAAAAAGAAAGAAATATTTTTATAATCCAAAATATGTTTCGCCTTTAAATAACCTTCAGTAGGTCGATAACTCGTAAAAAAAAATCAAAACTGAAATACCGATCACCGTCAATCACGCACTGCTGAGTCCCTACCAAGGCTAGCATAACGATATCAATTTGATATCTAATTAGATCATTACGAACAACTCCAACTGGATTTCGCAATGACAACCCAAAGCCACAACACACAACTTATTTCGTTAAAGTTTTGTCGCAAAGTTTGTTTTCTATTAACACTATGAGCCTTGACCACCGATTTACCGATGGTAGAATGATGTAATGCCCAGCCACCGGATGAACAGTGGTAAAGAAAAATGACAATACCCAGCTACCGGTTGAACGGGGAATAAACACTTGCAACTATTATACATAAACCGTGAAACATTACATGCCAATTATTTGCGAATTTCGACTCAGGAACGCAGGGGTCAATGGGTTAAATCAGTGTATTTCCCTGAAATTTTGGCATTGAGGAAAGATGAATGTTTCTCTCTCTCTCTCTCTCTCTCTCTATATATATATATATATATATATATATATCTATCCAACCAAATGTTAGCGCTATCTCTGATATTGAGCGCTTTCTAATAAGTACCGCGCATATAATATATAAATAATTATACATATATATATTTATTTATATTTATATACACTTTTCACACACACACACACACACACACACACACACACATATATATATATATATATATATATATATATATATATATATATAATAATCGGCCTCGTTCCCAATAGGAATTCTAACTACCACCCAGATACCACATCGGTTCTTAATAATAACTGCGACAGTCGAAAGTACTTGGAAAAAAATAACAAAATATGAACTTTGGGCAGTTTATCTACAACTTCGAGCACCTTATCCGATAATTGGAAAAATGCAATAAAAAATTAAACAACCAGACCTTATCGGTTTTTAAAAAAAAAATCAAACTTGTTTGCTTGAATACTTGCTGCCTAAATATACCCTATTCATATATATATATATATATATATATATATATATATATATATGAACAGTGGATATTTAAAATTTTAATCCGACATTTATATCATTTCAAATATTATTATACTGCTCAATTCGTATTTTCAAAAGGCGCCCCATTTTCATTTATGAAACAGTGTGTATTACTTTTGCTGGCCTGCGCATTCAAGAAAACTTAGTAAAGAACACATATTATCCGACGGAAATGAAACCCTTTGTAGGAGAAGGCGTGATACGACGTGCTTTACCACTCGGCCACGAAGAACATCATAATAAAAAGCAGTAGTCTGTTCAATGCTTGAACGCAATCTTCAGGCCATGTATGTTGTGTTTTGGCGCGACTATTTAAATACGCTGGTCAATGGTGTGTTAATAACACTTTAAAACAGCTATAAATAACAACAATTATTTCTACTCAGTAGCCGATAGACTCATTTGAAACATACCCGTTGCCGCTTACTCAGTAACCGTTAGGGTAATAAACCTTAATACTCATAATGCACCATTGACCAGCATATATACATAGTGGTGCCAAAACAAAACACAAATGGCCTGAAGAATGTGTTTTTCTTTTTGGTTGGGTAGACATCACGTGCTCATTTTATGACATTAGTATGTAAGTATGTATCAATTTGGGAGTGATTTTCGTGATTACTTCATAGCATCTGTGTGTATGCGTTTAATCCTTGGGATATTAGTGTAATTTCAGTGTGTATTAAAAGAGCTGGTATATTAGTGTATTTTAACCACGTAATAAATATAGCGACGATTTCAAGTGAAGGCGTAATACGATATGGCATCATCTGTTCATGTTTGGATCTTACATTTATTTAAGGACAGGTTTTATTATTTTTATTATTATTATTATTATATTATATATATTATATTACCTATATTATATATATATTATATTATATATATATATATATTATTATCATCATCATCATCATTATTATTTATTAATATGAATTGTTATTCCTTCTAGATATTTTCTCTGTAATAGGCTGTCTTCAGTTTTACTAAGGTGATATTTTTAAAACCAAAATTATTACTTGCCTTATTTATATGTGATACTAAGGAATTTAATGGTTTATTTATTTTAATGGTTTATTTAATGGTTTATCCCAGTGGAGGGGGTAGCTTTTGTCTTCATAAATGATGGTCTTTAGATTTTTAGATATCTCACCTATACCTATCTTATGGCATTTCAAACACAGACAGTTTATCTTATCTTATATCTTATTTTGTACGTGCAGTACTTAATGGAAAGCATTCAATATCAGTGATAGAGCTAACATATTCAGTTGTATGGATATGAGTTCGTGACCCTGTGTTTCACGCTTTTGTAATCATCAGACAAACTGGTTTATTTTTTAAAATTGGATTTATTTATGCTTGTTTGACTATGTGTGATGATGGGAGACAGAATTTCCTTCTGTGTTTGTTAGGGATGTGACACTCTCAAACAAACACAGAAAGAAATTTCTCCTCCCACCACCAAACATTGTCAAACAAGCATAAACAGATCCAAATTTATAGAATAAACTAGTTTGTCTGATGATTGCAAAAGCGTGAAACACAGGGTCACAAACTCATATCCATACAATTGAATGATATATATATATATATATATATATATATATAATTTTTTACTTATAATTGAAAATAATATATATATACACATATATATATATATTTTTTTACTTATAATTGAAAATAATATATATATATATATCCGACAGGTTTTTATCATCATAAACGTTATTTTTAGTGGATACTCGTATCTGAGTAGACGTTCCGTTTATTTATTAAACAGTATATTTATTTTCGTTTACCGGCTTGTATATTCGAGAAATCTTATATTTGTGTATCTGTGTGCAACCCTTAGAACAAGAAAAATTATGGGATCTAGTGTAGTAGGATACTGGGAACGTTAATATTTATGTATAGAAACTTATGAATATTAATATTTTGGCAACGAATCTCATGAATATTAACATTTACGCACTGAACCTTATGAATATTAATAATTAACAACGAATCTCATGAATATTAATATTTATGCAGCAAACCTTATGAATAATAATATTTATGCACTGAACCTTATGAATATTAATATTTTTTTTTTTTAACTCATGAATATTAATATTTATGCAGCAAACTTTATGAATATTAATTTATATGCAGCGAATATTCACATTGAGCTGGATAAATAAACAATAAAAAAATAAACTCAGTCATGAAATTATGAATATTTTTAAAAAAATATGTTGTGGAATTTGTTTTTTGTTTAATAATTCACCCCAAGGAGGGCGATAAAGCCACTGTGGTACAGGGGGCTACTGCGTGAATAAATATGGAAAAAAGAAAATAATATTAAAGAATCACCCATTTTATGATCAGTATATATTCATCCTATTTTACTCATTCTGTAAAAATATTTGTTAAGTGATTCTTGTGTTTGAGTTTCACATATGGGTTTTCAAATGTATTGTCCTCTACGCGTTAATGGCGTCATCTTTAACATCCCGACTTCCTATGCATTTTGCAACCATGCGCCATTGTCATAACAGAAACAATAATACCAGTCATCACTAGTGAGATTAAAAAAAACAAACTTTACAGACCAAAAATTCACTTGGCGTATAATATTGTAACATCGTTGAAAATGTCCTTAAATCCAGTTTATCAAGGATAGTGAGACAGAAAGACGGGAAGTTCATCTGATCCAATATGCACAATAAGGGCAGATGGTCAGATGGGAAGAGAATGTTATTGAACGGAAATTAAGTTGCGATGAAATCTGGAAATGGAGCACATCAAGGATAAACTTCCTGTTTCGAGCCACCTATGACGTACTTCCCCCAAAAAAAAAAAATGGCATGGTGGGAAAATAACCAAGACAGGAGTGGAAAGGTCGGTACTTTAAAGCATATCCTCTCACAATGCTCGTCGGTACTGAACAGGTACCACTGCAGCCAGAATGAAGTACTCAGAATCCTCTGTAGTGCTGTCAAAGGCCAAAAATAACGAAATAAATAGCGACAAGAAACCACAGAAGCAACGAAGTGGACAAATTATCACATTGACTGAATCAACAAAGCTTCTTAAAATAGAAGACGCCATTTGAGAAGGATGAACCTGGAACGAGCAATGAAACATCTTCCTGGCTGCTAAAAATTCGTTCCACTACCAATCAGCCATCAGTTCATCGATTTGAACTCACAGTTTCACATGAGGACAACACTGATCCTGTTGTGTTTGGCCACAGAAGATACATAGACCCCCGCTGGCGGAGATGACTAGGATTCATTGGAATCAAGCAGAGAAAAGTAAGCGCAACCCTAAACCAAATCAGCAAATCATAGGAGAGTCATTTGATCTGACATTTTGAAATGATCAAAGTTAGCTAGATAAAAGATCCTTGAAAGCCTGGGAAGTAGTTGTCAACCATTAAACCAGTCGAACCAGGGGGGGGGGATTCACATCGGTTCGCAGTAAAACTCGTCAATAAACAGGCTCCACAATGCAAAGTATTCTCTTCTGATGACCCCGAGAAACTCCTGGTACTCAATACATGGAACATTCGATTCTCAACGGTTGCAAGACGATCAGATAGATGGTATAAACTAGTTGAATGTTACATGAATACATCAAACTCATTTCAAGAAACAATAACGCAATGACTATAATACAAATCCTGCAATCCATTCTAAACAAATACCGTCATGAGGTCACTTTCCGATCCATTTCTCACAAATTTCTCAGTGTGTGCTCTATGTATTCGGCCTTGTGCCAGAATAGACTTAATCCAAAAAATGCCATAGTAAGCCCGTCTTTCAGTCTATTGTTATCATGTTTCTAATTGGGTGCCACATGCAATAGACCCTGTGCCTGAGTTGCCTTAATTCCACATTATCGTATTGAGATTGTATTACAATCCATTGCTCGTGTTTTTCTCACTGGGCGCTCCATACAGTCGGCCTTGTGCCGGCGCTGATTTTATTCAACAAATACCGTTGTGAGTTCGCCGTGAAACATATTGCTTGTTAGTTTATTTCTCACTGGGAGCTCCCTGCAATGGGCCTTGTGCCAGAGTTGTCTTATTTAAACAAATACAGCATTAAACTCACCTTGGAATACATTTCTCGTGAATTTCTCAGTGGGTGCTCTGTGCAATCGACCTTGTGCCAGAACATATTTAATCAAAAAATGTTAAATTCGCATTGTTACTGCGTTTCTCACTGGGCGCTCCATGCAGTAAGCCTCATACCAGACTTGACATGATCCAGCAAATACCGTACAGAGTTCATCTTGCAATCTGTTGATCGTGCGTTTTTCGGTGTGCCAGATTTGAGTTAGACCAACAAATACAGTAGTTAGATATTTATTATTGTTATTTTACTCCAAGTAATGCGATAAAGCTACTAAATCGCAAGAGGTTGTGAGAGTAAAGAGAATTGAGAAAATGTTACTGAGAAAAAAGGGGCCATAAAAAAGAACAAGATTCAAGGAGACGGAAGATGACGATTAACGTCAATCGTCAACTTCTGTCTCTTTGAATTCATTTAAATTTTTGAAGAACGTAGTTGAAAATTAAAGTAAGAAGCTGGAGGAGAGTTTCAAGGGCGGGAAATGCGTGAGAATAAACTAGTTGAATAGAATTTATGGTTACATTCAGAAATTACGACAATAAAAGGATGAGATCTAACTGCCAATCTAGTATTGCGCTAAAATTCATGAAATCGAGATACTAAAGAGGAAAGCTCCTCCTGCAAACTCTTTGTCACGAGTTCTTGGATGCTCCATGAATGTAGCCTTGTGGCAGTCTTGGACAAATCGGACTATTATCGATTCTGTCAAGGAAACTCGACATGAAGCCATTGTAAACACGAACTCATTATTCTGTTATGAAGCCAAAAAAGAAATAAAATGAAGGGAGATGTAAATCTTGGGATAATTTTCTTTCTGTTTCTGACAAATGAAATTACAAGTTGATTGATGATATAAAGGTGTGAGCCCTCTTCTTCACTTGGTTGATAACCCACGGGGGGATCTCATTATTCGTACATACTGAGGTTGCCTAAAAGGGAAAATTAAAGAAAATGAGATTTTTTTTTAAATAATTTTATCATCTACAGCTTTATTGCCTGAAAATAGTTTTTTTTTTTCTTTTTGAGCTTCTCTTTGGCGATTTTTTTCCCATTTTATCATTTATTGAATATTCAACTCGACAAGGTTTCCGAAATCAATGAGGACTAATTACTTTCTTTTATTTATATATTTATATTTCTTCTAATTTTCAGGACGTTTGAGGATTAATTATTTCTTCTTATTTAATTATTTCAGTTTTCCTCTCTGTTTTATTGATTTAGATATAGATGTTTTTATTTTTTTAATGTTTGTTTATTTTTACACTTGCGCGTTTAAGAACAACTCTTTATTCTCTCTCGCTCTTTGTGTTTCAAAATTTCCTCTTTTTCCCTTCCTCACTTTGGAAATTGTTTGCTTTCCATTCTTTGTTTTTATTTGTGCCTTTTTTGTCATGATTAGAAATGACCAATTGATTCCCATTGCTTCATAACATTAGGCCCATAGTTACAAACATTAAACTATCCGATGAGAAAGATGTCATTTAAAAATATTCTATTTATAATACGATACCACTTTGCTCTGTCTGGACGGTGTGCAATGATGTTCTCTTTAGTTTGTCTAATGCAGTGTTTCTTAAACGGTGCTTCCCGACAGGGCCGGTGCAAGAGCCTCGTGCCAACCTCCGAATCCATAAATATGGGACCCCCACCCAACTCTACTACATCTCTTTTTTCATAAGGTAGTATTTTTTAAAGCAATTCACCCCAAGCAAGGCGGGTGTGCCACTAATACGCAAGGGGCTGCAGAGGGTGTAAGTAAAAAAAAGGACTGGATACCCGGGGGGGGGGAGAGGAATACAAAGAAGAATGGAGGAGGATAAAAAGAAGAACATGGATCAACAAAAGATGTCAAATGACATTACATTTAAATTTTTTAAGATTATGGTTATCAGGGAAGCAAGTAAGAGGAAGGGAGTTCCACTGTCGGGAAGTACGAGAGAAGCTGTTGGAGTAGATGATGCAGTTACATTTAACTGTTTCGATAGTAAAAGGTTGGAACCGAGATGCCAATCTAGTAGCACGCTTAAATTCATGCAGATGGAGCACCAATGAAATAGCTTGTCAGAGCAGTTGCCATGAAAATATTTATAGAACAGACAGAGGGAAGTCACATTACGTCGGTGAGAAAGTGACTGGAGTCGAGACCCCAAGTCAGGACCGAGCACATTGCATATCCGTCTTTGGATTTTGTCGAGGACCTCGAGATGAACAGCGGAAGCATCAGACCATATATTGCAAAAATATTTTATCTCAAAATTGATTGAATGTACTTATTCCACCTCAGGTCAGTGGAGAACGTAAAATACAAAGTTTATTGTAACCTATTATGTAAAATAATAGATCATATGCAATATAAGTGAACAATTCAACTAGAAAAATTGAAAATACATACAATATATCAAAACACAAATCAGAAGCATATCATAATAAATCATTCCATCTTAAATAAATCAACAATGGTTTGCGGCAATTTTTAACATCAACTCGAAAAATGTTTGTTATGTGTGCTTGTGGGTGTAGGTGATCTGGTTTCCAAAATTCCGCTGACCTTGAACAGATTGATCGATCTATTCAAGGATACTCAAAATTTTCGATGTCTTGCCGGATATTTCACACACTTTTTTAAATAATTCCACAAGCAAACTCCTTCATCTCAATTTGATTTTGTTTGGGGAAGCCATTTTAAGACTGAAGTAACCTGTACATTGTTGTCGCATGCTGTGTGCACACTTATTTATGTGTGTATTTATAGTAATTTTATAATATATATATATATATATATATATATATATATATATATATATATATATAGAGAGAGAGAGAGAGAGAGAGAGACAGACAGACAGACAGACTGAATGGATAAATAATAAGTAACTCGCAGGCATAGACCTCTTTCACCTGACGTGCAGATATGTCTTCGAAAATATGAGCCAAAAGATAACTTTTTATTTATTTATTCACTGGTGATGCTCGATTTTGTAATACTAAACTCTTTATTCACAAAATCTGTTCACCATAAACGTAATTGTCGGCACTATTTAAATATACTGGTCCACCTGTAAAAAATAGGACAAAATTTTTTTTAAGTTTTGTAGATTTCCATTTTTTGTACTTTCCTTAAACCGCGACCACTATTGTCAAAATCGAAAAATATTGATTTTTTATCGACTTATAAGGGATGGTTATAATATTGGTACAGTGTGAAATTGATTCATGACTTTTACAGAGTTATCTGAACTTATTTATAAATATCATGCCTTGAAAATGTGCATATCCCATTGATATAAAAATGTAAATGCAATGTTAATCTTCTGTTTTCTTATTTACTGTCCTTTTATCGTTCTCTCTTCTTAATAATGTTTTCTTTTTCTCATATTCTCTCACATTGAGTAAACCCATTTGCATTCTTAGTGGTTTTATCGTCCTAGAGGTGAAATGATTTCAAAAGTATATATATATATTTGCACAAAACTCCTGCCTGTATGATGTGGTGTGTCATAACTTATAACTCCCGATTGTCTTTAGTATTTCTGAAAACAACGTTGAAGAACATCATTCACATCGAGAACATTTTTCAATTCGTTTTGCTTCCATTCCTGCATCAGGAAGGTGATCTACTGTTCCAGCAGAATAATGCCTACCCACATGAAGACCGTGCTACTCAAAATACTAAAAATTAAAAAATAAATAAAAAAACTTACCTGACTGGCACAATCGCCAAACCTGAATTTTGCACATCTATGGGATAGAATGGAAAGACATCTGACTCAGTTAATCCACCCGAAAATTCTTGCCTCAGGTTTGTGCTCGTGCTAATGGAAAGTATACTGTGTATTAGTATGGGTCTTCTGATAAACACCTTATTTTGGAACCTGTGCAGGTACTAATCTACAAGATCAGTCTGGATACACTTGTGCACTTTCTCGTTCAGTATACCCCGGAAAAAGAAGTCAAGGGGACTTTTGAGTGAGGAATCCATTCAATATGGTCACGTCTCCCAATCCAGTTAGGCAAATTATCATTCAGCCAGTCTCTTACCGCCATGGTGTGATGGGCAGGTTCCTGTTGGAACAACTCAGGGAGGCCTTCACCTAACCTTTCAATTTTGAATATTAACTGGTTTCTCGACATGGTGACGTTTCCTCACCAGTTACGTTTACCATCAAAGAAAAACTATCCCAATCTATGAGCTTTCCATAATCCACATCAGAACATAATCCATTGCATTCCTTGCTCTTTGGAAGGCTCCATCGAATGCGGATTGTTTTACGACCAGTACTGAACATTTTGTCGGTTAACTCCACCATTCACGTAATCACAAAGCGAAGAACATACTGCAGTCGTTTTCAGTCAAATTCATATATCCAGACTTTATTGTCACCCTGTATATATGCAAGCATTTACTATAATCCAGATATGTAAACTGTATGTTTAGTCGCATTAAAATAACGATTTTACTTTCGATCATTGTGTACATAGACTGTAATTGCGTCTGCGCGCGTGACAATTGCGTATATATTTTCTCTTTACATTTATCTGTTTTTTTTTTCCTTTGGATTTAACTTTGTCTTCATATGTTTTTTCTATTCTTTTCTTTTATGCCATTTCTTTCTTTTTTCTTTGTTCTTTTTCTGTCGTTTTTCCTTTTCCTCTCTTCTCTTCGTTGCTTCTTTTTTGCCTTTTTTATTTTTTGCTTTTTCTACTTTATTTACGCTTTCATTGTTGATTTCCTTCCTTCTTTCCTTTTTCCTCGTTCTCATTCGCTCTCCTTTTTCCTCCATTCTCATTCGCTCTCCTTTATTCTCCATTCTCTTTCGCTCCTCTTTTTCCTCCATTCTCTTTCGCTCTCCTTTTTCCTCCATTCTTTTCCGCTTTCGTTTTGCTTCATTCGCTTTCGTTCCATATTTTTCTCTTTCCTTTTTCCTCATTCTCATTCGCTCACGTTTTTCCTCCATTCTCTTTCGCTCCCCTTTTTCCTCCATTCTCTTTGGCTCCCCTTTTTCCTCTCTTCACATTCGCTCTCCTTTTTCCTCCATTCTTTTCCGCTTCCGTTTTGCTCCATTCGCTTTCGCTCCCCATTATTCTCTTTTCTTTTTCGCTCTCCATTTTCCTCCATTCTCTTTCGCTCCCCCCTTTTCCTAGAATTCACATTCGCTCTCCTTTTCCTCCATTCTTTTACGCTTCCGTTTTGCTCCATTCAGTTTTTCCCCCATTATTCTCTTTTCTTTTTCGCTCCCCTTTATCCTCTCTTCACATTCGCTCTCCTTTTTCCTCCATTCTTTTCCGCTCTCCTTTTTCCTCCATTCTTTTCCGCTTCCGTTTTGCTTCATTCGCTTTCGCTCCCCATTATTCTCTTTTCTTTTTCGCTCTCCTTTTTCCTCCATTCTTTTTCGCTCTCCGTTTTCCTCCATCCTTTTCCGCTCTCCTTTTTCCTCCATTCTTTTCCGCTTCCGTTTTGCTCCATTCGCTTTCGCTCCCCATTATTCTCTTTTCTTTTTCGCTGATTTTTTCCTCCATTCTTTTCGCGCTTTCCTTTTTCCTCCATTCAATTGATCTCCTTTTTCCTCCATTCTTTTCCGCCTTCCTTTTTTATCCATTCTTTCCGCTTCCGTTTTGTTCCATTCGCCCTCGCCCCCATTCCTTCTCTTTTTTTTTTTTCGCTCCCCTTTATCCTCTCTTCACATTCGCTTTCCTTTTTCCTCCATTCTTTCCGCTTCCTTTTCCTCCAGTCTTTTTCCGTCATGTTTTGCTTCATTCAGCTTCTTTTTTTTCCCCATTATTCTCTTTTTTTTTCGCTCTCCTTTTTCCTCCATTCTTTTCGCTCTAAATTTTCCTCCATCCTTTCCGCTTCCTTTTATCTCCATTCTTTCCGCGTCCGTTTTAAACCATTCATTTCGCCCCCATTATTCTCTTTTTCTTTTCGCTTCCTTTTTCCTCCATTCTTTTTTCGCTCTCCTTTTTTTCTCCATTCTTTTCCGCCTTCTTTTTTCCTCCATTCTTTTTTTCTTTTCGTTTTTTGTTTTCATTCCACCTTCCCATTATTCTCTTTTCTTTTTCGCTCTCTCTTTTCTTCTTTTCTTCTTCGTTCTCCTTTCTCTTGCATTTGTTTTTCGCTCTCCCTGTTCCACTTTCCCTTTTTTTCTCCCCAGTTTCCTTTTTTCATTTCTTCATTCTTTTTCGTCTTTATTTTCATCATTATTTTTTGCCTATCATTTCTTCATTATTTTTTCTACTGTTATTGCTTTTTTCACTTTCATTTCACCCTTTCTTTTCTTCTTTCCATTTTCTACTTTCTTCCTTCTTTCCGTTCTCACATTTCTGTTCTAAATTCTCTTTTCTCTTTTCTTTATTTCTTCATTCTTTTGCCTTTCATTTCTTCATCTACTTTTTTCACCTTGATTTTCTTCTTTTCGTCCTTAGCCTTTATTTTTAACTTTCTTTTTTCACTTTTTTTCCTTTCCTTTTTCGGTTTCTTATTTTCTCTTCTCTTTTCTTCGCTTCCCTTTCGCCTTTCTTTTCTTCTTACTTTTTTTTTACACTTTTCTCCTTCCTTTCTTGGTCGTTTTTCATTTTCTTCTGTTTTCCTTTTGTTTACCGCTCTTTTCTTCTTTCTTTATTAAATTGATTTTTCTTCATTCTTTTATTTTTATCTTTTTCACTTTTATTTTCTTCTTTCCTCTTGCACTTTTCTTTTCTTTTTCTTTGTTCTCTTTTATTTTCTTCTTTTCCTTTTCCTCGCTTTGTTGTCTTATTTTCTTTTTCTTCTTTCTTTTCTCTTTTCTTTTTCAGTTTTCTTTCGACTTTCCTTTCTTTCTTCTTCCATTTTCTCCTTTCTTTCTTTTTTTCTTTCTTTATTTCCCTTTCTCTTCTATCTTTTCTTCTTTCTTGATCATCCAACTTGTACATGCTTGCTTTTTTCGATTCTATTTTTTGTTGGATTTTTCTCTTTCGCTCTTTATCTTTAATCTTTGAAAAGTTGAACATTCAAATGTCGAAGATTTTCATATTCTCTTTGGGCCAAATTTAAGTAAATTGCCATAATTCAATCTCCTCTTTCAGCAAATAAATTAATTTCTAAAGGGAAAAAATATTGCCTTAATTCCACTTTAACTCCTGAAAGCAACTTGTTTAGCATTAAAATCTTTGAAACTCAGAAAAGCTCTTTATCCATTTTTTCTTCATTCAGTTTTGTATATTTCTTCTCTGTCATTTATTTTCAATTCTATTTACTGTATCTACGTTCATCAAAGTCTGAAAAACTCATTTTCCTCTCCAGACATTAATGACAAGATAATTTCAAGGTGAATGAAGTTTCTATTTATTCTACCGTCTTGTTGACAATTTTTATCTGTTTTTATGCGTACAGCTTTTCATATATTTTATCTCTCTTCTTTTGTGCACATCCTTTTACTGAATAAAAATTCTCACCACCTGATCTTTTGGTTGATACGGAAATTTAAAAGTGGCAAACAGAATCTTTGTTTTTGTTTTAGTTCGTTTATTCCATAACTATAAATGTCATTTTATTTAAAACAAACAGTGATTCCATGTTCAACTTAAAACAAAGATTCTTATTTTAAATCATACGTCTGTATGCTTTTTCAATGTAATTTTTCAAGAAACGGGATTTCTTTCCTTTCTTTACATATTCTGAAATATGAATGTCTGTTCTTTTTTTGAATTTTTCTAATCTGACTCTTTTTGCTTGTGTGACTTTAATAACTCATCTTGAGATAAATGATGCTAATTTTGATGCAGAACTCGATAGTCGCTCTTTTAGATATTATTTATGCTTTTACTTTAAAAAGACATCTGAACAAGAAATTAACGGAAGAATTATTATTATATTATTTCCTTTTATGAATTCTTTTTGATTTTGGAAAGAAATTCCTGATCAACGTTTACTGCAAGTGGCATAAACATTTATGTGTTTAACGCCAAGCAATATTTATTATGTAACGTCCCCACTTTTACAAATCCACGCCATGTTTTCCTTTCGTCCTCTGCAAAGTTCTGTTACGAATATTGCTTTCCAGTGATGCGATTTAGTCATGGCTTCATTTTTAACGTACATACGTCATTTAAGATAAATAAAGGTAGGTGTTCAGAGGTTTTCTAATATCAGAGAAAAAAAATAACTTTGAAAATGTAGAATTAAATTTACTAAAATCTTTTAAGAAACAAACTTAATAAAAAGCTTAAGTTTAATATCTGTTGTTGGTAAACTGTTTAGGTGAATTTGAGGAAGAAAAAACACGGAATACGAAGGTAAAGTTGAACAAGTGTTTTTGAAATAATAGATATATACAAAAAAGATGGGATTACCACCAGGTGGTGTAATGGTGATCATGTTTGCCTCGGTAGAACAATTACGATTGAATTTAGTGAGTTCGATCCTCACTCAGTGCCCCATTTTTTCGGACTTCTGCCACATCTAAGCGACAAATTGAAAATAACTATACAAAGCAAGATTGATTTCCTGATAAGCCCATAGAGGTAAAGTCCGAACAGTATCGTCTTTTTACCAAATTTATCAATTGTTATACAAAACGCCATTGAAATATTTTCCATCTCCTTGTTGTTGTATTTATTACTGTTTCGGTCCATTCATGAAATTTAGCCTTCTTTCTGTCTCAATTTCGGAGATGAAGTGTTGTTACTCTTATACATTGAAAATTTGAAATATTTTTATTTTCCAAATTATAACACTAAAAAAAAAAGTAATCTTTTGAAATTCTTTTTTTGAAAGAAGATGAAGTTTTGTTACTTTAAAACATTGATTCTGTTGAAATATTTTCTTTCCTTGTTGTTATTATAATCTATTTCCCTTGGTAAACTTTTTAACGAATAGATGTCAACCTAAAAGCTATAAGATAAAAGTTCTAGGAAAAAAATTACTAAATATTTAATTTGTATTTTAGATGTTCTGTCTATGGATTTGTTCATTATCGATTGTTTTTTTGTTACCCAAAACTCCACCGAATTTCAAATTAATTTATCTGTTTTTTTAACATTTATATATTTATCAAAAATTAATCTCCCATATATATGGTTAAATAGAACGCCTTAACAGCGTTTAAATTTCAATTAAACCCTTTGCATTTAATTTATTGGGGTTATTGTAACTTCTTCCTTTAATGTCGTTCTTATATTCACCTTATATTTAAATTTCTAAAGACGAACACGCGTTAAATTTGAGCAACATCTTTGTATTACATGACATTGGGGTTAAAATAGGAAACCAAATGATACATATGAAAACTATGGAATATCCTCTTCTCCCACTCATTTATACTTCGTTAATTTTACGTATATTGATAGGTCCGTAAAAACGTGAATTTCTTTTCATTTTTCATTTCAGCTTTTGGAAGTAAAGTCTGATGATCCAGAACCCTGGTAAAGGGGTTATGGTGAAATAGCTTATTACATGGAATCTTAACGTGGTCTGTCTTTTATTCAAACATATCTGCTCTGAATTTTTACATTGAGCTCTCTCTGGATATCATCCTTCCTCAGGTCTACCCATACGGATTACCTAAATTTGCTAAACTAAATATATATATATATATATATATATATATATATATATATATATATATATATACTTCTAAGGAGATACGCTGGATAATGGACAGTGGCTCCGATTGTGGAATCGGAGAGCCAAGATCGGATTCAAGTCGGATCCATTACATTCATTTACGTGCTAATACCCTTGAGAAATGTCTGAATCCTCATCTTCTCCCCCAAGCTATAGCCTTGGATGGCAACTGGTCTCCCGCAGAAAGAAATGGCAACCTACTGAGGGAAAACTCTGCTTCGTCAGTCATGTATCGCCTAAGCGTGTATCACGCATGGCACATAGCTAACTGATATATACTTATATGTACAAGGAAGATCGATTTCTGTCGCGTACTTCATAAATTTATGGGTCCGTTCTGCTTGCAACAGAAATTCATTGTAAATCGATTCATCTTTTAAAAAACGTTTTCTAACAATGTTAATCACATATTCGATATATTTAATATTTAGGGAGTTTTTATATGCCATAAGACCCAACTTTATTTGAAGATCATCATAAAAAGGGACTTTTCTAAGGTTTACGACAAAGGGTAAACAAAGATACGAAGATAGATTACGCCGAATTAAGGGCTTCAATTAAGGTTCTATAGGTTTTTTCGTGTCGTGGATATATTTTTTTAATCATTGTCACCCCAAACAATGCAGTACAGCCACTAACATTCAAGGGGTTACAGAGTGTGAATAAATTAGGAACAGAAACCTTAGTAGTGTATAGATAGAGAAAAGAACATTTAGGAGGACAATAGATAGCGATTGGCATTGCATTTAAATTCTTGCAGATTAAAGTTGGTTGGAAAGCATGGAACTGGAAGGGGGTTCCACAAACGAGAAGTGCGAGAAAAGAAACTGTTAACATAGAAGTTACGGTTACATCTAACTAGCTCAACTGTATGATGATGCGATCTCGTTGCCTTTCTAGTTTTGCGTTCAATCTCATACAGTCCAGGTAGCATAGAAAAGATTTCATTCAGACAGTTAATATGAAAGTATTTGTAAAAATTATTATTGTCTCAATCTGACAATAATGTTCCTTGAATTTTCAGGGTTAAATTTGCTTCTTATTATAGATGAGACCTTTTTTCAGAGACTAGGATTTTGTCCACTTTTTGGATAAGAAACTGGTATTTGGTCCACAGTATTTACCATGTTACTCATTTCTGAAGTTTGGATTTTTTTTCTTGCACCTT
>CAHIKZ030002251.1:205000-440938 GCA_903632075.3 Acanthosepion pharaonis | reverse complement strand
GATTTGAAGGAGGGGCCATATGTTGTTTATTTTTGGCACAGGGGAAGACGGTGCCGAAACAGAAACTCCAGGTTTTTTTTCCGATCTATGCTCCTTGGATTTTAGCGCTTCCTTGAGTTGTTGTAATTTCTCTTTTTTTCCGAAAGACGGCTCATATTTGAGCATGTCTTGGCGTAGTTTTGTTGAAAGTGTGACCGGAGAGTCGCCCTTTGCGCTGGTAGAGGCAGTGGGGATGTATGTGTCTTTTTGCTGTTGTAGGACGAAGTCCCGCTGTCTGGCTTCTTTTTAGCCTTACCTACGACCTGCCATTCCCCTTCCTTCCCCTAACCGCACTGGCGGCGGACAAAGGCTTTTCGGGGAATGGGGGTCAGAGATTTAGACCCAACCGGGGATTTTCCACACCGGTCCTGGTCGCAGGTATGCCCACCACAGGCGAGACGGATTTATCAGACTCGACTAAAGGGGATTTGGGCGGGGGCCAGGACATCAGAGGCCTTCATCTCTGTGCAGGAAGAGGAAAGGTGACCAATCTTTCCACAATTCCAGCATGCCGGTTTACGCCCTGTCACTATAATTGGCATCTTCTGGCCCTCTAAATCCAGACAGTTGGGGATGGAGCGGAAGGCTTTTTGATTGATCATCAACTCAAAGTTCCATCCCCCGGTCAGATCGTCTGAGGAAGCATTGAGTATCTGACCAAACTGTGACAGAAACGCGGCCAAATGCTCCCCGACAATCTGAGGAGGAACCTCAAATACTGATACATGGTCCTACGCCTGCCTTCGTATTCCGTTTGCAAAATAAATTCTTTCGTTATGAGGTCCCTTGTTGCAGCATCCTCCCAATCGGCAGGCGTGGTTAACAGTACGTCCCACATCAAATATTCTTTCCCTTTTATGACTCGCTGAGGTTTGATGCCCAGTGAATTCAAGGTTTTTATAACAGTGTCTTTAGTGGAGCGACAAATTTTGCGCGAACGCTTTTCCACCAGAAAGACTGACACAATTCTTTTCTCAACCTTCTTTAGCTCCACGGGATTGGACAAGAGCCCATCTGCTGTCACCAGATGTGCATAGCTCTTGGCTTTCTCCAGGAACTCCGTCATGTTGATCTTGCATTTAGGCAGGGTCTTCCAACATGAGGGTGTCTCTCCGGCCGCGTCATTATTTATAGTAACCATATTCATGTCTTGTTTGTTTTGGCTATTATCCGCTACCATGCTATAATTGGTTTCTGAATTTTCACCAATTTGGTCTACCAGACTTTTGTCAAGTGACACTTTATTGATTTCAGAATTTTCGCCAACTTGGGCTGTCATACATTTGTCAAGTGAATCATTCTTGGATTCCGAATTTTGGCCACTTTCGGCCACCATATCTTCTTGAAGAATTGTTTCTTTGGTAGGATTATCGGCCACCACGCATTACTTTTGTAAGGTGGATTTTTTTTGAGAGATTTCACCATTATCGGCCACCATACTTCTTTCAGGACTGCGTTTAAACTTTTCATCTTGAGAAGGAAACAACAATTTTTGGGGGTCTTCAGTATCTGTGTCTGAATTTCCTGACGATTTGTCAGGAGGTTCATTTTTTTTTTCATTTTCTTTAGTCCAAACAGCTTGATTTTGCATGTAAATCACCATATATTTCAAACCTTTGTAAAACATACAAGTTGTGATATAACATTGTCAAAACTTATGAAAGTAGTTAAAATCAATACATTTTGATCGATTACATAACCATTTTCAATAATTTCATAGACTTTCTAATGTTTCCAAAGTGTTATTTATATTTTGAATCTAGCGTGTTTAACGTTGAAAAAGTAGTCAAAACAGCTTGATTTTGCATGTATATCACCATGTATTTTAAACCTTTGTAAAACAGTAAATTGGAGATATAACATTGTCAAAACTTAAAAAGCAGTTAAAAATCAATACATTTTGATCGATTGCATATCGATTTTCAATAATTTCATTGATTTTCTAATGTTTACAAATAGTTATTTATATTTTGAATCTAGCGTGTTTAACGTTGAAAAAGTAGTCAAAACAGCTTCATTTTGCATGTAAGTCACCAAGTATTTCAAACCTTTGTAAAACATTAAATTGGAGATATAACATTGTCAAAACTCATGGAAGTAGTTAAAATCAATACATTTTGATCGATTGCATATCGATTTTCAAAAATTTCATTAACTTTCAAATGTTTACAAATAGTTATTTATATGTTGAATCAAGCGTGTTTAACGTTGAAAAAGTAGTCAAAACAGCTTGATTTTGCATGTAAATCACCATGTATTTCAAACCTTCGTAAAACATTAAATTGGGGATATAACATTGTCAAAACTTATGAAAGCAGTTAAAATCAATACATTTTGATCGATTGCATAACGATTTTCAATAATTTCATTGAGTTTCTAATGTATACAAATAGTTATTTATATTTTGAATCTAGCGTGTTTAAAGTTGAAAAAGTAGTCAAAACAGCTTGATTTTGCATGTAAATCACCATGTATTTCAAACCATGGTAAAACATTAAATTGGAGATATAACATTGTCAAAACTTATGGAAGTAGTTAAAATCAATATATTTTGATCGATTGCATATCGATTTTCAATAATTTCATTGACTTTCTAATGTTTCCAATGAGTTATTTATATTTTGAATCTAGCGTTTTGAAAGTTGAAAAAGTAGTCAAAACAGCTTGATATTGCATGTCAATCACCATGTATTTCAAACCTTCGTAAAACATTAAATTGGAGATATAACATTGTCAAAACTTATGAAAGCAGTTAAAATCAATTCATTTTGATAGATTGTATAACGATTTTCAATAGTTTCATTGACTTTCTAATGTTTACAAATAGTTATTTATATTTTGAATCTAGCGTGTTTAACGTTGAAAAAGTAGTCAAAACAGCTTGGTTTTGCATGTAAATCACCATGTATTTCAAACCTTTGTAAAACATTCAATTAGTGATATAACATTGTCAAAATATATGAAAGTAGTTAAAATCAATACATTTTGATTGATTACATATCGATTTTCAATAATTTCATTGACATTCTAATGTTTCCAAAGAGTTATTTATATTTTGAATCTAGCGTGTTTACGGTTGAAAAAGTAGTCAAAACAGCTTGATTTTGAATGTAAATCAACATGTATTTCACACCATTGTACCACAATAAATTTGTGATATAACATTGTCAAAACTTATGAAAGTATTTAAAATCAATACATTGTGATCGATTACATATCGATTTTCAATAATTTCATTGACTTTCTAATGTTTCCCAAGTGTTATTTATATTTTGAATCTAGCGTTTTTAACGTTGAAATAGTAGTCAAAACAGCTTGATTTTGCATGTAAATCAGCATGTATTTCAAAACTTTTTAAAACATTAAATTTATAATATAACATTGTCAAAACTTATGAAAGTAGTTAAAATCATTACATTTTGATCGTTTGCATATCGATTTTCAATAATTTCATTGACTTTCTAATGTTTCCAAAGAGTTATTTATATTTTGAATCGAGCGTGTTTAACGTTGAAAAAGTAGTCAAGACAGCTTGATTTTGCATGTAAATCACCATGTATTTCAAACCTTTGTAAAACATTAAATTTGTGATATAACATTGTCAAAAGTTATGAAAGTAGTTAAAATCAATATTTTTGATCGATTACTTATCGATATGCAATAATTTCATTGACTTTCTAATGTTTCCAAAGAGTTATTTATATTTTGAATCTCGCGTATTTAACATTGAAAAAGTAGTCAAAAGAGCTTGATTTTGCATGTAAATCACCATGTATTTCAAACCTTAGTAAAACATTAAATTTGTAATATAACTTTGTCAAAATTTATGAAAGTAGTTAAAATCAATACATTTTGATTTATTACATATCGATTTTCAATAATTTCATAGAATTTCTAATGTTTCCAAAGTGTTATTTATATTTTGAATCTAGCGTGTTTAACGTTGAAAAAGTAGTTAAACAGCTTGATTTTGCATGTAAATAACAGTGTATTTGAAAACTTTGTAAAACATAAAATTTGTAATATAATTTTGTCAAAACATTTGAAACTAGTTAAAATCATTATATTTTCATCGATTGTATATCGATTTTCAATATTTTCATTGACTTTGTAATGTTTCCAAACAGTTATGTAAATTTTGAAGAATGTCTGTTTGAACGTTGAAAAATTAGCCAAAAAAGCTTGCTTTGCATGTAAATATCAATGTAATTCAAACCTTTGTAAAACATAAATTTTAATATAATTTTTGAAAACTTTTGAAACTAGTTAAAATCAATATATTTTGATCGATTACATATCGATTTTCAATAATTTTATTCACTTTGTAATGTTTCCAAACAAATATCTAAATTTAGTAGTGAGCGTGTTTAATATTGAAAAAGTAGCCAAAACAGCTTGATTTTTCATGTAAATCACTATGTATTTCAAACCTTAGTAAAAGATAAAATTTGTAATATAACATTGTCGAAATTTATGAAAATAGTTAAAATCAATACATTTTGATCGATTACATATCGATTTTCACTAATTTCATTGACTTTCTTTTTAGATGTTGTGAGTTTCCCGCGTGTCGGTGTATGAATCAAGACAAACACAGTTGTAGAGGAAAATACTGGTATATTCATAAAAGCAATTAACAATAGAGTGATTAGTAGCACGAAGGTTAGTTAGCACGAAACAATATCCAAAGTCTATAGTCCAACGGTATGTACCGGGTAAGCTTAGAGAGTTGAACCGATCAGCCGCTCAGAAAGTATCTGGACTGCTGAGATATTTAGCCCCCCCCCCCCCACGAGGGCGTCATGCGACACAAGGCCTTTTTAACGTGGGCATTCCCGAGCCATTAGGCTCGGCCAAAAAATAGCCCATTTGAACCCGTATAAACAGGTTCTGGGCCGGTTTTACCTCCCCGAAGGAGACTCCGCCCTTCGGCGTAGCCTCCTTAGAGTTCCTCCCGCCCGTAGGAAGAGAGTTAAACCGATCAGTCGCTCAGAAAATATCTGGACGGCTAAGATATTTAGTCACCCCCCACCACCACGAGGGCGTCATGCGGCACAAGGCCTTTTTAACGTGGACATTCCCGAGCCATTTGGCTCGGCCACAAATAGTTTTATTTGAACCCGTATAAACGGGTTCTGGGCCGAAAACCCTCCCCGAAGGAGACTCCGCACTTCGGCGTAGCCTCCTTCAAATTCCTCTCCGTCCGGAGACAGAGAGTTGAACCGATCAGCCGCTCAGAAAGTATCTGGACTGCTGAGATATTTAGTTCCCCACGAGGGTGTCATGTGGCACAAAGCCTTTTTAACGTGGACATTCCCGAGCCATTTGGCTCGGCCACAAAATAGCCCATTTGAACCCGTATAAACGGGTTCAGGGCCGGTTTAACCTCCCCGAAGGAGACTCCGCACTTCGGCGTAGCCTCCTTCGGGTTCCTCCCGCCCGTAGGAAGAGAGTTGAACCGATAATTCGCACTGAAAGTATCTGGACGGCTAAGATATTTAGTCACCCCCCACGAGGGCGTCATGCGGCACAAGGCCTTTTTAACGTGGGCATTCCCGAGCCATTAGGCTCGGCCAAAAAATAGCCCATTTGAACCCGTATAAACGGGTTCTGGGCCGGTTTTACCTCCCCGAAGGAGACTCCGCCCTTCGGCGTAGCCTCCTTCGGGTTCCTCCCGCCCGTAGCAAGAGAGTTGAACCGATAATTCGCACTGAAAGTATCTGGACGGCTAAGATATTTAGTCACCCCCCACGAGGGCGTCATGCGGCACAAGGCCTTTTTAACGTGGGCATTCCCGAGCCATTAGGCTCGGCCAAAAAAGCCGCCCATTTGAACCCGTATAAACGGGTTCTGGGCCGATTTATACTCCCCGAAGGAGACTCCGCCCTTCGGCGTAGCCTCCTTCGGGTTCCTCCTGCCCGTAGCAAGAGAGTTGAACCGAGCAGTCGCTCAGAAATTTTCTGGACGACTAATATTATTTAGTCACCCCCCACGAGGGCGTCATGCGGCACAAGGCCTTTTTAACGTGGGCATTCCCGAGCCATTAGGCTCGGCCAAAAATAGCCCATTTGAACCCGAATAATCGGGTTCTGGGCCGATTTACCTCCCCGAAGGAGACTCCGCCCTTCGGCGTAGCCTCCTTCGGGTTCCTCCCCAGCCCGTAGGAAGAGAGTTGAACCGATCAGCCGCACAGAAATTTTCTGGACGACTAAGATATTTAGTCACCCCCCACCAGGGCGTCATGCGGCACAAGGCCTTTTTAACGTGGGCATTCCCGAGCCATTAGGCCCGGCCAAAAATAGCCCCTTTGAACCCGTATAAACGGGTTCTGGGCCAGTTTACCTCCCCGAAGGAGAATCCGCACTTCGGCGTAGCCTCCTTCGGGTTCCTCCCGCCCGTAGGAAGAGAGTTGAACCGAGCAGTCGCTCAGAAATTTTCTGGAAGACTAAGATATTTAGTCACCCCCACGAGGGCGTCATGCGGCACAAAGCCTTTTTAACGTGGGCATTCCCGAGCCATTAGGGCTTGGCCAAAAATAGCCCATTTGAACCCGTATAAACGGGTTCTGGGCCGAGTTTACCTCCCCGAAGGAGACTCCGCCCTTCGGCGTAGCCTCCTTCGGGTTCCTCCCGCCCGTAGGAAGAGAGTTGAACCGATCATTCGCTCAGAAATTTTCTGGACGACTAAGATATTTAGTCACCCCCCCCCCCCACGAGGGCGTCATGCGATACAAGGCCTTTTTAACGTGGGCATTCCCGAGCCATTAGGCCCGGCCAAAAAATAGCCCATTTGAACCCGTATAAACGGGTTCTGGGCCGGTTTAACCTCCCCGGAGGATACTCCGCCCTTCGGCGTAGCCTCCTTCGGGTTCCTCCCGCCCGTAGGAAGAGAGTTGAACCGAGCAGTCGCTCAGAAATTTTCTGGATGACTAACGCTGACTCTCTCCCCAGAGCTGACTTATATTAGAGGGACCAGTCCATTACTAGTTAGAAGGTGGGTGTGCCCCAACACTTTCTAATGTTTCCCAAGAGTTATTTATATTTTGAATCTAGCGTGTTTAACGTTGAAAAAGTAGTCAAAACAGCTTGATTTTACATGAATCACCATGAATTTCAAACCTTTGTAAAACATTAAATTTGTGATATAACATTTTCAGAACTTAAAAGTAGTTAAAATCAATACATTTTGATCGATTACATATCGATTTTCAATAATTTCATTGACTTTCTAATGTTTCAAATCAATTATTTAAATTTTAACGGCAGGGAATTTAACGTTGAAAATAGCCAAACAGTTTGCTTTTGCATGTAAATGTCAGTGTATTTCAATCCTTTGTAAAACATAAAATTTGTAATAAAACTTTGTTAATACCTTTGAAAACACTTAAAATCAATTTATTTTTATCGAATGCATATCGATTTTCAATAATTTCATTGACTTTCTAATCTTTCCAAACACTTAAATTAAATTCTTTCAAAAAGAAATGTGTTTAACGTTGAAAAAGTAGCCAAAACAGATTGCTTTTGCATTCAAATCTGTATGTAATTCAAACGTTTGTGAAACATAAATTTCGTAATATTAATTTGTCTAAACTTTTGAAACTATTTAAAATCAATATATTTTCATCGATTGCATATCGATTTGCAATAATTTCATTGACTTTCTAATGTTTCCAAATAGTTATTTATATTTTGAATCTAGCGTGTTTAACGTTGAAAAAGTAGTCAAAACAACTTGATTTTGCATGTATTTCAAACCTTTGTAAAACATACAATTTTTAATATAAAATTGTCAAATCTTATGAAAGTAGGTATAATCTATAGATTTTGATCGATGACATACCGATTTTCAATAATTTCACAGACTTTCTAATATTTCCAATGAGTTATTTATATTTTGAAGCTAGCGTGTGTAACGTTGAAAAAGTAGTTAAACAGCTTGATTTTGCATGTAAATCACAGTGTATTTGAAAACTTTGTAAAACATAAAATTTGTAATATAACTTTGACAAAACATTTGAAACTAGTTAAAATCATTATATTTTCATCGATTGTATATCGATTTTCATTATTTTCATTGACTTTGTAATGTTTCCAAACAGTTATGTAAATTTTGAAGAATGCCTGTTTGAACGTTGAAAAATTAGCCAAAAAAGCTTGCTTTTGCATGTAAATATCAATGTAATTCAAACCTTTGTAAAACATAAAATTTGTAATATAATTTGTGAAAACTTTTGAAACTAGTTAAAATCAATATATTTTGATCGATTGCATATCGATTTTCACTAATTTCATTCACTTTGTAATGTTTCCAAACAAATATCTAAATTTAGTAGTGAGCGTGTTTAATATTGAAAAAGTAACCAAAACAGCTTGATTTTTCATGTAAATTAGTATGTATTTCAAACCTTTGTAAAACACAAAATTTGTAATATAACTATGTCAAATCTTTTGATACTAGTTAAAAGCAATATATTTTGATCGATTGTATATCGATTTTCAATAATTTTATTGACTTTTTAATGTTTCCAAACAGTTATTTTAATTTTGAATGAAGCGTGTTTATCGTTGAAAATGTAGCCAAACATCCTGCTTTAGCATGTAAATCACTATGAATCTGAAACCTTTGTAAAACATAAAATTTGTAATGTATCTCTGTCAAATCTTTTTAAACTAGTTAAAATCTATATATTTTGATCGATTGCATATCAATTTTCAATAATTTAGTTGACTTTCTAATGTTTCATATCAATTATTTAAATTTTAACGGCAGGGAATTTAACGTTGAAAAATAGCCAAACAGCTTGCTTTTGCATGTAAATGTCAATGTATTTCAATCCTTTGTACAACATAAAATTTGTGATACAACTTTGTTAATACCTTTGAAAACACTTAAAATCAATTTATTTTTATCGATTGCATATCAATTTTCAATAATTTCATTGACTTTCTAATGTTTCCAAACACTTAAATTAAATTCTTTCAAAAAGAAACGTGTTTAACGTTGAAAAAGTAGCCAAAACAGATTGCATGCAAATCTCTATGTAATTCAAACGTTTGTGAAACATAAATTTCGTAATATTAATTTGTCTAAACTTTTGAAACTAGTTAAATTCAATATATTTTCATCGATTGCATATCGATTTTTAATACTTTCTAATTTTTCCAAAGTGTTATTAAATTTTGAATAAAGCGTGTATGACTTTGAAAATTTAGCGAAAACAGCTTGCTTTTGCATGTAAATCTCTATGTATATCAAACCTTTGTAAAACATAAAATTTTTGATAAAACTTTGTCAAAACTTTTGAAAATATATAAAATCAATATATTTTCATCGATTGCATATAGATTTTCAATAATTTCATTAGCTTTTTAATATTTCCACACAGTTATTTATATTTTGAAGCGTGTTTAACGTTGAAAAAGCAGCTATGGTAGCTTCCTTTTGCATGTAAATCACCATGTATTTCAAACCTTTGTAAAACATAAAATTTGTGATATAACTTTGTCAAATCTTTTGAAACTAGTTAAAATCAATATATTTTGATGGATTGCATATCGATTTTCAATAATTTCATTGCCTTTGTAATGTTTCTAACAGTTATTTAAATTTTGTAGGAAGCGTGTTTAACTTTGAATAAGTAGCCAAATCAGCTTGCTTTTTTATGTAAATCACTATGGATATTTATTCTGTCATAACAGAAATATGGCACAAGGCCGAAATTGGGGAATGGGGAGAGGACGGTCTTCTTCTGTCTTAATTATAACTTAGCTAGCCGCAGACACTGAACCAATCGTACGAATAATATTCCTTACACCAAAACAACACATTGATACGTACCTTTCAAACTTCAAACTCTATAATACCTCATCGTCTCTATGACAAAACTAACTACTCCCCATATATACAATTCAATGTCTGTGTGGGGAGGGGAATATAACAATAATTCTAAAAATTAACCCCAATGTGTATTTACAATATGAGCACAATCTATTTACAAGAAACTAAAGAAAATATTATTAGTAATAAACCCCCTCACAATCACTTAATGTGACAGTAATACTAGTTCACTGGCCGAAATCAATGCGGGACTATAATAGTATAAATCATTCATTCATCTCACGCACACACACACTAACACACACTCATTCAAACACAACAACAAATACGAAAACCCTCACGCGAAACGAAAGGCGCCCCGCATCCACCGGAGATCTGACATCACTGACCACCTAAAGAGGGAGGGGATGGGTAATTAAACTTAAAGAAAAATAGGGACAGAAATAAAAGGGACCAATGAGTATACATACCCTAGCTAAGTTAACTAAATAAAAGAAAAAGAAACTAAAACAACTATAAATCACTATGCTGTTCAGACCTTCCTAAAACATAAAATTTTAATATAACTTTGTCAAAACTTATGAAACTTATATATTTTCATCGATTGCATATCGATTTTCAAACATTTCATTAGCTTTCTAATGTTTCCAAACAGTTATTTTCATTTTGAAGCAAGCGCGTTGATAAAGTAGCCAAAACCGCTTGCTTTTGCATGTAATCACTATGTATTTCAAACCTTTGTAAAACATAAAATTTGTAATATAACTTTGTCAAAACTTTTGAACCTAGTTAAAATCAATATTTTAATCGTTTGCATATCGATTTTCAATAATTGCATTAGCTTTATATTACAAATTTCATATTTTACAAAGCTTTGAATGATATTTAGATTTACGTGCAAATGCAAGCTGTTTTGGCTACTTTTTGAAAGTTAAACACGCTTGCTTAAAAATTTAAATTGCTAAGTGGAATCATTGGAAAACTAATCAAAATTATTGAAAATCGATATGGCATTGATAATCATTTGAATATGTTTCGAAAAATTTTCACTAGGTTATATTACAATATTTATATTTTACTATGGTTTGAAAGATATTGCGATTTACATGCAAAGGAAGCTGTTTTGGCTACTTTTTGAACGTCAAACAAGTTTGCTTAAAAATTTAAATTACTAAGTGGAATCATTTGAAAGTCAATTAAATTAATGAAATGATGTTGATTTTAACATGTTTCGACAGTCTTCACAATGTTATATTACAAATTTTATGTTTTACAAAGCTTTGAAAGATATTGAGATTTACGTGCCAATACTTACTGTAATGTTTCTTCTACCGGAGTTTTTGGGTTGACATTTTGTCGCTGCCAGCAGCCTGTATCCCATTCGATCTGTGGTCGTCGCTACTCGCGGTTATCCCCTGGTCAGGATACCAATATGGGACACTGGCCCGTCCAGTGTCTAATTCTGGTCGTCGATTTTTATGGCCTCTCCAGCTGTACCGGTTCAATACCAACTCTATCGTTCCCAGCTCACTTGCAACGTCTGGTTACTGGTGTAACTGCTTCGATCTCAAGTCTAACCTACCCACGTTGTGACTTTGATCTTAGATAGACGAGATCAATCAGGCGTTGACCCGTAGTGTAGGCTCAGTAGACTGAAGATGGTATCGCACAAGCGCAAAGGAAAAAAATAAAATAAAACCCCAAGAGCTTCAAATATGTTAAGAAATAACAAATTAACTTTATGCTTCTATTATATACAGGAGTGTGTTTTTCTCCCAGCCCGTTTTCTACGAAATGTGACACTTCGCTGTTTCAAGCAAGTTGGTATCTTAAATCAACTGATTTGGTTCTTCTGTGTTGGCTTGGCTTCGTTTGTCAATATAACTTGCTATTGGTAGGATAGGCGAAGTCGGAAGTTGTGGAATCACTCGGTCATCTTCTGCGAGGCAACACGCTGATTCCTGCTACCCGAACTAACTGACTCGACTCGACTCTCTGTACTGCCCGTGTGCAAAGTAAGCTGTTTTGGCTACTTTTTGAACGTTAAACACGCTTGCTTAAATATTTAAATTGCTAATCGGAATCATTAGACAGTTAATAAAATTATTGAAAATCGATATGGTATCGATCGGGAGATATTGATTTCAACATGTTTCAATAGTTTTCACAAATTTATATTACAAATTTTATCTTTTACATAGGTTTTAAAAATTGAGATTTACGTGCAAAAGCAAGCTGTTCTGTCTACTTTTTGCATTTTAAACAAACTTGCTTAAAAAACTTAAATTGCTAAGTGGATTCATTAGAAAGCCACTAAAATTATTGAAAATCGATATGGTATCGAATGAAAGATATTGATTTTAACATGTTTGAACAGTTTTCACAAATTTATATTACAAATTTTATGTTTTACATTGGTTTGAAATATATTGAGATTTACGTGCAAAAGCAAGCTTTTTGGGCTACGTTTTGAACGTTTTGAGCTTGCTTAAAAATTTAAATTGCTAAGTAGAATCACTAGAAAACCAATAAAATTATTGAAATTGACATGCTATCGATCGAAATATATTGATGTTAACATGTTTTAACTGTTTTCAAAAAGTTATTACACATTTTATGTTTTACAAAATTTTGAAATATATTGAGATTTACGTGGAAAAGGAAGCTATTTTGGCTACATTTTGAACGTTAAACACGCTCACATATAAATTTAAATTGCTAAGTGGAAGCATTAGAATTCCAATAAAGTTATTGAAAATCGAAATGTTATTGATCGAAAGATATTGAATTTAACATGTTTCAATAGTTTTCTCAAAGTTTTATTACAAATTTTATGTCTTATAAAGGTTTGAACTATATTGAGATTTACGTGCAAAAGCAAGCTGTTTTGTCTACTTTTTGAACGTTGAATACACTTGCTTAAAAAAATTCAATTGCGAGGTGGATTCATTAGAAAGCCAATAAAATTATTGAAATCGATATGGTATCGATCGAAAGATATTGTTTTTAACATGTTTCAACAGTTTTCACAAAATTATAATACAAATTTTATGTTTTACATAGCTTTGAAAATTATTGAGATTTACGTGCAAATGCAAGCTGTTTTGTCTACTTTTGAACGTTAAACACGCTTGCTTAAAAATTTAAATTGCTAATAGGAATCATTAGAAAGCCAGTCAAATTATTGTAAATCGATAGGTATCGATCGAAACATATTGATTTTAACATGTTTCAACAGTTTTCACAAAATTATATTATAAATTTTATGTTTTATAAAGGTTTGAAATATATTGAGATTTACGTGCAAAAGCAAGCTGTTTTGTCTATCAGATGCCAGTGATACCCCAAGAAGAAACAAGTGTTTGAAGAAGTGTACCTGTATCGCACCGCCTCAGCCGACCTGACAACATCGTCTTCTTCACTAATATCCTCCTGAACAATCTCAAGAACACAAATAGGTCTGGGTTTTAGAGTGCTCTTGACTAGAACCACGCCCTCAACCCTCAATCTGTTCCGAAATGGCACCTGAGAACGGCCTTGCGGCTTTTCCCTAAGCCTTAACATGTATTCATCATAGCATAAGTCTCTAAATTTCTCCAGCCATTGATTCCGTGCCTGCAGAGTTCTAATTAGTCCATTCCTGCTGACTCTCATTGAGGGAGGAAAATCCCACCATTCAGGTTCAACAGCAATCTAGGATTCTCATTCGGCCTCCAAATATGTCAGGTGTCACCGCTTCCAGCACTTTCTCCGCAGATTACCGATAAGTGAGGGTCCTATTTTTGATAGCTCTTTGGATATCGAATATAATGGTCAGCGGGGTGAACTAATCTACCTCACTTTGACCAACTACCATGTGGAGGCAGGTTTGGATAGTTTGGATACTTCTTTCTCAGATACATCCAACTGAGGGAGAGAAAATGGGAAATAGAGAAATAGGGCAGCACTTGACTCGACAAGAACCAAACTTCTGCTGAGAATCGGGGCACAGCACCAACCTCTTGAACAACCGGCCACCTGTTAGGAAGGTCATTACATTGTCACTAGAGATGGCAGCCAGAATGCCATACAAGGTGAAACGTACGAAGGCCTGAAGAAAGAACAGCGCATCCCCACCACCTGCACTACTCTGACACGTGAAGATGAGCAAATACACCACCCTCTTTAATCCCTAGGAGCCCAGTGAGGTTAACTCCAGTATGTTTGAAAGGAATATTCCGTTCCACGCGTGAAGTTGGTTGGGAGACATGATTTGTTTGGCATTGTACTTCCTGCACAATCTTTACAGCTGGTCTTCTCTTAGATAACCACGAGGTATCAGTTCAACTAAGATTGAGTCAACTCCCAAGTGCTGGCACCTGACGAGCCTAGTTATCAGGTGATGTTTAGCCAACAAGATAGAGTGTTTAACCTCCAGGTTGAAATGAAGGGACCTACCGATACTTCCGCCCTCCCTGATCAAGGTACTACATCAAATTAGGGACTGTCCTGCCCGCAAGATCCAGTAAGTCTTTATAAGAAAAATAGCAGCCAGTCCTTCACTGTCAAACTACAACCGTCGAGACCTCTTGGCTAATTTAAAGACTAATTTATACTCAAGAACTTCGCGAAGTATGAAAATCTCTCAAGAGGCAAGACCGTTGAGAATTCCTTTCCCTGAATGACCGCAGCATCCAGTGAAGTACGGGCGATCCGTTTGCTGTGTTGAATGAGACAAGGTGACCCTTGAGTGACCCACTACTCAACCACTCCGGACCATGGCACCATAACTGAATGCATGCCCTGGATTTTTTTCAATAGCATACCCCTGGTTATCGTCAACATGGTTCTCTGTAGTTAGAAGTCTGAGGCCAAACAAGGACTCCATCTCGGCACTTATTTGCAAGATATCCTTCAGTCTGTTTCTTGAAGAGAGGTTCTTACTGATAATGTACCGAGAGAGAATCTAAAAGAGGACCACCTGTTGCCACATGTATTATGGTTGTTTGAATCCCCACAACACCTCAAGGCAGTGGGCAAGCATTTCAGAGACAAGTACACTGCGAATTGTTCCAAGGTGGGAAGAGTTTTTCTTTTCAAAGGTGCCACATTAGCTTTGGCAAAAACCAAGCAAGATTGGTGGTTCTGCACCACATGGACAGCGAAACCATATGCCTCCGGCGATGCTTCACAAAAAGGAAAAGATCATCAGCCTTCTCTTCACTTAAGGTCCTTCCGGGGAAAGAAATTGTCCCCAACCCAGAGAGTTCAGATGAAAGGCTCTTCCACCGGGATGAAAACTACCGTCGAACCTGCAGTGTAGCATAATTAATATTGTTTCATACTCATTAAGGTATTCATTCTTCAGAACAGTGAATTTTGTTGGAGATGCTAAGATGATTAAACATTAGTAAGGGAAGGAACGTTTTAAGTTTAGCCTCTCCGCATCGCTGGCCATACCAGCCACAGTTCTCAAAAATATGCTTCGAAAACTCATACGGTTAGAATCCATTTCCAGAAACTAAACGTAGGGCCAGTAATCTGGATCTGCAGTGGTTTCACCACAAACGAGGACGGACTTCGATCAACTTCCGGGAAACAGGGAGATGACGATATTCAGGCAAGTAGATTCGGCAGGGATGACCTTAAGCTCGAGATCCTCAAGCTCCCTTCGTAACCCAAGTGAGTATTTCAGAGACTCCTTGGAAGAAATCAGGGGCTGAACTTTATCATTACAGATCTCAACCTCTGTCAAGTGTTCTATTCCTTTGTAGAGCAGAGAATAGTCACGGTGAGATCCTCCTCCTGATATGCTACGGCCAGAGTAGTCTTAATTTTTGACCTTAGGAGAGAAATCCTCATTCGTAATTTCTCCCTGCTATTATCCACATTTGTTGAGGTTATTTTTTCGTAAGATATCGAGTAATCGCTCCGAACGAGGAAAAAGAAGCAATAGCACTTACCTTCAGTTGCAAAAAATATTGCCCTTTTCGCTACATATAATCGTCTGATAAAATGGAAGATGACACTTTGAAGAAAAAAAAGACAGAGATTTTCACTCCTTTTATACACTTATGGATACACAGTCACGTGACCACTGCAACTATAAAAGCTTAATACAGAAGGTAACAAGCTTTCAATTTTGTTAATAGACCGCTTTCAAATCATTTTGAACAATCAACAAGATGTTGCAAAAGAATAGTTAATGGAAGCAACTCCTGTTCAAAGGTTCTCTCCCTTTGCTATGTTTTTATGGTTTTATCGTTGAACTTTTTCTTTTTTGTAAAAAGTAAAGATATATATATATATATATATATATATATATATATATATATATATATATATATATACTCTTTTGGAAAAGTACAGATGTACCGAACTGGTTGCATTATACTCGGGAGAAATATTTAATTTGCTTCTCGGATCTAGTTTTTGTCTGCTGTATTTCAAACAGAAATTATATTGACTGAAGTCGATTTTTTTTTCTAAAATAGCTGATTAGTACTCTTTTTTAGTTGTCTTTCATTGCAATCAAATTCTCTGTATTAAAAGCTCTTTCAAAAATAAAATATACTTTTCTGAAACTTTATTTGTGGAATATTAGCTGATTTAAAGTATAATTAATCTGATTTGAAAAAATATTATTTACTTTAAGTTTAAAATAACACAGAAATGGATTTTAAAAGCAAACAGTAGCGGTGATTTTTAACCGACAGCAGCCATTCTTACGTAATTAATGATCGGTGAAAAGTGCTGAACGGATGAAAGTAATGCAGAATTTAAAAAGATTTATATAAATTATTATAATTAAAATAATAAAATGAAAACAATTCTTGTAAAAATTCATTATTCATCGATTTTATTATTTTTATTAAGACAATAGTGTCCTTAATGAATCTTATTCCTAAAAGTAATTAAAAGCATTTCTAATTAAATAATTTCATAGTTTTATTGCAATTTTATTTTAAGATTCGGAGCACATTTTCAAGAAATGAGTAATAGTTTTTAAAAAAATGAAAATTCATATTCTCCAATTTTTTAACTAAAAAATCGGTTGAAAATTTAATTTCTCGAAATTTCATGAGTAAAAAAAATACATTTAGCAACATATTCTAAAAAAATAAAAAAAAAATAATTTAATTCATTTGTAAAATCTGACAACTATTTGATTTCTGCAAGAATTTCTAAATCAATGTTTTCACCCTAAAAAATGCGCTGAAACAATAATTGTAAATATTACGCAAAACAAAAACAAGATTTTTAACGAAAATTTTGAAATTGCTAGAAAGTGTAGGAATCCTACTCGGTTTTTCATTGAATGTTAAAATTTGGAGTGTCGAGATTCCATACATTAACGAAATATCGTCACAGGGTCGCTCGTAATTTGTCCGTCTAGAATAATCACACGCTTTTCATTGAAGGAATAAAATTCAGTAGACAACGTAGTTTCAACAAATAAACATTAATTTGTAACGATAAGAATACAAACAGTTGATAATAGATTGGAAAGTAATGTCTTTTGTTTGGGTTGATAAAGGGTGAAATAAAATATAAACTGTCTTTGTGTACGTTGTAAGAAACAATAAAGTGTTGTGACATGTGTGTTTGTATGAAAAAACGGATTCCGTATGTTTTATTGATTTTCGTAAAAAAACGGATACGAGAGATAAAATTGAATTACTGTTTTATTTGTTGCCGTGGTCTGAGTTTGTCAACGCTGTCGCTTTTAACATGAGGTCATGAAGATCATCAGCGAGAGGTATGTGTAGTTTGGTGACAGCCGCGTGTACATTGTTTGGGAACGGATTTCGTATGTTTTTATACACTTTTTCCGAACAAAATCGGCTCCAGAATTAAATTATTTATCTATTCCTAATTGGCCCTGAAAGGACACGTGGTTGTTGCGGATGTGTGATGTATGTGTGTTGGAGAGGAATAGAAGGTTTGCATTATCAGAAGGTTTAAAATTGTGTATGTTCAATAATCTTCCATCCACAACAATTAATACAAGACATAGAGAATAAAGATTCATAAACATTTTGTTTCAAAACGTAACAATTGAATTTATTAGTGTTTGGTATACATGCATGAATACTGAGTGAAAAGGTGAGAAAATTGTGTCTCTTAGATTAGGAAATATTTGTACCTAAGTTCATAAAGTGAAAGTAATTATTAAACTGTAGTTTAGAAGAATAAAGTTTCTTTAGCATGTTTGGAATTGTGTATTGTACAAGTTGGTAAAAGTTCAGAAAATTAGAGGTACCTACTCTAAACTCTAAGATCAATATTTGGCTTAATCAAGTCGTTCTTAACAAATCGTGTAAATAAGATTTGAGTTGAACCGACACTCTTTTACATCATTTCACATTAATGCGTAGGTCCTTGCACCTACATTGTTTCTTATCTTTAGCAACGACCTTCCCGACGTTATCAGTTCCCAACTGTGTATTTATCATGATGGCGCAACTATTTAATCCCGTCTTTGTCGCAAGTCCGACAGGTCTGACAGCAGCTGCTATCGAAAATGACATCCAATCTGTGATTAATTAGGACAATAAATGACTTGTAAATTTTAACACCGCCAAAACAAAACTGCTATCATTTAATCACCACAGAGAGTCTTTTCTACTTCCCATCAGCAAGATTGATGCTAATTTCTAGGAGAACAAATCTTTCTACCTTCTTGGGCACGCGTTTCCCACTGATATAAAGTTGAATGATTATGGAATCAATTCGTAGGTCTATTGCTCGGAATTTTGGTTGACAGTTTTGTCCCAGACAATGTCAGAATCCATCTTGTACATTTATAAATCTACTATTCATCCATGCATTGAATATTGTTGTAATACTGTAGAGGGCCGTGGCTGTTATGTTGTTGATAGAAATCAGACGTGGAGGAAACGCATCTAAGGTTCAGATACTCCTGCCCGCCGGGCCCAACGGTTGGACTTTGATTAAGTCCAAAGAAGAAGGCAAAGAAAGCAAACAAAACACAGGACCGATAATATATGTATATACAAATATATATTAATAATAAGTTACAATACATGGAAACAGTACAAAGGACAAAGTGTGTGAATATTCTGTATTGCGTGCGTGTTGAATATTCTGTATGTGCGTGCGTGTGTGTCTATTGTTAGCGTGTTTCCACGCTATCCCTTGTTAGCGCCTACTTTTCGAGGTTGATAGCTGAAATCCTGAAGGAAAAGAGATAGAGGCGAAGAGTCAGCGGTTATTTATAGCCAGGGAAGAGAGACCCCTGGTGAAAGGGTTAACGGACTGAAGGAGGAGTTAACTCCGACAATACCAAGTCTGGTGTTCCCACAAGATTCTTAACAAAATCCAAAGAAGTGTCAGTAAATGTAATCGATCCTGGCCTGGCATCTTGACATCAGTTACTTTTCCAGCTGTTGTGACTTCCCTACGTCTTTTCTATAAATATTTTCATGTCAGTTTTTCTGATGACCTTGGTGTTACGACTGCGTGAATTTACTACTAGATTGGCAACTAGGTCTCGCCGTTTTACTGCTGAACTAGCATGATGTAACCGGATGTGTTAGTTAAATAGTTTCTAGCACTTCTCGCCGGCGGAAATCTCTCCATTTCCATGTCAGTTCTGTTTTTGTACATAGATATCAATCTCATAAGCACAGCTTCAAACTTTTATAAAAAGTACAGAAAGCATTTTAAAAACTCAAGGATCGATTTTACACTATATCGATATTGTGGGCAGAACGCCCTTTTAAAATGGTAAAAAATGAGTACCAATGAACAAAAATGATTTCTACTCGAATGGTTATGTCGGGGTCCTTGATATTTTCTGTTTTCTCTTTATCGTTATGCATCTGAGTTTTTTTCTCCACTTTTTGAAAAAGTAAAGATATGCCGAAATGGTTGCGTTATACACGAGAGAAATACTTAATTTGGCTTAGTTTTTGTCTTATTCTTCACATAAACAAAGCATGTCGGACCAAAAACATAAATGTTGCATACGTTTGATGTTGTCACCCAGGAAAAATATAGAAATTAAGTTTTCTTCGTGCTTTGATGGTAATTGTATATAATATCATTTTGTTTGTGACCTATACTTATCTGCTCTTGGCATTTTTGTTATGGTAATTATCTCCCTTACTAGCATTCTTCAGTTGACGAATTGCTTAGTCAGGGAATGTTTCATTAAATAAATCCCTGTTAAGGAATACGAGTCTTTTCGTGGCCACCGATATAGAAGGCCTGTTTCATTGGGTTAGGGAGAAATGAGACGTCATCATATTGAGTCTGACTTTCAAGAAACGTGTCGTTTGTTTTGTGTATCGGATTTTTAAAAAATTATTTATTAATACTATCTTTTAAATATTGAATTAATTTAAAACAAAAACAATGCCTTATAGATGCGCTGTACCAAATTGCAAAGGGAATTATAAAAACGGCCCTAAAGTACATGTATTTTCTTTCCCTAAATTATCTGATGTTTGGATTCGTACAATCAGAAGAGATCATTTTTCCCCTACTAAATTCAGCAGAGTGAGTACTTTTTGTATTAAAAAATAAGTAAATTTTAGTTTAGACATTCATTCTCGTACGTGTTGCTTTTAAAATCTAAAACCTCATTTTTTAAAGAAATAAACTTTAAAGAAATTTTCGACATAAAGGAATATTTACATAAAAAATAATTCTAATAATTTTAACGATTTTTTAGAATTGTTTTATTCGTGACTAAATGAAACTTTAATTGAATTAATTAATTTCATGTCTGTAATTCACAACACATTTTAAAACAAAGTTTTGTTTTAAAAAGTTATTAAACTCAATTGAAACTTTGAGGATTAAAATAATTTCATATCTTTATAATTCACAAGACATTAAAAACAAAGTTGCGAAAGTTTTTAAAAGCTGAAATTTAATTTTTATAAAAATAAACTTTAAAGAAATTTTCGATATAAATTCATAAAGGAATCTTTTTATAGGCATAAAAATAATTGAATTATTATAATTATATTATAATTCTAATAATTTAACAATTTTTTAGAATTCTTTTATTCATAAGAATGTTTTTCATTTATCATTTTAAATTAAAAAAATGAATAAACGTTAAAAAATTATCTTATTTGTACATAGCTTCGTCACTATTAATCTTTTGTTGAATTCTCTCCACTTTTCCTAAAATTGTTAATGCTTCATATTGTTATAAAATAAAATAAGACATATCTCGTCTGATTTGCAGGCAAATAAACTAACATACTCAAGAGCTAGAGCCGGATGTGAACGGGACAAGGCCCCGTCAGAAAAATACGCTTGTCTATAACAATATTACTGCAGATTTTTGCTGATTGATTTTCTTAGATTTCCACAAGAATTTTAAATAGCTTTGGTTTTTAAAATCTTTTTAGTTATATGAACTACATTTTCGACCGCAGGACATAAGGAGAGAATCGTCAGCTTTTGACGAAAATACAGGTGTCACAATTGCAGTTAAACTAAAAAAAAATATATCTTCGTGATGGTGCTATTCCTAGAATGTTCCCAAACTGTCCCTCATATTTATTTTTGAATACTTCTAGAGAGTCACCAGATTCCTGGAGAATTCGACAAGAGAATTCTGCTCTTAAATGTGCTGTAATCAAAGTATTAATGATGACTTAGCATATAAAATGCAGAAGAAATTCCATAATATTAATGATCTAGAAGGGAAATTAAATTTCTTTGATAGAAATTACTGGAGTTTTGTTAGGCAGCAAGAGACACTTATTATATTCAGCATCATCAAATCCCCATATCCAAAAATCAATCTGCCTCTTGTAATTGAATCTGATTTTTCAGTACGTGTGTTTTGTAGAGATGTGGAAATGCATTCAATAGGGGACTATAAGATTCCTAAACATGTAACTGATCAAAATACTTTTGAAATTCTGATAGAAAACATAAAGAAAATGGACACAGAACAACAGCAAAGTGAACCTCAAAATATGATTTTTATATTAAAATTGGTAATGTCATTTGTACTATTGGTGCAAGAAGAATCAAACAAACATTTTAATGCAATCAAATTTATATATGAGCAGCTAAATTTAATGACACAAAATAAGCTTGATTATTCAACAGAAATGATGATATTTTCTTCATTGTTATATAACTGCTCCCCTCAAGGGTACAGCTTGTTAAGAGACAGCAAAAATATAATTTTACCTAGCTATTCAACCATTAAAAGACTAACGTTATCAACATATATGAATCCTTTCATTGAGCAACATGATAACAATTTTCTTATGTATATTAAAAATAAATTTCCTAGTGCAGTTCCTAGTGCAGAAGGACATCACAGTATCTTTACTTGTTGACGAAATTTATCTAAAACCTTATTTAGATTATAAGGGTGGTAATATTGTTGGCTTATCTGACAACAGCAGTGAAGTGAAGTGCTTTTGCTTTCATGATTAGCAGTGTATACGGACAACCTCAGTCGACTCCAAGTCTGACCGGCTGCGTCTTCCTTTGCTCGTACTTCAGATCAATTTTTCTCCAGCTGGACGTCGGGTCCAAACCACACTCCAAGAATGCGGACAGGACCGTCCGTCCAACCGAAGGCCCCCGGAAGATCGACTCCCTTTCAGGCACCGAACCGCAAACCGGACGACTTGTCGCGGTTAATCTTGGCCCCTGTCACTTTCTCGTACCGATCAAGCGTCTTCATTATCGCCTCAATGTCTCTGCGGGATAACACCAAATCAGATACGTCATCGACGTACGCAGAAACCCTGGCTCGAGCCCCGCCAGGAACGGCGATTCCGTGTAGGGCTGGACTGCACACCCTGTCCCTTATCCGGCGAAGGAGAGGCTCCAACGCCAATCATAAAGTAGGGGCGACAGTGGACAACCCTGACGAACCGACCTAGACAGCGTAAAAGCGCCCGACAGCTTCCCGTTCACCTGTACCACAGCACTGGGGGAGCGATACAGGAGGCTAATCCAGCGGCTTGAAAGTCGGGTGAAAATCCGGCGGCCTGCAAGGACAGTAGCAAGGTAGTGATGGTCAACCCTATCAAATGCCTTGGACTGATCCAAATTGATAAGCGCGGCCTTATCGTCGTCTTTTACACTCTCTATGATCGTGTGGATCAGATAAAGGTTACTCTGAATTGTTCGGCCCTTCACAGAACAAGTCTGCTCCGGTCCCAACAGAGACTCGGCAACTGACTGCAAACGCTCCTGCAGGATCTTGGCCAAAATCTTTAACTCTGTGTTTAGTAGAGTTATGAGCCTGTAATCGTCTAAGTGCCCCACAACACCCTTGCCCTTTTTCAACAGCGTGATCACAACCCTGGAGAACCGGTCGAGGAGGGACCCCTGCCAGAACTAGTTGTTGAACACCACAGTCAAAATCGGGACAAAGATGTGCGACAGCCACAAGTACAATTCATAGGGCAAACCATCCAGACCGAGCGACTTGCCTCTGCCGACCTTCTTCAATGCCGCGTAGACCTCGCCCTCCGTGATCTCTCCCTTGCAAGTAGCCGCTTCAGTCGGCGAAAGCCGAGGAAAGTCAGCCAAATAGCTGCGAAACTCGTCCTCACGAAGAGCAGGCTCCTTGGTAAACCGGCTCTCGAAATGCCGCCGGAACGCCTCGCACATCTCGTCAGTGGCCCGAAGAGTATGCACCTCTGGGGTTTTGACTTCACGAATGTAACGATCGCCACCTTGACAGACCTCTTCCTTGCGCATTTCTGTGCCCATGTTCACAGCTTCGGAAGACATCTTGCTTAACCTATGTCTAATTACCTGACCCATGTAGTGCACGCTATTTGAACACTCCCTAGCTAAGACTATCTCTAGAGGTTCCCACCAGCCACCGCCCGGGAAAGACTAGCATTAAGCGTCTTCACCTTCTCAGCTCTATCTAGGGCGAGCCGTTTGCTGAAATCCGTGGTGAAAGACCTAATCCTACACTTAAGTCTATCCCACCACTTATTCCCGATAACCGCCTTCACTAGCTGCCGCTGCACTAAGCTAGTTAGCTGTTTCTGGAAGTCCCGCCTGTCCAGTAAAGACAGATTGAACTTCCATTCTAGGCCTATGATCTAACGCCATGCGGGCACAAACGGGTTTGTGGTCCGTATAGCCTACTCAGTGGAACGTGGGACAATCTATCAAGTCTACGTCGGCTCCTCTAACTAACATTCTGTCAAGGTAGCTATGAGCCCACGTCCACATTCCCCCCACCTTCCGGTGTGATCGACCCGGTATCTATCAACGAGACCAAAATCGTTGATCAGATCAACCAAGCTACGATCGCCCATTCTCCCGCCCCCGATCTAACTTGGGATGGATCTAACTCCAGGATGGCATTCCAGTCCCCCATTAAAACTAAGCGCGTTGAATTCACCAGGAACGGCCGCAGCTGCCGAAAAAACGAGACCCTCTCATCATGGACGTTGGGCGCATAAACCGCAACGATTCGAAACGAACCACTTTTCACGGCAATATCGGCCACGATCAACCGGCCCTCGGCATCGGTATGCACAAGGTCTATCTTCGCATCAAGAGTCCGCTTCACTAGCAAAGAAACTCCTCTGGTATATTCGTTCTCCAGCACACACGCATCGATGCTGCAAACAAAGTGGGTCTCTTGGATCACAGCGACATCCACACCGAAAGACAGGAGATCACGGAGCAGGCGGGCCGCCTTACTCCGATCCCTCAAGCCCTTCACATTCAAAGTAGCTATCTTGATAGACATCGTTTAGGCCTTCAAAAAATAAAAAAGATTAAAAGCAAAAAACCTACTCACATACCGGGCGGAAATCTGCGTTGGTAAGGACCCTGTTCCCAACTCCGTCGTCATCCGACCATCCAGGACAATTCCGCCGACGTCCGTGGGGTAATTTAGTTTGATTGCCCTATATAAGGAGGGATGGAGCAACACAGGGACCCTCCCAGAACAAAAATGTCTTAGCTTTTTTAAGTTGGCATTTTCGAGTTCAAACACTTTTAAGTTTGTAGAGGCCTCCTTGACCTCAAAGAGGTGACTCCAAAATTTGACGTAACCCCCGGTATACCTCACTAGGGTAATAACTCCGGGGATCCTCCACTGACTTCCCCTCAATTTTGTCCATTTTTAATAGGAGCCCTAAAAAGCCCCGTTTTTGTTTAGACAGGCCCTTTTTGACTTCTTCTCGATCTACTTTACATATTTCTTCCGGACCCGGAAAACGTTTCTTTTTCTTCTTCTCCCTAAAAAAAGAAAAAGAAAGGAAAATTTTGAAAAAAAAACAAATTTGGTATTTTCTCTTTATAATAACATGAACATTCAGGCGATAAAATTTTGTCTCCGCCAACTATGGAAAAACAGTGTTCTTTTACATAAAAATTACAATATTTTTCAAATGATTTTAAAACTTCAAATTTGTAATAAATCTTTGTGAAAACAGTTGAAACTTGTCAAATCAAAATTTTTCGAATGATACCATATCGATTTTAATAAAATTATTGGATTTCTAATGTTTTCAAAAAGCAAATTAAATTTTCAAACATCCGTGTTTAACGAGCAAAAACTAGCCAACACAGCTTGCATTAACACGTAAATTGCAATATTTTTCAAATGTTTGTAAAATTTTAAATTTGTAATAAAAGTTTTTCGAATAAGTTTAATATGGCAAAATGTATATTTTTCGATAGATACCATATCGATTTTCAATAATTTTATTGCTATTCTAATGTTTCCAAATAGCAAATAAAATTTCTAAATAGCCGTGTTTAACGAGCAAAATCGAGCCAACACAGCGTGTTTTTACACGTAAATTGCAATATATTTCAAATGTTGGTCAAACCTTCAATTTGGAATGTTTGTGAAAACAGTTGAAACTTGTCAAAAACAATAATTTTCGATCGATATCATATTTTATTGCCCTTCTAATGTTTTCTAAAAGCAAATTAAATTATGAAACAACCGTGCTTTACGTTCAAAAACTGGCCAAAACAGTTAAATTTTCAAAGGACTGTTTTCAAAGTTCAAAACATGCCAAAAGAACTTGCATTTGAAAGTAATTTTCACCATTTTTCAACAGGGACTAAAACTGAAAATTTATAATAAAACTTTGTAGAAATAATTAAAACTTGTCAAAATCAATATTTTTCGATCGATGCCATATCGATTTTCAATACAATTTAATTGGTTTTCTAATGTTTTCAAAAGAGCAAATGAAATTTTCAAATAACCGTGCTTAAATTTCAATTATACACAAAACATTTTGCAATTATACGTAAATTGCAATATTATTCAAATGTTTGTAAAACATTAACTTTGTAATAAAACTTTGAGAAAACGGATGAAACTAGTCAAAATCAATATCTCTTGCAGTGATACAATATTGATTTTCAATAATATTGATTTTCACAAGTTTCAACAGTTTTCACAATGTTATATTACAACTTTCATGTTGTACAAATGTTTGAAAAATATTGAGATTTACATGCAAAAGCAAGTTATTTTGGCAATTTTTGAACGTTAAACACGCTTGGAAACAGTAGAGAGGCAATAAAATTATTGAAATCGACATGGTATTGAACAAAAAATATTGATTTTAACAACTTTCAACAGTTTTCACAATGTTATATTACAACTTTTATGTTTTACAATGGTTTGAAAAATATTGAGATTTACATGCAAAAGCAAGGAGTTTTATCTACATTTTGAAAGTTAAACGCGCTTCCTTGAAAATTTAATTTGCTATAACTTTGTGAAAACTGTGGAAACGTGTTAAAATCAATATATTTTGATCGATACCATATCGATTGTCAATAATTTTATTGGTTTTCTAATGTTTACAAAGAGAAATTTACATTTTCAAACAAGCGTGTTTATCGCTCAAAAAGTAGCCAAAACAGCTTGCATTTGCATGTAAAACTAAATAATTTTCACACCTTGGTAAAATATAAAATTTGTAATATAACTTTGTGAAAACATTGATCGATACCATATCGATTTTCAATTATTTTTCAAACCTTTGTAAAGCATTAAATTTGTAATATAACTTTGTGAAAACTATTGAAACATGTGTAAATCAATATTTTTGGATCGATAACATATCGATTTTCAATATTTTGTTTAAGAGATTTGATTTTCTCCGTTTGTTCAAAGCCAGGATCATATTTCCTTTGGAGCTCCTTTGGGGACGGGTAATGAGGCCGGGGCGTCGCCCTTACTGTTGACAGACGGAGTGGGACTGTCAGTGCCTTTAGTCCTAGGGTCTCAGGGGACTGAGGACCCGCTGTCTGAAGCTTCCCTCTGGCCCTGCCAGCCACCTGCCATTCCTCCTCTCCCTTCTCTTCACCTACACTAGCAGTGGAAGAAAGCGCTAATATAAGATAAACAAATAAACAAAAGAAAATAAATAGACAAATTAGACAATACAAGAATTAGAACAAATATGGCACAAAATAAATTTTAAAAATAAAACACGGAAAACTTAAAGGATATTAAAAGGAAAGAAACAAATAAAAAATAACACGTAAAGATGAAATTAAAGTCAGTCGTAAAAAAATAAAGCGAAACACTAGCAGGGGTTACAAAATAAAAAGAGAAAATATATTTAAAAGAGAAATTAAAGAAAAAGAAAAGGAAAATAAAAAAATAAAAAATAAAGGGGTAAAAATAAAAAATGGGGAGGGTAAAAAAGGAAAAGAAAAATCAAAATCTTTTACAAAACAGTCGTAAAAAACACAAAAAGGCAGTAATAAAATCAAACTCAATCAAAAATGTAGTTCAACAAAAAAGTCCAAAAAAAAAAAAAAAAAACAGTCGGGCGGCAAACACCAGTCAGAAAGTGTCCACCCAAGTCGCGTCGAAGTTGGTCACGTGGACGCTCGAGAACCAAACAGGTGGCGTCAACTCGAGGTCAAAATTTGGGTCGTTAACTTCGGACGTAGTTGACGACGAATTTAGGTAAAAATGGCAGCGGTAAAAATGGCAATGGTAAAAATGGCAAAAGTGGATAAATAGGTAAAAATGGCAAAGATGGATAAATAAGAAAAAATGGTAAAAGGAAAAAAATATCGATGAATATCTCACAATGAGTTTATTAAAATCTTGGATACAATACATAATGGAAAAGTTTGTCAAATTAAAAAAAAATATTCAGCTAAAGCTCTCCCCCTCGCATGAGATTTTACATTTTAGCTGTTATCATTGTCTGTTTTTTTTTTTTTTACCAGAGCTCATATTACAATTTTTGTTGTTGTTATCTCTTTTCTCTGGCACTCCTTATTACTGGTTCCCATATTGTAATCATTTCTATGCTTGGTCGAGTCAGGAGATTTTTGTGGCCTAGCATATGTGCTGATTCCTTAAGTTTATGAATTTTCCAATGATGTTCTTTGTGTATGATTTCAACCTGATCCCCTTTTCTCTCCATATGTGGTCAGCCATGCCTGATTTTTGCACTTCCCCTCCTGTTACAACTTTCTGATGTTCTTGAAGCCTTACCTTAAGAGGTAGCCTGTCTTCCCTTTATGTTTCTTTCCGCAGCTGCACGGGATGGCGTACACACAGTCTTTAATCATGTTCTCGTCTATGGCGGGTCTTTCTCGGGAGAGATATCTGTGAAGTGTCATTCAGATTTTGAAGGTTGTCGTCATGTTATAGGAACCACAGATCCTTTGTATTTTCTCTAATAAACCCTTCACATAAGGCAAGGCAGACTATTTTCTGAGCGTTGTTGTCCTCCTCTTGTACCCACCTATCCCAGTTTTTTTTTGTGCTGCTGCCATGTACCCAGGGTAGTTGTTATGTTGTAGGGCACTACTTATACTGACCAGTTCTTTATCGAATGCGTCTGGGTCGCCACTTATGAATTTTGCTCGGTGTTGTAAGCAGAGAACAATCCCTTTCTTTATGCTGTATGGATGGTGGGTGTTGAAATTGAGGTACTGTCCGGTGAATGTCGGTTTATGGTATACGGATGTCTTGAACCCATGCTCTGTTCAAGATATTAGAACATCCAGGAATGGGAGTGTGCTTTTACTCTCTTTCTCCATCGTGAACTGTATCGAAGGTTTTATTGAGTTCACATGGTCTAGTAGAACATGGACATCTTCCTGGTGTGGTCAGAGTATGAAAGTGTCATCTACGTACCTTAACCATAGAGGTGGCTTTAGAGATATAGATTTTAATGCCATTTCCTCAAAGTATTCCATGTATATATTCGATATTGCTGGTGATAATGGCGAGCCCATTGCTAAGCTCTCATCCTGTTAATATATTCCGAAGTGTGTTGTTTGTGTGCAGAAAGTCAACATTTCCATCATTGGAATACTGGTCCGTTCTTCTAGGAATGAGTCAGAGACCAATCTGTCTCTGACTACTGAGTGCCTCCTCCGTGGTTACCTTGGTGAACAAACTCACCACATCCAAGCTCACCATCTGGTTGGATAGGATGGGAGCATCTTTGATTATTTCCACGAACTGGGCGGAGTTCCGGGCATATGAAGGAGACTTTCCGATCAATGGGTCAATTATATCTACAAGGAAACGACTCAGAGGGTGGCACACAGAGCCTTGGCAACTAACAATCGGCCTCAGCGGAATACCGTCTTTGTGAATTTTAGGGAGACCGTATATATGAGGTAGCTTGATGTAACGCTGCGATGATTGGTGTCTTCCATTTTCATTGTAGGATCCTTTTTTACTTTGCTGTAGCTACTCTTGCTAATGAGGTCTTCCAGCTTTCTTGAATAATCTAATTTGTCCATCACTACAGTCGCATTGCCTTTCTTAGCCGGTAGCATGATGATGTTTTCGTTCCTCTGTAGGGACCCGAACGCCAGCCTCTCCAGTTTCATGATGTTTGACCTGGGCGGCTGGGCCTTCTCCAAGGTCTGTCTTACCTTCTATCTCAGTTCATCCACCTCAGCCTGAGGGAAGTTCAAGATCACCTCCTCGACTCTGGCAATGATGTCCAAGTATGGCACTCGCCTGATGGTTGTGAAATCTTTTGAAAATCTCCCATGATTCTACTTGATTTGAACATTTTCAATTCAAAAGAAAAACAAAATATGTTATAATTCCATTTGATTTCAACATTGTCAATGGAAATATAACAAAATCTGCGATAATTCTAGATGATTTCAACATTTTCAATTGAAAAATAATTAAATCTGTTAAAATTTTATTCGATTTCAATATATTCAATTCAAAAAGAACAAAATCTGATATAATTCTAATTGATTTCAATATTTTCAATTGAAAAATAACGAAATATGCTATAATTCCATTTGATTTTAAAATTTTCAATTGAAAAATAATAAAATATGCTATAATTCTACTCTATTTCAACATTTTCAATTGAAAAATAACAAAATCTGCTTTAATTCAAATTGATTTCAACAATTTCAATTGAAAATTAATAAAATCTGCTATAATTCCATTAGATTTCAACATTTTCAATTGAAAAACAACAAAATCTGCTATAATTCTAATTGATTTCACAATTTTCAATAGAAAAGTAAGAAAATCTGCTATAGTTCTACTTTATTTCAACATTTTCAATTGAAAAATAAAGTCTGCTATAATTCTACATGATTAAAAAAAATCAATTGAAAAATAACAAAATCCGCTATAATTTCTATATGATTGTAATATGACGGTGTTCAGGGCCACGGACTGGTCATGGCCTCCAAATATGATTTTGTTCAGGGTTCGGACTGCGTCGGTCACCAGGTATGGCAGTCTGCTTGCTTGGTCAGGATCGATCCTGGTATCAGAGAACAGGCCGCCAGCCGACTTGTCGATCGCTGATGGCATTTGACACAGCTGCTGGTCTCTGAGTTGACCTCTTCAGCTGTGACCTCTCTTACCCACGTTGTCAAGCCAAATTTCCACTGTGGTATTTCAACCACGCTAAACCAAGGAGTTGAACACGTGCATACAAAATTGAAAAATAAAATGGACGACACCCAAATAAATCACGATATAATGTTTATATCAGAATAACAAAAAAAAAAATATTTCCAGTTCTTTTCTTCATTGTTCTTTTTCTTCTTTTCCCAACCCATTCTAATAATTGGCGACGGAACGAAAATTGAAGTTAGCTTCTTTGAAGAGACTTGACAACTGGATTTATCTTCAATTACTGTGATTTGTACTTTTCAGAACCGCACCAGGTTTATCGTTGGAGTTTTTCTTTAGCAACAACTGGTTTTAATTTCAAGTACTGTTGATTGTAGTTTCACGGATGACACTTATCATAAGTTTGGCAAACAGCGTCATGTAACTTCCGGTCGCAACCTCACTGCGACTGCCTCCGACTGCAACTCGCTCCGACTGTCTCCGACTAACTGATCCCAACTAACTTTGGCCCACGTCGGCACATGTATTTATGGGTGTACCTTTCAAATGGTGTGGTGCGGGCGAATAGGTTGGTTTTACGCAAATCTCCCAAAATTCAGCCAGCCATTTTCTTTCGTTTTCTATTTCACATTTCCTCCTTCTTATATGATTTCAGCCATTCTGACGTCACCTTCTGCTTTTAATTTTTTCTTTCTCAATTAGAATTATAGCAGATTTTGTCATTTTCAATTGACAATGTTGAAATCAAGTAGGATTATACCAGATTTTGTTATTTTTCAATTGAAAATGTAGAAATCAAATCGATTTATAGCAGATTTTGTCACTTTTCAATTGAAAATATTGAAACCTATGAAAAATATAACAAATTTTATTTTTCAATTAAAATAGAATATGTTGAAATCAAATGTAATTATAGCAGATTTTGTTATTTTTCAAATGAAAATTTTGAAATAAAGTAGAATTATATCAGATTTTGTTATTTTTCAATTTAAATGTTCAAATGTAATGGAATTAGAGCAGATTTTGTAATTTTTCAATTGAAAATGTTGATATCAAATAGAATTATAACAGATTTTTTTATTTTTCACTTGAAAATATTGACATCTCATAGAATTTTAGCAAATTTTGTTATTTTTCAATTGAAAATGTTGAAATAAATAAGAATTGTATCAGATTTTGTTATTTTTGAAAATGAAATTTTCAAATCATATATAATTATAGCAGATTTTGTTATTTTTCAATTGGACATGTTGAAATCAAGTAGAATTATAGCAGATTTTATTATTTTTCTATGGTAAATGTTGAAGTCAAATGGAGCTATAGCAGATTTTATTTATCAATTGAAAATGTTTAAAATCTGCTATAATTTCATTTTTAATATTTTCGATTGAAAATAACATAATCTGACATATTTCATTTTTATTTCAACATTATCAATTCAAAAATTACAAAATCTGCTATAATTTCATGTCATTTCAACATTTTCAATTGAAAAATAACAAAATCTGCTATAATTGTATTTGAAAATGTTGAAATCAAGTAGAATTATAACGTATTTTTTATTTTCAATTGAAAATGTTGAAAGCATGTAGAATTATAGCATATTTTATTATTTTTCAAATGAAGATGTTGAAATCTAATGGAATTATTGCCTATTTTGTTATTTTTCAATTGAAAATGTTTTAAATCAAATAGAATTATAGCAGATTTTGTCGTTTTTCTATTGAAAATGTTGAAATCAAGTAGAATTATTGCAGATTTTGTTATTTTTTAATTGAAGATGTTGAAATCAAATATAATTATAGTGTGACACCCTGCCGTCGTCCCGTAGTCAACTCCCAGTCGCGGCTCGAAACTGTAATCTTTCTACCGGTGTTTTGGGGTTGACTCTTTTTCGCCGCCACCAGCCTGTTTCCTGGTCGACCGGTGGTCGTCACTACTCGGCGAAATCCTCTGGTCAGGATACCAATATGGGACACTGGCCCGTCCAGGGTCGAATTCTGGTCGTCGATGTTAATGGCCTCACCAGCTGTACCGGTTCAATACCAGCTCTATCGTTCCCAGCTCACTTGCTACGACTGGTTACTGGTGTAACTGCTTCGATCTCAAGTCTAACCTACCCACGTTGTGACTTTGATCTTAGGTAGACGAGATCAATCAGGCGTCTGCCCGTAGTTAGGCTGAGTCTGGACTGAAGGTGGTATCGCACAAGCGCAAAGGAAAAAATAAATAAAAGAAAAACCCAAGAGTATGTTAAGAAATAACAAATTAACTTTATCCTTCTATTATATACAGGAGTGTGTTTTTCTCCCAGCCTGTTTTTTACGAAATGTGACATTTCTATGTTTCAAGCAAGTTGGTATCTTAAATCAGCTGATTTGGTTCTTCTGTGTTGGCTTTGGCTTCGTTCGCCAGTATAACTTGCTATTGGTAGGATAGGCGAAGTCGGAAGTTGTGGAATCTCTCGGTCAGCTTCTGCGAGGCAACACGCTGATTACTGCTATCCGAACTAACTGACTAACTGTACTGACTCGACTCGACTCTCTGTACTGCCCGAGGACGTTTGTTTATATGGGTACCACCAAAACCTGGTGCGGGGCTAGACGCGGCCTGGGGTTCTCGGTATATCTCAATTTCCAACAAGAAATCTCTTTGTTGTCAGGCCAGGAAAATTGATTACTTCCCGTTTTTGGAAAATTAATCACTTTCCATTTTGGAGGGTCTCACTCTCCGTGAGGGAAGGTCGAAGGAGAGTAATCCTCTTAGAATCTTCATCTCGCTCATTGATATCTCATACCAATCCCTTCAGTGGGCGTTAATAACTTCTCCTTCTTTCTCATCCATTCACCTCTGCCTATCACCATTGCTACCACTTGACCAATGGCATCCCGGCCGTGCAGGTGTGGCTAAGCTGGCCTCCTTAAAATTATAATCGAGAATTTTTGTTTACAAAAATTCTCCTTTTTCCCATCAGCCAAAATTTTTACGAATTCTATATTGCCAATTAAATTTCTATCATATCTTTTAGCCACCCAGAATTCACTTAGCCAGCACTCTCTACCGACTCCATCAATCACTGTCAAAGTTTGCCATCTGGTCCCTTTCGTGAAGTTAGATTTATAATGGAATCCTTGGCTTGTGAAATTAAATTCTTTTATCTCACCAAATCTCAATTCTCCACCTTATTTTCTGTCTCATGCCAAAATTTTACAAACGTCATATTGTTATTCAACGTTTCATCATCTATAGCGACATGTTGATAAGGTAAATAATAACAATCCACTCACCTACGTAGAGACAATGCCAAAATCTTATAATTGCCACATTGCTTTGCCTCGCCAGTGGCCAAGAAAAATAAAATAAACGTTATCCTGGAAAGATAACTAACATTGATTCTCCCTGCCTGTATCGGTGATCGTCTCAAGCCGAATTTTTTATGACCGCCACCATGGTCTGGCCGATATCTTAATATTTATCTTCCTATCTCCCTTGACAAGACATTAATCAACTTGACAAAACCTCACATATGGCTTTTTCCATGGGTTTACTGTCTTTTGTCAAAAGTATCTTTTTCATAAATAAAATAAAATCTTTTCTTTTTTTAACATCGATTTCGGTATAGCTCTTTTTCACCATAAGTATTTCCTGTTTTAATTTCTATGGATAAGTAGTTAGCCAATTACCATAGCTAAATAGTGTCACAATAGACTATTTTGTTAGTTTTCAATTGAAAATGTTGAAATCAAGTAGAATTATAGCAGATTTTGTAATTTTTCGATTGAAGATGTTCAAATCAAATGTAATTATAGACTATTTTGTTATTTATCAATTGAAAATGTTTAAATCAAGTAGAATTATAGCAGATTTTGGTATTTTTCAATTGAAAATGTTGAAATCAATTTGAATTATAGCAGTTTTTGTTATTTTTCAATTGTAAATGTTGAAATCAAATGAAATTATAGCCTATTTTATTATTTTTTAATTGAAAATGATGAAATCAAGTAGAATTAGAGCTCATTCTGTTATTTTTCAATTGAAAATTTTGAAATCAAATGGAATCATAGCCTGTTTTATTATTTTTCAATAGAAAAAATTGAAATCAAATGGAATTATAGCAGATTTTGTAATTTGTCAATTGAAAATTATGAAATCAACTAGAATTATAGTAGATTTTGTAATTTTTCAATTGAAAATGTTCAAATCAAATAGAATTATTGCAGATTTTGTTATTTTTTATCTGAAGATATTGAAATCAAATGTAATTATAGACTATGTTGTTATTTTTCAACTGAAAATGTTGAAATCAAGTAGAATTATAGAAAAGTTTGTTATTTTTCAATTGAAAATGTTCAAATCAAAGTTAATTATAGCATATTTTGTTATTTTCCAATTGATAATGTTGAAATCAAATAGAATTATAGCCTATTTTGTAATTTAGTGACAACAGGATCTATTATTATTATTATCAGTTCGAAATTCCAACCACCTGAAGAAGGCCGGAGCGTACAACGGCCGAAACGTTGTGACAAATATGGCGACAAAGATGAGGACAATAGTCCGACTAATGTAAATACTGTACATAATACCTCATCTCAGAAATATAGACAAACTATTATCATTGGGTTGGCAAAACAGCGTAATAGCAGAAATCTCTTAACTCCCAGTCCACAACTTCAAATCCAACTACTCCAACTAACTCCAACTTACTCCAACTAAGTTTATCCCACGTGAGCACTTGTATTTATGGGTGTCCCTTCTAACTGGTGTGGTGCGGACATATAGGTGGATTTCATGCAAATCTCCTAAAATTCACCCAGTCTCCTTCTTTCGTTTTCTTTTCAATTAAGAGGCGCCATTATATGACGTCAATCTTCCTGACGTCTTCTTCTGCCTTTACAATTGCTCATTCTGTTTTAGCAATCAATTTTTCATCAGGGAAATTTTGGCTGATATTTTTCTCAACACTTATATATCGGACACCTTTCAACAGATGACCTTAACCTCTGGCATCTGACCCTGCTCCTGCTCACTGTCCCTCGACAGGCAGTGAGAAAAGCATTCTGTATATTTTTTTCAACAACATTCACACATCTGTTCCCAATGCCGTGAGAAAATAAGTCTCTTTCTGACAAAAAATAAAATCATTTCCTTTAAACCTTTTCGTACTTATGACATGTTAAATATTGTTACAATAGCAGATTTTGTTATATTTCAAATGAAAAATTTCAAATCAAGTAGAATTCTAGCAAATTCTGATATTTTTCAATTGGAATTATAGAAATTTTGTATTTTTCAATTGAAAATGTTAAAATCAAGTAGAATTATAGCAGATCTGGTTATTTGAGAAAAAGACGAAATCAAGCAGAATTATAGTATGTATTATTATTTTTTAATTGGAAATGTTGAAATCAAAATGGAATATGGAATATTTTGATATTTATCAATTGAAAATCATGAAATCAAATGAAATTAGAGCATATTTTATTATTTCTCAATTCAAAATGTATAAATCAAATGAAATTGTAGCAGATACTGGTATTTTTCAATTGAAAATGTTGAAATAATGTGGGATTATAGCAGATTTTGTTATTTTTCTATTGAAAATGATGAAATCAAGTCGAATTATCCCAGCTTCTATTATTTCTCAATAGAAAATGTGGAAATCAAATGGAATTATAGCTAATATTGTAATTTTTCAACAGAAAATATGGAAATCAAATGAAATTGTGGTAAATTTTGTAATTTCGCAGTGGGAAATGATGAAATAAAATGTCATTACAGTAGATTTTATTATTTTTCAATAATAAGTGTTCCAATCAAGGAGAATTATAGTTGACTCGTTATTTTTCACTTGAAAATATTAATCAAATGGAATTTTAGCAGATATTGATATTTTTCAATTAACAATGTTTAAATAGAGTCAAATTATAAAAATTTTGTTCTTCTTCAAATGAAAATGTTGAAATCAAATTGAGGTATAGAAGATTATGATATTTCTAAATTTCAAATGTTGAAATCAAATGAAATTATAGCGGATTCACTTAATTTTCAATAGACAAAGTTGAAATCAGATGGAATTATAGATTTTGTTATTTTTCAATTGAAAATGTTGAAATCAAATAGAATTATAGCAAATTTTTTTATTTTTCTATGGAAAACATTGGAATCAAATGGAATTATAGCAAATTTTCTTATTTTTCAATAGACAAAGTTGAAATCAAATGAAATTATAGGAGATTATGTTATTTTTTAGTTGAAAATGATGATAACAAGGAGAATTATAGCAAATTTTATTATTTCTCTTCGGAAAATGTTGAAATAAAATTGAATTATAGAAGATTTCTTATTTTCCAATAGGAAAAGTTGACATCAAATGGAATTATAAAGGATTTTGTCATTTTTCTATAGAAAATGTTGCAATTATAGCAGATTTTGTTATTTCTCAAAAGAAAAATTTGAAATGAAATGGAATTATAGACGATTTTGTTATTTTTCATTTGAAAATGTTGAAATAAATGGAATTATATCAGTTTTTCAATAGAAAAAGTTGAAATCAATTGGAATTACAGAAGATTTTGTTATTTTTCTATTGAAGATTTGAAATCAAATGGAATTATAGCAGATTTTCTTATTTTTCAATAGAAAAAGTTGAAATCAAATGGAATTATAGAAGATTTTGTTATTTTTAAATTGAAAATGTTGTAATCAAAAGAAATTATAGCAGATTATGTTATTATTCAAAAGAAAAACTTGAAAAAGGCCAAAAAAGGAATTCACCTGATCTCCCCCTGGTGAACTGATGGAACCACCACTATTCAACACATTGTGAATTCTTGATCCGAACAGCAGTCTATCGGTCTTCCCAGATCGGTCCAGTGGGAAGGGGAGGAAATGGCTGGGTATTACGCTGAAAGGAAATCACTATTCATGCAAAAAAAGTTTCTTGTCATAGCCGCAAAGACATGAAAAAGAAAAATAAGCAACTCTTTCGGTTCCTGTACAAAGAGCCCTTTTTAGGCCACTGTTTTTATGTGACTACTGAAGAATTTACACGAGTACAAAATGTCACAACGAGGTTCACTCATTTGGGGATGGAAGTGACAGAGAGAGAGAGTAGGAAAATTTCCACCTAAAAATTTTGGCTGATCTTAAGGGAAGTAATTCGGGGATCTTCATTGGAGCATGTAATTATAGCAGTTTGGTTTCTCAGCTTTGTTGGCAAAATTAACTGGTTTCATACAGGGTCTGTTTCTATTTCTGGGTTTAGATCGGACCTCTTGGGCACGTGACAACCAACCAACTGGACCAGCAAATTCCAACAATTTGTATCTTCCCCAGTTCTGCGATCTGACTAACTCAAGCGTGCGGGCAGCTTGAGAGAGAGGTGGTGCTAAACCATCTTTAGACATCACCCCCGAATTTTAATATGCAAATCGCCTTTGACCACCATGCCAGCTTTTCCGATCCCCAAAACTCAGTGGGAACCCAGTTTTCAAGAGATACTAAAATTGGATTCGGACCTCCTGCTGGGTCATCCGCAGACAACGTCTACTTAAGTTTTGCCAAAACCACTTATCCCGTCTGGTTGAATTCTGCCATTCAGACCACCCAAAAGTCCAATTCGCCATTTATCACAAACTTTATTTTAATGAACTGTCTCTTAATCACTCTGGAATTATTACATTTAATTAACCAATAACTCAAACCCAGAAACAATTATTAAGAGAAAAAAACAAGGGAAAAAACAATAAACTTATTTCTGGAATTACTCCGGATTCCCTGCTACCCAAGTAATTAGCACCTTCATCCTAATTCTTTAGCACTGTTGATTACTAAATCCACCTATGGGTGGGAGTGGGGGTTTCTCTCTCTGTGTCACAATAGAAGGTTTTGTTATTTTTAAATTGAAAATGTTGTAATCAAATGAAATTATAGCAGATTATGTTATTATTCAAAAGAAAAACTTGAAATCAAATAGAATTATAGAAGATTTTGTTATTTTTCAATTGAAAAAAATGAAATCAAATGGAATTATAGCAGATTTTGTTAGTTTTCACTTGAAAATATTGATAACAAGTAGAATTATAGGAAATTTTAAGATTATTCTGTTGAAAATGTTGAAATCAAATGAAATTATAGCAGATTTTGTTATATTTCAATTGAAAATATTGAAATCAAATAGAATTATAGCAGATTTTGATATTTTTCAGTTGAAAATGTTGATAACAAGTAGAATTATAGCACATTTTAGTATATCAGATTTTCTCATTTTTCAATACAAAAAGTTGAAATCAAATCAAATTATAGAAGATTTTGTTATTTTTCGCTTGAAAAGGTTGAAATAAATGGAATTATAGAAGATTTTCTTATTTTTCTATAGAAAACATTGGAATCAAATGGAATTATGGCAGATTTTGTTATTTTTCTATTGAAAATGTTAAAATCAAATGGAATTATAGCAAATTTTGTTATTTTTCAATAGAAAATTTGAAATCAAATGGAATGATAGGAGATTTTGTTATTTTTTAGTTGAAAATGTTGATAACAAGATTTTTCAGTTGAAAATGTTGAAATCAAATGGAATTATAGCAGATTTTCTCATTTTTCAATTGAAAATGTTGAAATCGAATTATAGCAGAGTTTGTTGTTTTTCAATAGAAAAGATAGAAATCAAATGGAATTATAGCAGATTTTGTTATTTTTCAATTGAAAATGTTGAAATCAAATAAAATTATACCAATTTTTTTTATTTTTCAATGGAAAATATTGAATGCAAATGGAATTAAAGAAGTTTTTATTATTTTTCAGGTGAATATCTTCAAATAAATGGAATTATAACAGATTTTATTATTTTTCAATAGAAAAAGTTGAAATCACATAGAATTATAGATGATTTTATTATTTTTCTGTTGAAAATACTGAAATCAAATAGAATTATTAGCAGATTTTGTTATTTTTCAGTTGAAAATGTTGCTAACAACTAGAAATACAAAAAATTTTATTTTTCAGTTGAAAAAGTAGTAATCAAATGAAATTATAGCAGATTTTATTAGTTTTCAATACAAAACGTTGAAACCAAATGGAATTATAGAAGAGTTTGTTATTTTTTAATTGAAAATGTTGAAATCAAATAGAATTATAGCAGATTTTCTTATTTTTCAATAGAAAAGTGAAAATCAAATGGAATTATAGATTTTGTTATTTTTTCAGTTGAAAATACTGAAATCAAATGGAATTATGGCAGATTTTAATTTTTTTACAGGTGAAAATATTGTCAACAACTGGAATTATAGCAAATTTTGTTAATTTTCAGTCAAAAAAGTTGAAATTATAAGTTGTATTTATAGCAGATTTTGGTATTTTTCAATGGAAAATGTTGAAATCAAATGGAATAAGACAATTTTGTTATTTTCCAAAGGAAAAAACTTGGAATCAAATGGAATTATAGAAGATTTTGTTATTTTTCAGGTGAAAATATTGAAATAAATGGAATTATATTAGATTTTCTTATTTTTCAATAGAAAAAGTTGAAATCAAATGGAATTATAGCAAATTTTGTTATTTTTCAATAGAAAAGTTGAATGCAAATGTAATGATAGGAGATTTTGTTATTTTTTACTTGAAAATATTGATGACAATTAGAATTATAGCAAAATTTTTCAGTTGAAAATGTTGAAATCAAATGGAATTATAGCAGATTTTCTCATTTTTCAATAGGAAAAGTTGAAATCAAATGGAATTATAGCAGATTTTGTTATTTTTCACTTGAAAGTATTGATAACAAGTAGAAGTATATCAAATTTTGTTATTTTTCAGTTGAAAATATTGTAACCAAATGAAATTATAGCAGATTTTCATATTTTTTAATAGAAAACTTTGAAATCAAATGGAATTATAGGGGATTTTGCTATTTTTGAGTTGAAAATGTTGATAACATGTAGAATTAGAGGAAAATTTATTATTTTTTAGTAGAATATGATGAAATCAAATGTAATTATAGCACATTTTTCAATAGAAAGAGTTGAAATCAAATGGAAGTATAGAAGATTTTTTATTTTTCAATTGAAAATGTTGAAATCAAATGGAATTATAGCAGATTTGGTTATTTTGCTATTGAAAATGTTGAAATGAAATGGTTATTATAGAAGATATTGTTGTTTATCAACAATAAATTATTTATTAAATCAAATGAAATTATAGCAAATTTAGTTTTTTTTCAATTGAAACCATTGATATCAAATGGAATTATAGCAGATTTTCTTATTTTTGAATAGAAAATCTTGAAATCAAATGGATGTATAGAAGATTTTGGTATTTTTCTATTGGAAATATTGAAATCAAATGGAATTATAACACATTTTGTCATTTTTCAGTTGTAAATGTTGAAATCAAATGAAGTTATATCAGATTTCTTATTTTTCATTCGACCAAGTTGAAATCAAATGGAATTATAGAAAATCTTGTTATTTTTCAATAGAAGATTTTGCTATTTTTCAATTGAAAATATTAAAATCAAATGATTTTATTTTTGAATAGAAAAAGCTGAACATGTTGAAATCAAATGGAATTATAAAAGATTTTTTTTAATTTTTTTATTGCAAATATTTAAATGAAATGGAATTGTAGCAGATTCTCTCCTTTTTCAATAGAAAAAGTTGAAATCAAATGGAATTATAGGAGATTTTGTAATTTTCAATTGAAAAGGTTGATAACATGTAGAATTAAACCAAATTTTGTTATTTTTCAGTTGAAAATGTTGAAATCTTATGAAATTATAGCAGAATTTCATATTTTACAATAGAAAGAGTTCAGATCAAATGGAATTATATCAGATTTTGTTATTTTTCAATAGAAAAGTTGAATGCAAATGGTATAATAGAATATTTTATTATTTTTCAGTTGAAAATGTTGAAATAAATGTAATTATAGAAGATTTTCTTATTTTTCAATAGAAAAAGTTGATATCATATAGGAACTTTTGAGATTTTTCAATAGAAGAGTTGAAAAAAAATGGAATTATAGATTTTCTTATTTTTCAATAGAAAATTTTGAAATCAAATGTAATTATAGCAGATTTTGCTATTTTTCAATAGAAAAGTCTGAAATCAAATGGAATTATAGCAACTTATGTGATTTTTCAATTGAAAATGTTGAAATCAAATAGAATTTCTTGCAGATTTTATTATTTTTCAATTGAAAATGTTGAAATCAAATGGAATTATAGTAGATTTTGTTATTTTTCAGCTGAAAATATTGATTACAAGTAGAATTATAGCAAATTTTGTTATTTTTCAGTTGAAAATTTTGAAATCAGTTGGAGTTACAGCAGATTTCTTAGATTTCAAAATAAGAATTTGACTGCAAATGGTATAATAGAATATTTTATTATTTTTCAATTGAAAATGTTGAAATCAAATGGAATGATATAAGATTTTGATTTTTTTCAATAGAAAAAGTTAAATCAAATGGAATGATATATGTTGTTTTTTCTCAATTGAAAATGTTGAAATGAAATGGAATTACATATTTTGTTATTTTTCAATTGAAAAGTTGAAATGGAATTATATAAGATCTTGTTATTTTTCAATTGAAAATTTGAAATTGAATTATAGCAGATTATCTTCTTTTTCAATAAGAAAATTGAAATCAAATGGAATTATAGTAGATTTTGACATTTTTCCATTGAAAATGTTGAAATCCAATGGAATTGTCAAGATTTTCTTATTTTACAATAGAAAAGTTGAAATGACATGGAATTACGGAAGATTTTGTTACTTTTCAATTGAATATGTTGAAATCAAATGGAATTACAGCAGGTATTCTGTTTTCATTAGAAAAAATAGAAATCAAATGGAATTATAACAAATTTTCTTATGTTTCAACAGAAAAAGTTGAAATCAAATGGAATTATAGCAATTTTTGTTATTTTTCAATTGAAAATGTTGAAATCAAATGGAATTATAGCAGATTTTCTTATTTTTATAGCAAAATTTGAAATCAAATGAAATTATAGAACATTTTTTTTCAACTTAAAATGTTGAAATCTAATGGAATTATGGCAGTTTTTATTATTTTTCAGTTAAAAATGCTGATCACTAGTAGAATTGTAGCAAATTTTCTCATTTTCCTCTGAAAATGCTGAAATCAAAGGAAACTATATCAGATTTCTTATTTTTCAATAGAAAAATTTGAAATTAAACGGAATTATAGAAGGTTTTTCTATTTTTCAATTAAAAACGTTGTAATCATATGGAATTATAGAAAATTTTGTTATTTTTCAATAGAAAAAGTTGAAATCAAATGGAATTATAGGAAGTTTTGTTATTTTTCAATTGTACATTTTGAAATCAAATGGAATTACTGTGTTACACTTACACTTTTGCTATGGTAATTGGCTAACTAATTAAGCATAGAAATTAAAACGAGAAATACCTAAGGCAAGAAAGAGGTATATTAAAAGACAGACCGAGCATCATTTTTTATTTAACAAAAAAAAGATACGAATTGGAAAAGATTTTATTTCATTTACGTGGAAAGATACTTTTTTGCAGAAGACAGAAAATCCGTAAGAGAAAACCAGATTTCAGATTCTGTCAGAATTAATTAATGTCATGGTCAGATAGTGACACTTCAAGGAAAACAGAATTCTGGGAGGAATAAAAACAAAGCCGAGCCATGCATGCGACCATGAAGGAATTTCACTGAGACCACCCTAAATGAATAGCCACTAATTATCTTTCAAAAATATCATTTAGTTTTGGTTCTTGTGTCCAGCGAGGAGACCCATCTTTTGTATGTCTGTATCTTGACATGAGAAAAGAGAGTCAAGAAGGGGATCATTATTATTGTCAGACATGCTGACTCGAAAATGAGCATCTGGTGGTACGAAAATTTTAAGACACGAGAAAAATAAAGAATTTGACTATCAAGTAAAAACGATCACCAAGTTTAAAAGTTGACTAGCAGTGATTAATGAATCGGTGGAGATTCTGCTAAGTGGATGTTGGATGGCTCAGGTTAAGATAAAATTTTAATTATGGCCACGTGGAATTCATAAGAATTCTGGCTGAAAAGAAGGAAAGAAAAAAAAAAAAGAAAATTTTTTTTTCCTGGACGATAATTTTAAGAAAGCGAAGTCTAGCCACACCCGCACTGCCGAGCGATCATTGGCTGAGTGGTGGCGTGAGTGATAGGCGAAGGTGAATGCATAAGAAAGACGGGGAAGTTGTTGACACCCACTATGAGGATTGGTATGGAATACCAATATGAGAAAGGAAGAGTCTCGGAGGATAATTTTCCTCTGCCCTCTCCTCACGGACGAGGGAGAAAACCCCCGAAAGGGAAAGTGATTAGCCTCCGAAAATGGGAAGTAATAAATTTTCCTGTACTAGGGACAAAGTAAATTTTTGTTGAGAATTGAGAATTGTCAAAGAACCCAAACCACGACAGGCCCCAACGCGGTTTTGGTCGGTGTTTATATAAACACCGACCAAAACGAACGTCCCCGGGTATTCAGAGAATTGAGTTGGGTTGGAGATCGGAGACGCAGACACAGATCGACAGAGAGCAGTTCGGCTCGGAGAATAGCGCCTCTCAGGAGCTGACCGAGATTTCCACGTCCTTTTTGACTTGGTCTTCCTGCCAAAAGCAAGTTTTTATTGACGAACAACTTAAAATACCATAACTCGCTTAAGAAACGCAAAAAGTGTCACGAATCCATAGAAACTGACCGGGAAACACACTCCTGTATTCAACAGATGGATAAAGTTCCTTGTTATTTGAACCACGTGAGTTTGTTTTATTATTTTATTTTACTTACGCTTGTGCGGTATCACATTTACCCTGGATTCAGCTTGTACTACTGCCCGACGCCTGATTGATTTCGGCTACCTAAGATCAAAGTCACAACAGTGAATAGGTTAGAATTGAGATTAATGCAGTTACTTCGATGACCAAGCGTTGGAGGTGAGCTGAGTACGACAAAGCTGGTATCGAACCGGAAACGACCAGATCGACCAGGACACTGGCTGGTAGCAGCGACAAGTAGTCAACCCCAAACGCTGGTGGAAGAAACCATACGGCTTCGTGTCGCAACTGGGAGTTGACCACGGGCCGACGGCGCAGTGTCATATATTGACGTCGCGACCAGTGGACGTGACATATTGGCGCTGGCACTGCGACCGCGACCACCGGTGCGTGTCACAATAGTAGATTTTCTTGTTTTTCAATAGAAAAAATTGAAATCAAATAGAAATATAACAGATTTTGTTATTTTTCAATTGAAAATGTTGAAATCAAATGTCTACCACTTCGTCCCCAGCCCCTCAACCTCCGGCGTCTTCCTCTTTGGGTTGAGGTGTCCACTTGGTCCGAACCAAACTTAGGGGTAACTGGCCATACACTCCAGAGAGTAGATTATTTCGACTGGTCAACAGGTCAAGTTCTGCTCGCTTCCCACACTGTGTTAGTTTTTAGATCCAGTAAGCGGGGTGTTGTCCATACTTTTACGGTCGACTGGGGATGTGGACACAGCTGTGAGAGTTGGCGCTAGGAAGTTTAGAATGTGGCAAAATAAAACAAGAAATAATATCTGCAGAAGCCAGACAACAATGGGGGAAATATTGACGTCTTTAATATAAGAAGATAACATCAGAACAGAGGTTACAGGGAGAATAAAAACATTTAACATGAATGAGAAAAGAAAAAGAAAAAGACAAAATGCATCCAGCGAACTCCCAACAGAGTGTGGGTTTGTGTGTGATAAACGCGTATTGAATCGCCTGGGGTAGGTTTATGACTAATAATCCAGTCTCATACAGACTTCTTAGAACAGGGGTTAGTCTCCTCTCGCTCCTCCAAAATTCTCCCTCAAATCTCTCGACTCACTGCGACGATAGTCCCGTGACTCACTCGACTACAGTCTCTTTCCGCGACTCTGCTTCATTAGCAAAATCTCGAGTTAATATAGAAAAAGGATCAGCTGATCACAATTGACCACCGGCCCGGCACGCAGCTGCCACGAGTGCCAAAAACTATCCATTGACATGTAAACCTATTCTCCAATTATTTACCTTATCTCAATCACGAGTTCTCGCTTCACAAAATTATACTTTGGGATATCTAAACATTGATTGAACCTTTTAATCAAAACAACTACTGTTAAACAAAACCAAGTATCTCGCCCATCCCCATTGTTTACTAGTGACCCAGGTTTAAAACATCGCCTCTTTCCCTGAGATCGTGTTTCTCATCGGTAAACACATCTTAACCCAAATTGTACTTTGATATATAAACACCGTTTCCATTTCCAATCAATAAATTTATATTTCCGTGTGTGCGTTCAGGTGTGTGTGTGTTTACCTCACTCTGTTACATTCCTCCCTTACTCATCTGTCATTTACTAGTAAATGACACATGAGTCTTCATGTCACCAACATGCTCCTGACTGGGGTCTACTTATATGTCTCTTCCAGCATGCAAAGGTAGAGTCCTCAGTTCTTCTTAGGGCTCATTATGCCCATTTACATTTTCATTGTCCTTACGATACATATGTACATGCGACTTCCGGTTAAAATTTCACCGTTGTGGTGATCTCGTGCAGTAGAACCTTTTCACGTAGTTCACTGGATCGAATGTTCTTTCCCCCTTTTTTTTCAATTATTGGAGTTCGCAACACTCCTTACCAATTATTTCAGTCTCATTACAAAAAACAAATTTTAAAAAATTTCGATTTATTTCGTAAATCTGTCCCTCTGATTTTGTCTCGCCTTCACAAAAGGCTTTGTCGAATCTTTTGTTGGTTTAGGTCCTTCCACAACAATCGTGGACTCTTCTTCAACATCAGTTAGGGGTCCCAATGCACTCGGGTCGGACCTACCTTGGGAAGGTGCACTAACTGGAATCCCTCCTTCACTCATGCACTCCCGTGCCAGTTTATTCCGTCCGGTCGACGATACCGCACGTCTCTTCATCACCGCCAAACTAGCAAGGCCACGACTATTATTAGTAAAATTCCCACAACGGTCGGTCAGGTTATTATATCAACCAAGTTCTCTCTCCAGCCCAAATTTGGTATACCCAACTTATCTAACTGTGACTTCAATCGTCCAAGATCAATCTTATCGATTGGTTTTAACAACGCTGGCATCTTTTCTAGGGACATCTTAGGAATCTCTCTTATAATGGACTTCCACAATTCCGTCCATCCACTGGCATTCGTTCCTACTAGCTCTAATAAAGCCACATTCTCTTCAAATGTCTCTTTCTCCCGGTAGTGGGGGGTAGGGAGATAGATGGACCATGAGCTCCACAGCCGAGGGTTAACTCTACAAAAAACAAGGGGGAGTAACCCTTATTGTAGTAGTGGGCTCCCTCGCACACACCTTGGACAATTCACCGATGGCTTTAGGCAACATTACCCTGCCTAATACCTCTACCTGACAATGATCCCTAATTCCCTTCTTATTTTTCTTAAATAATACTAGTACGCACAGATCGTGGCTACCTGTCGCATAAATTGGACTCACAGACCCACAGGTACCTAAGGCGCCATTCTTGCATTTTTCTGCTTCTCCCTGTGTCAATAGCATAAACTTCGTTCTGGCCAGATTTAGGGCGACAAATTCCGTCTCTACTTTGTACTTTGCCACTGCTCTTATCTCCGGCTCTAGCTTTGGATAGGGAAGTGGGAGATTCATCACCTGGTAAATTTCAAAGGTGCTATTTCTGTCCAGTAATGGCACTGGCACGAGCACTAGCAATTTATCATCTTCCAGCAGGGTAGCACATCCCAAGGCACTATAATACTTCCATAACTGAGGTCTACCGGTAATCGAAGATGATGGGGTAGCGTGGCTTGTATCTTCAGCAGTGCCTCCCTTAACCGTTCCGGAGTTATTACACTCGGCGACAGGTGTCCCAGCGATAGCATGTCTAATTGTGCCCTCACATGCTCCAACAACACCGAATGACTAAGAATGACTAACAACTAAAAATACCTTTGCAAAAACCCTTCTAATTGCTGTAATTCGGTTGTTACAGACGTGGTTACATTTATTACTTCTTTTCTAAAAACCCGTAGGTGACAAATCAACCAACTGATACTCCCTCTATTCTTAGCCAATTCCAGCCTAGTAACATTGAGTATAGAAACGCTATCTTTAACCGACTGCGCCATAGCTTGTTGCCTCTGCTCTGCCACTTTTAATTTCCTCTTAATTACCCTCACTTTGTCTTCGGAGTCTGTACCAAACAACACGCTCAATGCCTTTCCCAATATAGGTAGTACTGTCCTCCTTTGCCTGGTCCGTAACAACTTTATTCCCTTCAAATAGTAACTCATATCCTTCCATTGTCTCTCAAATATTAGGGATTCCTGAGCTAAGGGGTATAATATACGGTGGTCTGTAAATAGTCTCCGGCGATTTGTGCCCTGGCTGTATCTAGTTTGTCCACTTCGATCTCCACCTGACGCAGTAACTTCTCATACGGCTGCAGGTCTATCACCAAAATTATCAATCTCTTTGATCTAGTTCGCTTGTCTTCTTAAATACAGTATTCTCACTGCCAGAACCAGCATCATCAGTACCGCGAGCCTCCTCTCGTCCATGTCTGCAAGGATATGGAGAGAATAATTCGTCTTACTCAATCATTCTGTTTTGCTTTCGAATGGGTGGTTATATCTTAGAGCAACATATCAAGCACTGACCCGCACCACCACCAATGCCGTGCATGCATGGGGGCCCTTCCACGCAACCCACAACACCGAGGATAATTGCCCGGTCAGTCTCAAACCGTTACTCATTCGGCACAACCATTGTACTGATTCCACTTACTCTTTGGGCTCGGGCTGCACCGCCCCCTTAATCTCAGTGGTAATTCCTCATTAATACCAGGCGCTTCTTCAGCCCGCAATTTACTCTGCAATTGTGCTAACGGAATTTTATCCTCTTCTTCCCATTCACTCAGTTCCTCTTCTTCCTCAGAAGGTCCCGCTGGGGACCGCTTTACCTCCCTCAGCCTTCGAAGGGTAGTTGGTCTAAGTTCAATCTCTTCACTCCCTTCGCTTTCACTACCCCGTCTCCAACTATTCGGGTTCTACTAGCGTAGTTCTCCTCAGCCTTTTCTGTTTAGTTCTTGTTTCGGCTCCTTCCCATTCTCCTATTTCCGCTAGTTTTATATCATTCGCAATGCACCCTCTTTACCTTCCCGGTTAATTGGTCCCATATCACAAAGGAAACCAGACCCGTCTGCTCTACTATTCTATAATATGGGCTTCATCTCTGGCCCAATTTACCTTCTCTCAGGTGTATTTTATAATACACTGGGTCCCCGATCTGGAAGGAGACTTCGGCTATGCCCTTGTTTATTCTATCGTTTCGTCTCTTTTGGGCTCTTCGAATCCTTCTCCTCACCTGCGTAAACATTTTGTGCTGTTCTAGAACCATACAGTGATGATCCTCTCCTAAATACTTCCTCCTAGGTCGCAATAGATTGTTTATAGGTAAGACTACATCTCTGCCATATACCAAGTAGTAAGGGAAAATTTTGTCGTCTCGTTTATGGAGAACCTCAAGGCCGCTAACGCTTGGGTTACGAATAAATCCCAATTCTCTCTATTATCCTCAGCTAGTTTAGCTAACACATCAGCGAGGGTCTTATGGAATCTCTTCACCTTCGCATTACTTTGGGGATGATATGGGTAGGTGGTTACGTGCTGTATGTTCAATTCCCTCAACGTTTCCCTCATAATCTGATTTACATTCTCCGATCCATTATCGGAAACCAACTGTTTGGGGGCCCCATATCTGGGGAATATTTCGTTCAGTATTATATCTGATACCGTTTGCGCTTTTTTATCCGGTATGGCAAATACCTCGGGCCAATTCATTAGCCAGTCCACAAAACTCACTATGTAAACATCACCTCTAAGAGTTTCTCCATAGGGCCCGGAAATGTCCATGCGTACTTTCTGAAATGGGTAATTCGGGGCATCCATTTCTAATACGGGGCCTCCCTACTCCTTCGACTCTGTACTTGACATGTTACGCATTTTTCTACATGGTTCACAACGTCCTTAAACACTTAGGCCAATAATAATTCCTCATTATTAATCCGGATGTCATCAATTCCTATGTGTCCTAACTTCCTATGACACTGGTCTAGAACTTCGGCTCTCAACTTCCCAGGTATCACCATTTTTAAACTTACTTCCTCATCTCTTCCTGAAAGGTAACACAACACCCCATCATGCACCATATATTTGGAGGTACGCCCTGCCTCTACCTTGGACCTGATAACTGCTATCTCTCTATCCTCTTGGTTTTGCCTAATAATGTCTCTCAAGTGGGGGTCGGAAATAATCTCCGTCTCACACGTTTACTGATCCTCCCAACCAACTCCTTCCCTCGGTACCTGTGAATTGATCACATTAATTTGGAATGTCTTATCATCCACACCCGGCTCCAACCTGACAGATTCCGTCTCTAGTTGCTTCGGAATCCTCGATAACAGGTCAGCACAGGTATTATCCCCTGCCAAGTATTCTTATCTTGCAGTTATATCCACTTAGTTTCAACGCCCATTGCTGTATCTTTTTATTCGTCCACTCTGCCTCTAATAAATATTTGAGGGGTTTGTTGTCTGTTTTAATGGTAAACACTGCCCTACTCAAATAATAGTCCAACTTTTGCACATCATACAGGATAGCGAACGCCTCTTTCTCTATTACTGGCCATCTTTGCTGGGTATCGGAGAGTCGATGAGACAAAAAATAAATCGGCACTTCCTCAGGCACACCTGGTACTGGGCCATCCTTGTTGGAACGTGGTTGTGTAAGAACAGCCCCGATGCACTTATCACTAGCGTCTGTGTACAGCACCATAGGCTTACTCAGGTCTGGGTAGGCCAACAGGTGTATAGCTGTCAGCTGGTCCTTCAGAGCTTCGAACGCACGCTGACAATCTTCGGTCCACTTAAACCTAGCATGCTTCTTATTTAGAACTATTAGAGGGCCTGCCAGCCGACTGAAGGTTGGTATGAACCTCCGGTAATATCTGATGGCTCCAATAAATCCCCTAATCTCTCTTACGGTCTTCGGTGCGGGCATGGCTCTTATAACCTTTCCATATGCTCGACTTCTCTCACTTGGGCACGCCTGTGCCATCTCCTCTCTCTGCTTAATTTTAACAGTTTTATTAGCAGCATTAGTTAACAGTAAGGGAACAGTCCTCGACCCCTTTACTAACGAATCAAATACAGTTATCTCCTTTTCACTATCATTGTACCTATCAGTAGGGACCACTTGGTAAAGGTCACTATTCAGCACTCCTTCTGTTACAATCTTGCCCTTCCCCGACACAGTAGTCCTAGGGGGAAGCGTTATATCCGTCTGGGCCACCACTAGCAATTGTTCATAATTATCCTCTCCCAACGGTATCCCTACTCCGTCCAATGTTAGGGTGGCGGGGTCAAAACTGATCCGTGCCTTATTCTACCTAAGTCAGTCGCCCCCACCCCTCAGAATTAGCTCACCACACAAGTCTGGTGCCACATAAACCTTAAGTTTACCTCTGATTCTTGCCAACTGGAAAGGTAGCCACGTCATACCCTCTATCCTCATTCTACAACTATCATCTTGACTTATTAGTAGATCGACAGGACTAAGCTTCGTCTTCAGTCCCAACTGTCTAAAAACCTTGGAGCTAACTAGCTACACTGAAGCTCCCGTATCTACAAGGACCCTCACCTTCTTGTCTCCAAGCAACACATTACAGGTGAAGTCTGGTCTTTCCTTCAGTAAACGGTACACCTGTGCCTTTCTCCTTCCCGCATGTTCTCTCCCTTTCTACTGTTTGCTCGACAACCGAGACATGAGGGCCGGCAACAGGAGTTCACCTTTCTCTAGGGGCTCCAATTTCTGTCTAGAGGCCCTCTTGGGTGGAGTAAAGCCCGATGACTCTCCTTTCTCGCACTAGTAACCTGTTTCTACCCTTTATTCGAGTTGGGGTTGTTCTGTTTTACGTGGCCTAACTTCCTCCTGCGAGGATAGGTTCGTTTGAGGTGACCCGATCCTCCACATTACCATCACTTTCGCTCCTTACAACTGGCTGAAAGGTGCCCGACCACAACACATGTCCAGCATCTCAGAGGTCTTACTTGCACTGGGGCCACCCTGCCTCTTACTTTTTCACGGGGGACCCATTGGCGTCTCCCGGACCCTTTTCCATTCTCGGGGGGGGGGCACCAACGTATTAACTCGCTTTATTTTACGGCCCCAATTACACGTACACCGTCGAGCCTTGTGTCCGAACTCGCCACAAGTTGTACAGTTCGGCCCCCGAGATCTGGGATCGCCTCCATAATTTGTCGGACAGTCGCGGGCCCGATGCCCACTATACTTGCAAGTCCAGCACACCAGCCCATATCGTGTGGGCTTGAAAAACCTATAACGCAAATCCCAGGCTCTCCTATTGGGGTCAGCCTCAGCCTCCCAGTCCTCTTCTACCTCTTATTCGGCTCCCGAATCTGGATCCGCTCCCGATCCTTCTTTTTTATTATTATCTTGGCTCCTCGGTGGTTCCTTCCTACACCTCCTCTTATCCTATCCCAGAGTCGCTCGCTGGTCCGAGCCGCTTCTATGGCTGCGTCCATGGTGACCGGTCCTCCCTTCAGAACATCGCCCCTCAGGTCCCTGTCACTCAGCGCGTCTACATATACATCGACCAACATTGCCTGAATAGGGCCACTCTCCCGAGTCACCAATTCCGGAAAAGCTAATGCTGCTAGCCCCGCGACTCTTTCTCCCAGTTCTTCATTTGTCTCTCCTTCCTGTTGCTGCAGCCAGAATAATTTCCTGACTTCCTCAATGGCCGTACGCTCACTTGCGTATTGCTGCACCAGAGCGGATTTAAGCTCTGTCCATGTCGAGGCTGGGTTTTCATTCATTCGTGCAGGTCCGCAGGGTTTCCTTTATAAGTGTGTAGCTGCATCCTACCTATCAGCTTTCTGAACCCTATCGTTATTTCGGGGACTCCTAGGTCCCCAAGGTCAGTTGTGGCGTCTGATCCTGCTACGCTCATCCTAGCGTCTTACCAACTGCCATTTTCCCACGAGAAGAGAGATCAACGACAGAACAAAGGAAAATACTTCACACAGTGGTGGCGCTTCAAATGCGTACAAGGTCGAAAAAAATCAACAATATTACTGCCAGATCTAAGTGCAATGAGTGAGTAGAGGAAACCAAAAAATAACTTACCTGAGGTCCGCTGCTCCATGTTTTGTTTCCTTTTTATTTTTTATTTTTTTATTTTTTTGACTAATATCGTCCGCAGACTAGAGTTCTTTCTGGTTTTAGTCCGTCCGGACTAGATGCAACAAACAAAGTCTGTTTTGCTGGTGTTTCCTTCTTTTCTCTTTTTTTTTTTCCTGAGTATAACTTAAGGCTTGCTTTTCTTCAAAACTGTTCCTGGCCTTATTTTTTCAAGGTCAACCCTGGTCACGGCACCAAATCTACCACATCGTCCCCAGCCCCTCAACTTCTGGCGTCTTCCTCTTTGGGTTGAGGTGTCCACTCGGTCCAAACCGAACTTAGGGGTAACTGTCTCCCTGAGTACTCGCAGATTATTTCTACCTGTCAACTGGTCGTCCTGCTCGCTGCCCACGCTGTGTTAGTTTTTAGATCCAGTAAGCGGGGTGTTGTCCATACGTTCACGGTCGACTGGGGATGTGGACACAGCTGTGAGAGTTGGCGCTAGGAAGTTTTAGAATGTGGCAAAATAAAACAAGAAATAATATCTGCAGAAGCCAGACAACAATGGGGGAAATATTGACGTCTTTAATATAAGAAGATAACATCAGAACAGAGGTTACAGGGAGAATAAAAACATTTAACATAAATGAGAAAAGAAAAAGAAAAAGAAAAAATGCATCCAGCGAATTCCCAACAGGGAGAGGGTTTGTGTGTGATAAACTCGTATTGAATCGCCTGGTGTAGGTTTATGACTAATAATCCAGTCTCATACAGACTTCTCAGAACAGGGGTTAGTCTCCTCTCGCTCCTCCAAAATTCTCCCGCAAATCTTCGACTCTGAACAGCCACAGTCATTGCGGAAAAATTCAACCAGGACAACGCGCGGCGTCTCAAGTAGACAAACAGGAAACAGACTAGAGTGGGAACCAAAGGACTTTGGTTAATTATAACCATACTGTTCCAGACCCTCTAGTACGACAGCCCGGAACCTGAGAAGAACGAGCTGGAAATCATCTGTCAGGTAGGACACTTTTTTCGGTTACTCTCCCAATTTCGATTGTTGCTGCTCTAATTGTGTTTTTTTTTTTATTCTTGTGAAGTAGTTTAAATATGTCTGACCACGATTCAGATGGGGTAGACATGGAGGAAGTGTGGGTCGAACAGGTATTGTCAGTGGATGTAAGAAAATTGTTGGCGGAGCGAGGGTTCCAGCCTTCGACGGTAGCCCAAAGTGTTTTAAGGAATGGCTGGCAAGTCTAGGTAAGAACCGCGTGATATATAGACTCTCGGACCGAGAAACTCTATACTTGGCGTATGATGCCACCAGGGGGAAAGCGTCCGAGTTCATAAAGGGAATCGTTGAGTCCCACTTAACATTGGAAAGACTGGAAGTATTATTGACTCAGGAGTTCACTGACGAAGGCACAGCGATAGAGGCCATGAGAGCCCTCCTGGAGATGACGCAGCTGAGGGACGAAACCCCTGGAGAGTTGGGGGCCCGAGCGGAGAAGCTGTCGTCACTGGCTTTCCCAGAGGTAGTGAGAAATAATGCCGTGATGCAGGCCCAGTTGGCTGATCTGTATGTGGGAGCACTCAGGGACGAACGTATTCGCCACGATGTGCTAAAAGAAGGACCGCTAAAGTTGTCGGCGGCGCTGGCCAAGGAGAGCCAGGGTGTATGGGAAAAGGTAACAAAAGGTAGGAAGGCACAAGAGCAAAGTCGGGAGGTAGGAAGAAAAGGGGAAGGAGGGAGAGCCCCCGCGTGGAATCGGAAGGTCAAGCTAGAGGTGGAGCAGCCTGAGATGTGGGAAGAGGATCCCTAAAGAAAAGCTTGGTCGACAAGGTATTTGGCAGGGAAGGAAAACACCTCTGCAGATTTATTCTCAAGAATACTGAAACAACTAGAAGAAAGATCTGTAAAAGTAGAACGGGGAGTAGATGATAAAGCTTATAGAATCGGAGTAATTAACTCCAATAAGTTAAAAGATCGCCCTATGTTAGAACCGGACGAGGAAGGGGACGCACTGATCCTTACTGGACAGAAGGAATTGAGAAGGAGCAGGCAGACAGTGAGATAGCTGTCCTTAGAGAAAAGGTGGAGGCAGGAGAGACCACCAAGTATGCAATAATAGAGGAAAGACTGTATTATCTCTCAGGTAGAGATGAAGTCAAAGCCAAGTTGTATGTGCCCAAAAGTTTGAGACCAGAGATATTGGAACCAGAGATATTGGAAGTGCCACGACATGGGAATTGATAGAACATATGACCTAATAGGGAGAAAGTACGATTTGCCCAAATTGTACGGAGAGGTCACTAATTATGTTGTGTAGTCTGCCAGTCGTAGAGTAGAAGGCAGGAAATGGCACCATTGGAAGGGATGGATGTGCCGAACTTCCCCTTCGAGAAAGTGAGTATGGATGTATCAGGAGGGAATAACTATATAGTGAGTTTTATTGAATGGCTAACAAATGAGGCATTTGCAGTACCAGACAAGAAAGCTAAAACTGTAGCCGATTTGATAACAAGTGAAATCTTCCCTAGGTATGGCGCCCCTGTGCAACAGAGAATATACACAGCATAATGATGGAAGTGCTGACAGGTTTGAATATAGTGCACATAAAAACATCTCCATATCACCCCCAAGGAAACGCTAAAGTGGAAAGGTTTCATAGAACCTTGAGAGATGTGTTAGCTAAACTGGTTAGAGAAAATACAGGAAATTGGGATCTGTACTTGACACAGGCACCGTGAGATTTACTATTTTCGCCATACTTTATGTTATTTGGCAGAGACGTGGTCCTGCCTGTGGATAACTTGTTGAAGCCCCGAAGAAAGTATATGGGGGAAGATCATCATCAGCTATTGCTGGAACAACAACAAAAAATATTTGTACAGGCCAGAAGAAGAGGGCACAGAAGAGAAGAAATGAGAGTGAATGCTGAAAGGAAGGTAGTAGAATTGAATGTTGGAGACTATAAAATTCACCAGACCAAAGGAAAGCTGGACCAGACATGGGAACCATGCTACCGGATAGTAAAACAGACGGGCCCAGTATCGTATGTAATATGGGATCAAGTGGCAGAACGGGCAAGGAGGGCCCATATCAATGATCTGAAGAAAGCTGAAATACCTAACCTAGAAATGAGTGAGCCGATGCCTAAGAAGACAAGAAGAAAATAATGTGAATACATTAGAAAAAGCAATAAAATTGTTGGAAATAGATATGGCATCTATCGAAAAATATTGATTTTTACAAGTTTCGGCAGTTTTCACAAAGTTTCCTTACCAATTTAATGTTTTAATAATATTTGAATAATATTGCAATTTACATGTAGAAGCAAGCTCTTTTGGATAGTCTATGAACATGTTTATGTGAAAATAAAAATTGCTATTAGAAAACATTTGAAAACCAATAACATTTTTGAAAATCGATATGGAATCGGTGTAAAGATAATGATTTTGACAATTTTCAACAGTTTTCACAGTTTTATTACAAATTTAAGGCTTTACAAATATTTGAAAAATATTGCAATTTACGTGTAAAAGCAAACTGTTTTCTGTAGAATTGAAACTTAAACACGGTTGTTTGATAATTTAATTTGCTCTTTTGAAAACATTAGAAAACCAATAAATTTATTGAAAATCGATATTGTATCGATGGAAAAATATTGATTTTGACAAGTTACAAACTTTTATTACAAATTTTCAGTTTTAAACCCCTTTATACAGTGGTGAAATTTATTTTCAAATGCGGGAATATTTCGCATGTATTTGAACGTTGTAAACGGTTCTTTGAAAATTTAACTTGTTATTTGGAAACATTTGAAAACCAGTAAAATTCTTGAAAATCGATATAGTATCGGTGTAAAGATAATGATTTTAACAAGTTCCAACCGTTTTCACAAAGGTTTATAACAAAGTAAAGGTTTTACAAAGATTTTTAAAATATTGCAATGTATGTGTAAAAGCAAGCTGTATTGGCTAGTTTTTGCTCGTTAAACACGCTTGTTTGAAAATTTTATTTGCTATTTGAAAACATTAGAAAAGCAATAAAATTATTAAAAATCCATATTGTATCGGTGTAAAGATATTTATTTTGACTTGTTTCAACCGTTTTCATAAAGTTTTATTACAAATTTAAAGTTTTACAAACATTTGAACAGTGCGTGTAAAAGCAAACTATTTTTGTAGTAGAATTCATTTGATGTTTTGATAAGATTAGAAAACCAACAAATTTATTGAAAATCGATATAGTATCGATCGAAACATTGATTTTGACAAGTTTCAATTATTTCTACAAACATTTATTATAAACTTTCAGTTTTAGGCCTTTTAGAAAAATGGTGAAATTTACTTTCAAATGCAAGCTCTTTTGGCATGTTATGAACGTTGAAAACTGTCATTTGAAAATTTAACACGCTATTTGGAAACATATGAAAATCAATACAATTATTGAAAATCGATACAATTATCGGTGAAATGATATTAATTTTGACAAGTTTCAAAAATTTTTTTACAAATTTTCGGTTTTACAAACATTTGAAAAGTTACGTGTAAAAGGTGTGTAGTTTTTGCTCCTTAAACACGGTTCTTTGAAAATTTAATTTGCTTGTTGAAAACATTAAAAAACCAATAAAATTATTGAAAATCGATATTGTATCGGCGAGAGAGATATTGATTTTGACTAGTGACAACCGTTTTCTAAAAGTTTTATTACTAATTTAAGGGTTTACAAACATTTGAATAATATTGCAATTTACGTGTAAAGCAAACGGTTTTGTGTAGAATTGAATGTTAAACACGGTTGTTTGACAATTCCGTTTGCTCTTTTGAAAACATTAGAAAAGCAAAAAATTAATTGAAAATAGATATGGTATCGAACGAAAAATTTTGATTTTGTCAACTTTCAATAATTTCTACAAACATTTGTTACAAATTTTCAGTTTTAAACCATTTAGAAAAATGGTGAAATTATTATTTACGTGTAGAAGCAAACTGTTTTGTGTAGATTTGAAAGTTAAATACGGTTGTTTGCAAATTTCATTTGCTTTAATCAAAACATTAGATAATCAAAAAATTTATTGAAAATCGATATGGTATCGATCGAAAAATATTGATTTAGACAAGTTTCAATTGTTTCTATAAACATTTATTATAAATTTTCAGTTTCAGACCATTTTAAAAAAATGGTGAAATTAACATTCAAATGCAACCTCTTTTGGAATGTCTTGAACGTTGAAAACTGTCATTTGAAAATTTAACTTGCTATTTGGAAACAAATGAAAACCAATAAAATTATTGAAAATCGATATTGTATCGGTGAAATGATATTAAATGATATATTTCAAAATTTTACTTGCTATTGGAAACATTTGTAAACCAATTAATTTTTAAAAAATCGATATTGTATCGGTGTAATGATATTGATTTTGACAAGTTTCAACCGTTTTCGAAAGATTATTACAAATTTACGGTTTTACAAACATTTGAAAAATATTGCAATTTACTTGTAAAAGCAAGGTGTATTGGATAGTTTTTGCTCCTTAAACACGGTTGTTTGAAAATTTAATTTGCTTTTTGAAAACTTTAGAAAAGCAATAAAATTATTGAAAATCGATATTTTATCGGTGTAAAGATATTGATTTCGACAAGTTTCAACCGTTTTTTCAAAGCTTTATTACAAATTTAATGTAAAATGCAGGATTTTTGTCGAGATTTTGTAAGTTAAGCTGAAGCACGTTTGTTTCAAAATTGAAAGCATTATTGAAAATCAATATGGTATCGTGGAAAGATAATGATTTTAAGAAGTTTCAACTGTTTTCACAAACTTTTATTACAAATTTAAGGTTTTACACACATTTGAAAAATGTTGAAATTAACGTGTAAAAGCAAGCTGCGTTAACAACTTAAACACGGTTGTTTGAATATTTAATTTGCATTTTGAAAAAAAACTGGAAAAGCAATAATATTATTGAAAATCAATATGGTATCGTGGAAAGATAATGATTTTAAGAAGTTTCAACCGTTTTCACAAATGTTTATTACGAAGTAAAGGTTTTCCAAACATTTGAAAAATATTGCGATATATGTGTAAAAGCAAGTTGACTTGGCTACTTTTTGCTCGATAAACACGCTTGTTTGAAAATTTTATTTGCTATTTGAAAACATTAGAAAAGCAATAAAATTATTGAAAATCCATATTGTATTGGTGTCACTGTAAAGATATTTATTTTGAAAATTTGGAATAAAACTTTGTGAAAACGGTTTAAACACCGTTTTCACAAAGTTTTATTCCAAATTTAATGTTTTGCAATTTACTTAAATTTATTTAATTTCTTATTTTTATTTTATTTAAAATATTGCAAGCTGTGTTGGCTACTTTTTGCTCGTTAAACACGGTTATTTCAAAATTAAATTTCCTTTTTGAAAACATTAGAAAACCTATAAAATTATTGAAAATCGACATTATATCTGTGCAAGAGATATTGATTTTTTATTAGGTTCAACCTTTTTGTTAAAGTTTTATTACAAATTTAATGTTTTAAAATATGAATAATATTGCAATTTACCTGTAAAAACAAACTGTTTTGTGTAGAATTGAAAGCTAACTTCATTTGAAAATATTAGAAATTTCAATTTTCAACAGGCGTGTTTAACGTTAAAAAGGTAGACAAAACAGCTTCCATTGTAAAACATAAAATTTGTAATATAAAATTTGAAAAATGTTGAAAGTTTTCAAAATCAATATATTTTGATCGATATCATATCGATTTTCAATAATTTTATTGGCTTTCTATTGTTTCCAAATAGCAAATTCAATTTTCAAGCAATCGTGTTTAACGTTCAAAAAGTAGCCAGAACAACTTGCTTCTGCATGTAAATCTCAATATTTTTCAAAACATTTTAAAACAAAATTTGTAATACAACTCTATGAAAACTGTTGACACATCAGGCTCCAGACTGAGTTTTCCAAATAGCAATTTAAATTTTGATGCAAGAATGTTTAAATTTCAAATCGTAGCCAACACTGCTTGCATTTGCATGTAAATCTCAATATTTTCCAAACCTTTGTGAAACAAAAAATTTGTAATATAACTATTGAAAACTGTTGAAACTTTCTCGATACTGTATCGAATTGGTTAATGTTTCAAATATTAAAAAAGCAATTTTACCTGCTCACCACTACGTCCGAATAACATCAATCTTCATAGTTTTTGAAAACCTGAACGAAAAAAATTAAAATTATCTCGTTTCTTCACGTACATTGTTCTCAATCCATAAAACATATCAGTCACGTGATTAAAAAATTAAAAAACATATAAATTGAAGGTACCTAGTTTTTGACCTGAACCCAATGTCAGTGATCCTTTGATTAAAAAATTTTGAAGGTACACCGTTTCTTGTCTGACCGTTTTTATTCTGTCTTTAGGAGGATTACATTTGAACTTTTTGACTGCCCTATTTAGCTAAGTTTTGATTTATTTTTACCAGTTTTCTAACGTTATTTTTTGACTTTTTGTTAAATTTGTCATTTTTCTAACGTTCTTATTTTGACCATTTGATTTTTCCTTTTCATTTCCTTTCCCTCTTATTTACCGTTACTTCATTTTTGTTATTAGTTATTTCTTCTCTATTTTTTAATTAATTTTACGTTTTACTTTTTCCTTGTTAAATCTATTTTCTTCCCGTGCCCACACCCCGGAGTTTATCTGTTTATTTTTCGTTTCTCGTCCGACCTTTTTATTTAATTGTTTATTTATTTATTACGTGTTAATTATTTCTGTGTTTTTTATTTTAAATACCCGTTAAAAAAAAAACTACGTTTTATCTGTTAATTACGTGTATATAATATTTGTTTTTTAATTTTTGTGTTTAATTTGTAATTTCTGTCCCTCCTCTTTTTTCCCCCTTATTTAACGTTTTCGTTGTTGGGTTGACCGTTTTTTATCGGCAGCCATATTGTAAATTGTTACATTTTTAGTTTCGTACTTTATTTTGTATAGCGTTTTCTCGTATTTTTCCGTTTATAACTCTTAGTTTTATTGTGTAATTTTTGCTTTCTTGTCTGTTGTCCTTTTAATTTTTGTTCTTTCTTCGTTTTTGTGAACCTTGTTCACATTTTCTCGTCTGTCCATTTGTTTTGCGTTTGCGTTTTACCTGTTTACATTTGTGTTTATAATTTTTTTTTTTTTCGTCCTTCTGTTTTTTTTTCGTCTGTTGATATTTGTTTGCTAGTTTAAATTGTTGTCTTGCTGATAAGCAAAACTTTATTTTTACCCTCCCCTTAAATTTTTTTTCTCTCCCTCCGCTTATAAGGCGGTTTCCCACCCGTATTTACCCCTCCACTTCCTTCTTAATATTTAAAAAATGGAAAAAAAGGAAAAAAAACACCTTCCTTTTTAGCAATTAAAAAAAAGCCAAATTTATCGGATTATAGAAAGGCGATACGTAAGAATCTATTCAACCCTACCAAAAAAGACGCCCCGGACAAAGACAATCTAAATGAATTTCCTGTTCTTGAGACCACTTCCCCTAGCGACGTTGAAACCGCTGGGAAAAAAGAAAAAGAAAAAAATAATACTACGGAAGCCAATAATGGCAATAACAAGGAAAAAGAAAAACTTACGGAGGCCAATAATGGCCAAAATTCTGAAAAAGTTAAAGAAACCGGAAATGAACCGCAAGATAAGCCTGGGGCCGGGGAATCGCCCTCTTGTTGGTCGTCCCCACCAAAGTGCGTAATCAATTTAGCGGAGTTCTTGGAGCGTGCCAAGAGTTACGCCCACCTTGTTGTAGAAGGTGGACTCTTGGAAGACCCCCAAGAATTGAAGAAAATTGAAAAAAGAATAGTGTCAGTTTTCGTCGTGGACAAGCGTACGCGCAAAATTTGTCGCTCGACGAAAAACACAGTGTTGAAAGCACTAGAATCCTTCGGGTTTAAGCCCCTTAGAATAGTTAAGGGAGCTAAATTTTTCATGTGGGACGTACTGTTGCCCACATCGGAAGACTGCGTCGCCGCGGTTAGCCGCGAGCTAATAAATAAAGAGTTGATACTGCGGACGGAGTACGAAGGCCGACGAAGGACCAGGATAACAGTATACGAGGTCCCTCCTCAGGTTATCGGGGAACATCTCGCCGCGTTCTTCTCCCAGTATGGCGAAATTCTGGGAGCTTCCTGTGATAGCTTGAGCGGGGGGTGGAGCTTTGACATCATGCTGGACGAGAAAGCCTTCCGCTCCATCCCCAACTGTCTGGATGTTGGTAGCTTGAAGTTACCGGTCATTGTGACGGGTCGAAGACCGGTATGCTGGAGGTGTGGAGTGACTGGTCATCTCTCCTCCTCCTGCCCAGAGAAGAAGGCCTCTGGAAGTCAAGCTCCAGTTGTTCAAGATCCCCCTCTGACCGCGTCTGTAGATTCCGCCTCGCCTGTAATGGGCGTACCAGCCTCCGGGACCGGGTCGGTTAATCCTCCGGTTGGCGTGTCATCAAAAGCCACATTCCCCAAAGAGCCTTCGCCCGCTGCCAGTGCAGTTGTGGAGAAGGGGAGGGGAATGGCTGGTTGCTGGTAAGGCCAGAGGGAAGCGCCGGACAGCGGGTCCTCAGTCCCCTGAAGCCCCAAGGAAGAAAGGCACTTACAGCCCCACTCCTCTAGCAACGTTAAGGGCGATGCCCCGGCCTCTGAACTGACACTCCAAGAAAAGCAAAAGAAATTTGACCCAGGATATGAAAAGACGGAAAAAATTAAAAAGAGTTGAAGAAGCAATTAGATGCTAAAAGAAAAGACCCTATCCCTTCAACGTCCTCTGCTCGGCCCACCCCTTCACCGAAGAAACAACCTTCCCTGTTATATCGCCATCCAAATCCTCACCCCTCAGTAGAGATCCCAGCCCCTATAGACATAGGTCTTTCTATACCCCTCTCCATACACCCACCCTCCCCGTTAAACAAAAATCCACCCCCCTCCGTACCCCCAGTCAATCACCCGTAACAAAACCCGATATGCCACCTCCCGCTTCCAAGCGTCAAAGAAGCCCCACCCAAGAGCAAAAGAAAAAAAAGAAAAGACTATTTTTCAACACTGGAGAGGAGGTGTGCCATATTTCCCCAGCCCAGGCCGAGAGAGCCCGGGATTATGGAAACAGGTTAAAGGACCTGAAATACTTGCGCTCCATCAAGCAGTTTACGGACCTGGATATAGAGGTTCCGCAAAACTTCCCTAATGCTCAGAGAGTCCTGACAGTAATAAGATCAGGACCTGCTGCTAAACAGATTTGGGCCATGGTTGACGAAGCCATCAATGCTTATAAGATGGCTTTACCCATTGCCATAACTGAGAATGATCATTTGAAAAATTTAAAACAGTTCTGTGCAGGGAGGGTCCCCGTTTTAGTTCACCCCTCCCTATATAGAGCACTTAAATTGACCTTCCCCTGGGATATCGGCGGCATCTCCCAAGACGGCACCATCAAGACTGAGATGGGCCATGGGTCTATGGGAGAGGCGGTCGGTATCCTTACCTCGTCCATGTTCAAACCAGTAGTTCAACCCTAATCAGGCTTTACTATGGCTCTCTGGTTAGCTAGTGTAAATGTCCGGGGCCTGAGGTCCGAGTCTCGCAGGGCGAGGTTCTCTCGTGACCTTCAGCGCCTCGGGGTGGATGTGTGTTGTGTGCAAGAGACCCGGTTTTATTCTCATGACTGTGAGAACATTCTGTCTAGGGGGTTCGCCCTTTATTCAGCATGTTTTGATGGTCGTTCGAGGGGTGTCTCTTGGCTAGTGAGCAGGTCTTTGAAGGCTGCATGTACCCTTGTCTTCGCGGATCCGGCGGGCAGGCTTTGCGTGCTGGATGTTACCATAAAGGATAAGGCTCTACGTCTCATTGGGGTTTATGCGCCCAATATCCATGCCGAGCGGCCTGCTTTGTTTCGGCAGATCGCGCCGTACTTGACGACGTCTCGTCGGGTAGTTTTAGCGGGGGATTGGAATGCCGTCCTTGACCCCGATATAGATCGTATAGGGCAAAAACAAGGTACTAACAACCCGGACGTGAAACCATTTCGGGACTTTATCGATGAGTTTGGTCTCGTCGATAAGTACCGGAATGAACACCCTCGGGAGGTAGCATGGACTTGGACAAATAGTGGCAACTCGGCTCCTGGCTCGATTGCGAGCTACCTGGACCGAGTCTTAGTTAGGAGAGTCGATGTAGGGCTCTTAGGGTGTCCAAGTTTCCACTATATAGTTTATACGGATCATAGGCTTGTCCGGGTCCGTGTAAACTTAGATAAACCTAGGGCTAGACTGGCTGGTTACTGGAAATTTAACTGTTCACTTTTTGGTGAGCAGGGTTTCCGGGACCAGCTGCTACTAATCATTCAAAGGGAATTGACGGGGCGGTTGTGGGAAACGCCTGGTGGGGCAAATTAAAATCCAAAATTAGAACGTTTGCTGCCGATTTTAGTCGTCGACTCAATCTAGATAGATTAGCGGCGCAAACGGCTTTAGAAGAAAAAGTTGATCGGGCCGTGAAATCCCGTGTTAGTGGGGACATAGTCGTAGCTAAGGCAGAGTTGGCCTCCTTGCTTATCAAGAAGGATCAAGCTCTGGTAGTTAGGGCTAGGCTAAAAAGAATGTCTTCTGAGGCGGACGAACATGGCCGCTGAACTGCGTGCAGAGGAGAATAGGAACGCGTCTAAGCGACATATAGCGGGCGTCACATTGCCGGATAAGCGGACCGTGACTACAAACGCGGGCATATGCGAGGCATTTCGGGATTACTTTCAGGATCTTTTCACCAGGGAGCCCGGTCTGAGCTCTGCTCAGTTCGACGCCTATTTAGCTGACTTTCCCTGCCTTGAGGCAGCTGAAGCGGCTAGGTGCGAGGGTCCCATAACAGAGTCGGAAATCTGGGAAGCGCTGAAGCAGGTTGGCCTGGATAAGTCTCCGGGACTAGATGGTCTTCCCTACGAAGTGTACTTGAGGCTGTCGCCCGTTTTTGTTCCTTTGCTGCAGCTGATTTTCAACCACTGGATGAAGCAGGGGTCTTTACCTCAACGCTTCACCAGGGGTGTGATCAAGTTGCTGCGTAAGGACAAGAACGGTGGGGATGGGTTAGGGAACTTTCGCCCTTTAACGATGTTAAATACGGACTTAAAGATTTTGGCGAAGATCTTAGCCAACCGTCTGCAGCTTGTCCTGTCTCGTCTGATTGGCCCCGAACAGACTTGTGCTGTGAAGGGCAGGACTATTCAGGATAACCTTCACATGGTACGCTTGATCTTAGAACAAGTCGACAGTGAAGCCGCGCTGATCAATTTGGATCAGTCCAAGGCCTTCGATAGGGTTGACCATCGATTTCTGGAGGCTGTCCTTTCGGCGGCCGGTTTCGGAGCCGACTTTCGCTCCTGGATCCGACTCTTGTATGCGACCCCCGGTGCGCTGGTGGAAGTGAATGGGGTAAGATCGAAGCCTTTCGTATTGTCTCGCTCCATTCGTCAAGGTTGTCCGCTCTCGCCTATGCTTTACGTTCTTGCGTTGGAACCTTTCCTTCGCAAGTTAAAGGCGAATCCGGTCCTACGCGGAATTTCGCTGCCTGGTGCTTCCACCTCGGCCAGGTATTCAGCCTATGCTGACGACGTTTCGGTTCTTGTGTCGAGCAGAGCCGAGATTAACGAAGTCAGCAAGGAGATCAGTGGGTATGAGATGGTGACAGGGGCCAAGATCAACCGCGATAAGTCTGTGGGCTTGCGGTTGGGTGCGTGGAAGGGAGTTTCTCTTCCCGGACCTTTCCTCTGGACGGATGGGCCGATCAAGATACTCGGCGTCTGGTTCGGTCCTGATCTCCAGTTGGAAATGAATTGGTCGGAGGTACAAGGGAAGGCCGAGGTCGCGGTTAATCTGTGGTCTCGGAGGAGACTTTCCCTGAAGGGAAGGGCGGAAGTATGTGGTTCACACATATATCCAATTCTCCTGTACCGACTCTCTGTGCTTCCACTCCCGTATGCCCGACTAATGTCATTAGTCAAGGCCTTGTTCTCTTTCTTGTGGAGAGGCAAGGCCCATATGGTATCTCGCGAGGTCTGTTGCCTTCATCCCTCGGAGGGCGGTCTGGGTATGCCTAGCATTGAGATTCGTCAATATATGCTTCGCATCACCTTTCTAGACCGAATGTGTCGCGGGTCGGATGCGGAGGGTGCCTTTTGGAAAGAAGACGTCCAGAAACATTTCCCGTCCCTGAGAAGTGTGCACTCGTGCGAAGAGGAGGCCAGCCGTACACCACGTGCCGAGTGCTCCTTCTATCGTGAATGTCGTCGCGCTCTGAAGCTCCTCTTGCGGGCTACGGATGGCCTCTCCAACGCCCAGGCGTTGTCTCGTAAGGCATTGTATCAAGTATTAGTTAGGGGGGCCGCACAAGATGATCTAATTGGCGAGCTCGGTCTTACGAAGCAGGAGGCTCGCTCGATATGGCCTTGGGCGCCTGGGTTGAAATGCCTCAATAACGATGAGGCATCACTCACCTGGCTGGTGATTCGTGAAGCCCTCTGGGTCGGCAAGAGACTCTGTGCAGCAGGCTTGGAGAAATATCCAAACTGTCGTCGCTGTGTTGGGGAAGTCGAGACCATTGGTCACGCCTTTTTTCGGTGCAAGGCGGTAGTGCCGTTGTGCAAGTTTGTTGAAGGCCTCATGGTTCGCATGTTGCAGGGAAAGTTTTTTGTCCTTGAAGCTAGCTCTGTTTGTAGCAATGTGGTGCCGCAATTGACGAAGGCTGAACACTATGTGTTCTGTTGCTTACTAGGGGTTATGAGAGTCGTGATTTGGACGACGCGTCAGAAGGGATTCCATGAGGGCGAGAAGTTCACCTCTTCCCAACTGATCTTGTACTTTAAGCATCAGCTTAAAGTCAAGATTAGGACGGAAAGGCGGCGGCTCACCTCATCAGAATTCAGCAAAAGGTGGGTGAATCTTGCGCGTTTGTGCCGTGTAAAAGGGGCTGACTTGGAGTGGCATTTTGATGTCGGTTAGGCATCAGGATATTGTTTTCCTGGGTTGAACATGGGCAACCCTTCCCAAAATTTAGGTTAGAGTAGGATTTTATATTTTTTCGTTTAGTTTTTCTTTCCTGTTCTGATAAACTTAGCTAGGGTGTGTTTGCTCATTGGTCCCCTTTTATTTCTGTCCCCACTTTTTTTTTTTTAGTTTAACTCCCCGTCCCCTCCCTCGTTTAGGTGGTCAGTGATGTCAGTTCTCTGGTGGATGCGGGGCGCCTTTCGTTTCGTGCGTGTGCTTTCGTATTTGTTGTTGTGTATGGATGAGTGAGTGCTTGTGTGAGTGCTTGACGGTTTGAATGTGTCCTTATTTTTATAGTCTCGCATCGATTTCGTCCGGTTAACTGATATTTCTGCCACATTCAAAGTTTGTGGGGGGTTTTAATACTAACACTAATTTTGTTTAGTTTCTTGTAAATATATTTCGACATATTGTATATACTCATTGGGGATTTTTTTTTTAAAAATTGTTGTTTTTATGCCCCCCTCCCCCACAGACAATATTTGTACATAAGGGGTGTATTTAGGTTTTTCATTGAGTCAAAGAGGCATTTTGGTGGATGTAGTAAGAAAGGTATGGATAAATGTGTTGTTTTGGTGATAGGAATATTGTTTAGTATGATAGGGTCAGTGATTGTGGCTAGCTAAGTTTTATTTTAAGACAAGTGATGACCGTCCTTTTCCCCAGCCCCCTTTTCGGCCTTGTGCCACATTTGTACATAGTACAATAAATAATGAGAATTTACGACGACTAGTATTTGATAAACGAGTTCACGACGCTTGAATCATTACTGAAGCGAAGTACAAAAGTTCTTTAAAATAACTTCAAAATTCTTTAACATTTCAACTAAACTTCAACTGAAATTCAATTACAAAATCTTACGAAACAAAGTACGAACAATACATTCAACTACGAGCAACAAAACAAACGGAACATTCACTTCTCCAACTTCTTTAAAGCTAAAAAACTATTCAATATTTTCAGCTTTATAAGATTCTTTAAACTCTCTTTCAATGAACGTTTTGAACGACAAGATAATTCAGCTTTTTGAAGCTCCGATAAAAAAATATTTTAGTAGAAAAACTTTAGAGTCAAAGAAAGTAACAAACTCATATTGCTATTGTAAAACTGTTGTCATTTATATATATAAATATGAAAAGTTATTTTCTTGTGTTCTTTCTCTTGTTTTTCTTAACATTCGTAAAGTAAAAAATTTGATTTATGCCGTCAATACCACTACAGGTGTTTCACGTTCAAAATGAAGCCAAAACAGCTTGCTTTTTTAAATGTAAATCTCAATAATTTTCAAAACATTGTAAACTAAAGCATATGATTTGTAATATAACATTGTCGAAACAGGTGAAAATCAATATTTTTCGATCGATGTCATATCACTTTTCAATAATTAACTTTAAAAAGGCTTTCTACTGTTTCCAAATACAAATTAAATTTACAAGCAAGCGAGTTTAACGTTCAAAAAGCATCCAAAAAAGCTTGCATTTGCATGTAAATATCAATATTTTTCAAACTTATGTAAAAGAAAATATCTGAAATATAACATTGTGGAAACAGATGAAACGTGAAAATCAATATTTTTGATCAATACCATGGCCATTTTAAATAATTTTATTGGCTTTTTAATCTTTCAAATTGACATTTCAATTTTCATGCAAGCGTTTTTAACATTCAAAAAGTAGCCAAAACTTGCTTTTGCATGTAATTCTCAATATATTTCAAAACATTGTAAAACATAAAATTTGTAATATAACTTTAGGAAAAATGTTGAAACTTGTGAAAATCTATATATTTTGATCGATAGTGTATCGATTTTCAATAATTTTATTAGCTTTTGTTTTCATATGATTTCAAATTTTTTCTATTGAAAAATCAGAAAATCTTCCATAATTTCATTTGATCTGAATTTTTCTATTCAAAAATAACAAAATTTGCTCTAATTCCTATTGATTTCAACTTTTTCTATTGAAAAATTACAAAATCATCTATAATTCCATTTGATTTCAAATTTTTCTATTGAAAAATAAAAAAAAATTGCTATAATTCCATTTGATTTCAACATTTTCAATTGAAAAATAACAAAATCTTCTATTCTACCACTTCGTCTCCAGCCCCTCGGGCGTCTTCCTTTTTGGGTTGAGGTGTCCACTCGGTCTGAACCGAACTTAGCGGAAACTGGCCATATGCTCCCTGAGTACCCGTAGATTTCGACCAGTCAACTGGTAGGTCCTGCTTGCTGCCGACGTTGTGTTAGTTTTTAAATCCAATAAGCAAATTTGCTATAATTCCATTTGATTTCAACATTTTCAATTGAAAAATAAAATTTGATAAAATGTCATTAAATTTCAAATTTTTTCTATTGAAAAATAAGAAAATATATAATTCTAATTGATTTCAAAATTTCTATTGAAAAATAACAAAATATGCGATAATTCCATTTGATTTCAACTATTTATATTGAAAAATGAGAAAGTCTGCTATAATTCCATTTAATTACATTTTCAATTGAAAAATAAAACAATCTGCTATAATTCCATTTGATTTCAATTTTTCAATTGAAAAATAACAAAATCTGCTATAATTCCATTTCATTACAATATTTTCAATTGAAAAATAAGTAAATCTGCTATAAAAAAAGGTATAATTCCATTTGATTTCAACTTTCACTATTGAAAAATAACAAAATCTTATATAATTTCATTTGATTTCAAAATTTTTTATTGAAAAATAAGAAAATCTACTATAATTCTATATGATTTCAACATTTCGATTGTGAAAAATAACAAAATTGGCTATAATTCCATTTGATTTAAACTTTTCCTATAGTAAAATAAGAAAATATGTTATAATTCCAGATGATTTCAACATTATCACTTGAAAAATAAGAAAATCTTCTATAATTCTATTTGATTTCAAAACTTCCATTTGATTTCAGATTTTTCTATTGAAAAATTACATAATTTGCTATAATTCCATTTGACTTCAACATTTTCAAGTGAAAAATATCAAAATATTATATAATTCCATTTGATTTCAAATTTTTCTAAAGTGACATAACAAAATCTGCTATAATTACATTTGATTTCAACATTTTCAATTGAAAAATAACAGTAACTTCTATAATTCCATTTGATTTCAAATTTTTCTAGTGAAAATAACAAAATCTTCTATAATTGCACAAGATTTCAATTTTTTTCTTAAAAAGTAACATAATCTTCTATAATTGCATTTGATTTCAACTTTTTCTATTGAAAAATCACAAAATTTGTGATATTTCAATTTACTTTCAAATTTTTCTATTGAAAAATGAGAAAATCTGCTATAATTTCATTTCATTTCAACATTTTCAATTGAAAAATAATAAAATCTTCTATAATTCCATCTGATTTCAAATTTTTTCACTTGAAAAATAAGAAAATCTTCTATAACTCGTTTTGATTTCAAATTTTTCTATTGAAAAATAACAAAATTTCATATAAATCATTTTGATTTCAACATTTTCAATTGAGAAATACCAAAATCTTCTATAATTCTATTTGATTACAACTTAAGAAAATAAGAAAATCAGAAAAATAAGAAAATCAGGTATCATTCCATCTGATTGCAAATTTTCTATAGAGAAATAAGAAATTCTGCTATTATTCCATTTGATTGCTACATTTTCAATTGAAAAATAACAAAATCATCTATAATTCAATTTGATTTGAAATTTTTTAATTGAAAAATGATAAAATCTCTTATAAATCCATTTGATTTCAATGTATTCAATTGAAAAATAAAAATATCTTCTATTATTCCATTTGATTTCAACTTTTTCTATTGAAATATCAGAAAATCTTCTATAATTCCATTTGATTTAAACATTTCCAATTGAAAAATAACAAAATCTTCTTTAATTCTATTTGGATTCAACATTTTCTATTGCAAAATAAGAAAATCAGGTATCATTCTATTCGATTTCAAATTTACTATCGAAAAATAACAAAATTTGCTATAATTCCATCTGATTTCTATGTTTTAAATTTAAAAATAATAAAATCTTCTATAATTCCATTTAATTTCATCTTTCTCTGTTGATTTCAAATTTTTCTATTGAAAAATAACAAAATGTTCTATAATTTCATTTGATTTCAAAATATTCTTTTGAAAAATAAGTTTCTCCTATATTTCCATTTGATTTCAAGTTTTAGCATTGAAAAATAGGAAAATCTTCTACAATTACATTTGATTTCACCATTTTCAATTGAAAAATAACATCTTCGATAATTCCAATTGATTTCAAATTTTTCTATTGAAAAATAACAAAATTTGCTATATTTCATTTTGATTTCAACATTTTCAATAAAAAAAACAAAATTTGCTATAATTCATTTGATTTCAACATTTTCAATTGAAAAATAACATCTTCAATAATTCCATTTTATTTCAAATTTGCCTATTGAAAATAACAAAATGTTCTATAATTACATTTGATTTCAACTTTTCTATTGAAAAAAGAAATTTCTCATAATTCCTTATGATTTATAACATAAATAAAATATAAAAATGTCTTCTATAATTCTATTTGATTTCAAATTTTCTATGGAAAAGTAAATCTATAATTCCAATTGATTTCAGCATTTTCAATTGAAAAATAACAAAATTGGCTATAATTCCATTTCATTTCAACATTTTCAATTGAAAAATACCAAAATCTTCTACATTGCATAGAAATTAAAACTAGAAATACTTACTGCGAGAAAGAGGAGGACATCCCTAGCAACATATTTTAAAAAAAAAACTGAATGGGGAAAGATTTTATTTTTTTTACGAGGTAAGATACTTTTTGTCGCAGAAGACAGAAAATCCGCAAGAGAAAACCAAATTTCGGATTCTGTAAGAATTAATTAATGTTATGATCAGATAGTGACGTCACAAGGAAAACAGAATTGTAAAATATGAACAAATCCGGGCCACACATGCGACCGAAAAAGAATTGCAGTGAGACCACCCTAAAAATAACCACTAATTAACTTTCAGAGATATAATTTAGTTTTGGTTCTTGTGTCCAGCGAGGAGACCCATTTATTGTATATACGGGTCTTGACATGAGAAGAGAGGGTCGAGAAGGGTATCATTGTTATTGTCAGACATTGTGACTCGAAAATGAGCATCTGGTGACAAAAAAAATATAAAGAATTTGACTATCAAGTAAAAACTTCCACCCAGTTTGAAGGTTGACTAGCAGTAATTAAGGAGTCGGTGAAAATTCTGCTAAGTGGATTTTGGGTGGCTCAGGATAAGATAAGAATTTAATTATGGCCAGGTGGAATTCATAAGAATTCTGGCCGATAGAAAAGAAGGAAAGAAAAGAAAAGAGATTTTATTTTGGACGATAATTTTAAGCTGGCGAGCGATCATTGGCTGAGTGGTGTCATGAGTGATAAGCTAAGTTGAACGTATGAGGAAGGCAGGGAAGTTTTTGACACCCACTAAGAGGATTGGTATGGGATACCAATATGAGAAAGGAAGAGTCTAGGAGGATAATTCTCCTCCGACCACTCTTCATGGACGAGGGAGAAATCCCCAAAGGGAAAGTGATTAGCTTCCAAAAATGGGAAGTAATAAATTTTCCTGTCCTGGCGAAAAGAAAATTTTTGTTGGGAATTGAGAATTCTCAAAGAACCCAAACCACGACAGGCCCCAACCCGGTTTCGGTCAGTGTGCATAAAAAACGAACATCCCCAAGCGTTCAGAGAGTTGAGTTGAGTAGAGTTGGGTTGGAGAGCAGAGACGCAGACACAGATCGACAGAGAGCTGTTGGGCTTGGAGAATAGCGCCTTGCAGGAGCAGACCGAGATTTCCACATCCTTTTCGACTTAGTCTTCCTACCAAAAGCAAGTTTTTATTGACGAACGACTTAAGATACCATAGCTCACTTAAGAAACGCAAAAAGTGTCACGAATCCATAGAACAGGCCAGGAAGGAAACTTGTATTCAACAGAAAGATAAAGTTAATTGTTATTTCTCAACATATTTGAACCCTGTGAGTTGTTTTATTGTTTTTTTTACTTACGCTTGTGCAGTATCACCTTTACTCTGGATTCGACTTGCACTACGACCCAACGCCTGATTCATTTCATCTACCTAAGATCAAAGTCACAATATGAGTAGGTTAGACTTGAGGTCAAAGCAGTTACTTCGGTGACCAGGTGTTGGAGGTGAGCTGAGAACGACAAAGTTGGTATTGAACAGGAAACAACCAGATCGACAGAGACACAGGGTGGTGGCGGCAAAAACGAGTCAACCCCAAACGCTGGTGGAAGAAACCTTACAGCATTGTGCCACAACTGGAAGTTGAACACGGCCCGATGGCACAGCGTAAGATAATGATGTCGCGACCAGTGGACGTCACATATTGGCGCTGGACGTGACCCTGACCACCGGTGCGTGTCACACAATAGAAAAAGTTGAAATCAAATGGAATTATAGCAGATTTTCTTATTTTTCAATAAAGAAATTTGAAATCAAATGGAATTACAGATTTTGATTATTTTTCAAGTGAAAATGTTGAAATCAAATGTAATTATTGAAGATTTTGTTATTTATCAAGTGAAAATGTTGAAATCAAATGAAATTATTGCAAATTTTATTTTTCAATTGAAAAATTGGAAATCAAATGGAATTATAGACAATTTTCTTACTTTTCAATTGAAAATATTGAAATCAAATGGAATTAGAGCAGATTTTGTTATTTTTCAATTGATTAATGGAAATCAAATGGAATTATAGAAGATTTTGTTATTTTTCAATTGAAAATGATGCAATCAAATGGAATTATAGCAGATTTTCTTATTTTTCAATAGAAAAAGTTGAAATCAAATGGAATTATAGAAGTTTATGTTATTTTTCAATAGAAAAAGTTGAAATCAAATGGAATTGTAGATGATTTTGTTATTTTTCAATTTAAAATGTTGAAATCAAATGGAATTATAGCATATTTTGTAATTTTTCAACAGAAAAGGTTGAAACCAAATGGAATTATAAAATATTTTGTTATGTTTCAATAGAAAATGTTCAAATGAAATGGAATAAAAGCAAATTTTTTTATTTTTCAATAGAAAAAGTTGAAATCAAATGGAATTAGAGAAGATTTTGTTATTTTTCAATTGAAAATGTTGTTATCAAAGGAGACTTTAGAAGATTTTCTTATTTTTCAATAGAAAAATTTTATATTAAATGGAATTATAGATTATGTTATTTTTCAATAGAAAATTTGATAACAAGTGAAATTATTGAAGATTTTGTTATTTTTCAATTGAAAATATTGAAATCAAATGGAATTTTAGCATATTTTCTTATTTTTCACTCTTGAAAAATAAGAAAATATGCTAAAATTAAAATTTTCATGGCACCAGATGCTTATTTTCGAGTCACCGTCTGACAATAACAATGATTCTCTCTCTCGACTCTCTTTTCTTATGTCATGATCCGGACATACAACAGATGGGTCTCCTCGCTGGACACAAGAACCAAAACTAAATGATATCTCTGAAAGATAATTAGTGGCTATTTTTTAGGGCGGTCTCACTGAAATTCCTTCCTGGTTGCATGCATGGCCTGGCTTTTGTTTATCTTTTAGAATTCTGTTTTCCTTGTCGCGTCATTTATCTGATCATGACATTAATTAATTGACAGAATCTGAAATCTGTTTTTCTCTTACGGATTTTCTGTCTTCTGCGAAAAAGTATCTTTCCTTGTAAATGAAATAAAATCTTTTCTCATTCATTTATTTTTTTTTAAATGTCGCTCAGTCTGTCTTTCGTTATAGCTCTTTCTCGCCTTAAGTATTTCTCGTTTTAATTTCTATGCTTAATTAGTTAGCCACTTACCATAACTAAATACTGTCACAATCCTCCCCAATCTATTTTGTCATTTAATTGTAAATCCCAATACACTATTTAGCATGCATCATGCATCTGTTCCATGCAATTCTATTCTTCTTTTCCTTTTAATGGTTTCTTTTGTGATCCATCATTTTTTTCTTTTCTGCTACATTCAATACAATGTTCTTTTCATTTTCTTTTTCATGCAATTTAAAAAATTTTCTATCTTTTTCTATCTTCTTCTGTTTTACATGCAATGTAATGTTCTTTTCATTTTCTTCGTCATGCAATTAAAATTCCTTCCATCTTCTTCTATTTTATATGCAATGTAATGTTCTTTTCATTTTCTTTTTCTTTCAATTTAAAGCGTGCGTGTGCTTGTGGGTGTATGTGTGTGGTTATTATGGCTTGTTTTTCTTGGTCAATGTTTTCCTCTCTGCTACAGGAGGTTTTTCCGCCCTACATGTCGGTTCCACTTTAGCTTCTTCTGTTGTCTTTTCTGCAATTTCCTCGTTGGTTCTGTATGGGTAAAGAACACTGCTCGGTATATTCCTCTCGAGTTGCTGCATACTCATTTGATTACCACGAATTACTTCTCTCCTACTTCTAACTTTAACAGTGATAATGGTGGTTTTACTTTTAGTGTTCTTGTGGACTCTCCCCTACATACCCCAGACAAGCTGATGGGTTTATGTGTGGCCACTGCCCACACCCCGTCTGAAACACTGATAGCTTGTGGTAATGCAATGTTTGCTAATACCTCTACTTGACAAGTTCTTTTAATTCCCTCTTTCTTCCCTTCAAACAATTCTAGAATGCACATTTTGTGGTTACCAGCTTAATGATGTACAAGTCCCATCATTTCTACACTTTCTAGCTTCTTCAGCTGTTAGCAACATGAACTTTGTTCTACCCGAATTTAAAGCTATGTATTCCGTTTCCACCTTGTACATTGCCACCATTCCCAAACCTTGATCTCTTCTGGAGTAGGGAATAGGTAAATTTATAACCTGGTATATCTCGAATATACTCTCTCTATCCACCAACGGAATAGACATCAAAACTAATAGTTTTCTATTTTCCAACAAGGTCACACATCCCAGCGCATTATAATATTTCCACAATTTTTTGGTGGGATCCACTGGCAGTTTTAAATGATGGGGTAACTCGGTCTGTATTCCGAGTAGCACTTCCCTTAAGTGACCCGGGTTAACTACGTTTGGGGACAGGTGTCCCAATGACAACATGTCTAATTGCGCTCTCACATGATCCAGCAATGTTGTCAACGACTGACTAGTTTGTCGTACCTTATTCGTAATTGTCATTAGTTGGAAATATCTTTGCATAAATCCACTTATTTCCTGTAATTCCATCATTACAGTTTCTGTATCATTAATTATACCTCTTGTCTCAACCCTGCTAGGTTATTTATTAACCAATTAATTCTGGCTCTATTCTTGGCCACTTCTAATCTTGTCACATTTAATATTGACACACTCTCCCTTGCCACTTGAGCCAGCGTCCTCTGGTTTATTTCCACTTCTCCCAGTTTTCTTCTTATGAATTTAACATCATCTTCAGTCACTGTTCCAAACAGGACATTTAACGCTTTTCCCACAATCGGAACCACCGATCACTTTTCTTTCGTCTGCAGTAGCTCTATTTCCTTCAGGTAATTTTGCATGTCCCTCCATTGAGCCTCTATCATAGTGGCTTCCGATTATAGGGAATGTAATAATCTGAGATATCCTTTCTCCTTGGAATAATCTTGCCCTACCTTCAACCGAGCTGCATCCAGCTGCCTTAGCTCATTTCTTAGTTTATTTAATAGTGACTCGTATGGTTTTAAATCTATCCCGAATGTGATCAACCATTTCGACCTGGTTATTATTACTTCACTTGTCTTTTTAAAAATGGTATTTCGGCTGTGCTTCCAAGCTTCCGCCATCATCATCATCATCAGTGTGGCTACCACCATCATCATCATCATCAACCCCTTCATTTTGGTCAATCCTGCAAGATTCTCTTGTTTTTATTCTTCATAACCATTCTGTCTTGTTCAATTCTTCACTCAATTATTCCATAATTTCTTTTCTAAGTTTGTAACCCTTCAGCTCTTCCCTCCCCTAACTAACTCCTAGCAGATCGAATGGTCTCCCCTCCAAAGGCCATAACTTCATGACACCACTACTGGCCAGTTAGCAATGCCAATAATCTTCTTCCGTCCTTCGCGGGGTGCAATTCGCGACTCCATGCCTTCCATCCACATCCACCACAGTCAGCCAGTAGGTTTTTTTTGGATGAGCCAGTGTCGTTATCTGTCGACACCGAACGCTTCTATTCTTCACAGCCTTCTTTGTTCTACTGAGATTTGGGCTTCTCCACCCCTCTCAATCTCATCTTCAGAGGTAGTTCCTGTTCGACCTCTAACCTTCTCTCAGCATTCAATTCCTCATCAGGTGGTGTTTCGTCCCTTTCTTTTTCTCCTGATTCTTCATTCTGCTTCGAGTCTGTGCCTTGGACTTCTTCATTACTTCTTGATTCATCGTCTAGATTTCCCTTGTTTCTGTTTTCTTTCTCTGAGCTGGGAAAGGGGTATCTGATCCTCTTCCTCCTACTCGCTGAGCTCTTCTTGTTTAGGGTGTTTCTCTTTAGAACCCTTGACTGCTTGACTGGATTTCCTCGCTTTTCTCTTCCATTTCTTTGGACGTGGGGGCGAGACCGTGACATCACAGGGTCTCCTCTGTACCGATTCAGGCGACGACTGAACGCCGCTGGTCCTCACCGAAGGTTCCAACTCCGTCACTTGGATCGCTAAGTCGATCTACATTTTCCTCTGAATCCTCTTCCGTCTCCATTTCTTCCGGTTCAACTAGAGTTACCTTCCTTCTTCTTGTCTCCTTAGGCCTCGGCTCACTCATTTCTTGGTTAGCTATTTCAGCTTTCTTCAGATCATTGGCATCTGCCCTCCTTGCCCGTCCTGCCACTTGATCCCATATTACATACGATACTGGACCCGTCTGCTCTACTATCCGGTAGTAGTGTTACCATGTCTGGTCCAGCTTTACTTCTCTCTGATGAATTTTATAGTAGACAAGGTCTCCAACATTCAATTCTACTACCTTCCTTTCAGCATTCACTCTCTCATTTCTTCTCTTCTGTGCCCTCTTCTTCTGGCCTGTACAAATATTTTTTGTTGTTGTTCCAGCAATAGCTGATGATGATCTTCCCCCATATACTTTCTTCGGGGCTTCAACAAGTTATCCACGGGTAGGACCACGTCTCTGCCAAATAACATAAAGTATGGCGAAAATCTGGAGGTTTCGTTTATAGTAAATCTCACGGCCGCCAGTACCTGTGTCAAGTACAGATCCCAATTTCCTGTATTTTCTCTAACCAGTTTAGCTAACACATCTCTCAAGGTTCTATGAAACCTTTCCACTTTAGCGTTTCCTTGGGGGTGATATGGAGATGTTTTTATGTGCACTATATTCAAACCTGTCAGCACTTCCATCATTATGCTGTTTATATTCTCTGTTGCACAGGGGCGCCATACCTAGGGAAGTTATCAAATCGGCTACACTTGTTATCAAATCGGCTACAGTTTTAGCTTTCTTGTCTGGTACTGCAAATGCCTCATTTGTTAGCCATTCAATAAAACTCACTATATAGTTATTCCCTCCTGATACATCCATACTCACTTTCTCGAAGGGGAAGTTCGGCACATCCATCCCTTCCAATGGTGCCATTTCCTGCCTTCTACTCTACGACTGGCAGACTACACAACATAATTAGTGACCTCTCCGTACAATTTGGGCAAATCGTACTTTCTCCCTATTAGGTCATATGTTCTATCAATTCCCATGTCGTGGCACTTCCAATATCTCTGGTTCCAATATCTCTGGTCTCAAACTTTTGGGCACATACAACTTGGCTTTGACTTCATCTCTACCTGAGAGATAATACAGTCTTTCCTCTATTATTGCATACTTGTTGGTCTCTCCTGCCTCCACCTTTTCTCTAAGGACAGCTATCGCACTGTCTGCCTGCTCCTTCTCAATTCCTTCTGTCCAGTAAGGATCGGTCATTATCATTAAGTTATCTACAGGCAGGACCACATCTCACCCAATTAACATAAAGTATGGCGATAATCTGGAGGTTTCGTTTATAGTAAATCTCACGGCCTCTCCCAAGGTTCTATGAAACCTTTCCACTTTAGCGTTTCCTTGGGGGTGATATGGAGATGATTTTATGTGCTTTATATTCAAACCTGTTAGCACTTCCCTCATTATGCTGTTTATATTCTCAGTGACAAGTTACACAGGGGCGCTATACCTAGGGAAGATTTCACTTGTTATCAAATCGACTACAGTTTTCGCTTTCTTGTCTGGTACTGCAAATGCCTCATTTGTTAGCCATTCAATAAAACTCATTATATAGTTATTCCCCCCGTGCAGTTTCCTGATACATCCATACACTTTCTCGAAGGGGAAGCTCGGCACATCCATCCCTTCCAATGGTGCCATTTCCTACCTTCTACTCTGCGACTGGCACACTACACAACTCCGAACATAACTAGTGACCTCTCCGTACAATTTGGGCCAATAGTACTTTCTCCCTATTAGATCATATGTTCTATCAATTCCCATGTGCCCCAACCTCTCGTGGCACTGTTCCAATATCTCTGGTCTCAAACTTTTGGGCACATACAACTTGGCTTTGACTTCCTCGTCTCTACCTGAGAGATAATACAGTCTTTCCTCTATTATTGCATACTTGTTGGTCTCTCCTGCCGCCACCTTTTCTCTAAGGACAGCTATCTCACTATCTGCCTGCTCCTTCTCAATTCCTTCTGTCCAGTAAGGATCAGTCATTATCTGTGCTCCTCTTCCGGTTCTACATAGGGCGATCTTTTAACTTATTAGAGTTAATTACCCCGATTCTATAAGCTTAATCATCTACTCCCCGTTCTACTTTTACAGATCTTTCTTCTAGTTGTTTCAGTATTCTTGAGAGTAAATCTGCAGAGATGTTTTCCTTCCCTGCCAAATAATCTATCTTACAGTGGTAGCCACTTAACTTTAGCGCCCACTGTTGAATCTTCTTATCTGTCCACTCTGCCTGCAGTAGATACTGCAGGGGTCCTGTGGTCTCTCTTTATAGTAAAGACAGCACCATTCAAGTAGTAGTCCAGGTTTTGGAGAGCATACATGATAGCATGCGATTCTCTTTCTATTACTGGCCATCTCTGTTATGTCTCTGAGAGCTTATGAAAGAGAAAGTATATTGGTACCTCCTCCGGTATGCCGGGCACTGGTCCTTCTTTATCGGGGCACGGCTGGGTGAGAACTGCTCCTACACACTGCTCACTGGCATCAGTGTATAGCCCCATGGGCTTGCTGAGGTCTGGGTACGTCAGCAGTGGAACGGCTGTCAGCTGCTCTTTGGCAGTCTTCTGTCCATTTGAACCTAGCGTATTTCTTCGTCAGTGCTACTAGGGGTATGGCAATTTTCGAGAATGCCGGGACGAATCGTCGGTAGTACCCTATAGCACCTATAAACCCTCTTACTTGTCTCACTGTCTTAGGTCCTGGCATTTCCCTTATGACTTTCACCTTACCCATGTCGGGCTTAATACCTTCTCCGTTTATAACAAAGCCCAAATATCTAGTCTCATCCTTCAGAAACTGACATTTCGATAATTTCAATTTTAAGCCGTGCTTTCTTAGTCTTCCCAACACTTGCTTTAGATGGAAAAAATGTTGTTCTACCGTTTCTGAAAATATCAGAAAATCGTCTAAATATGCCATAGCAAAACTCTCGTAACACCCTAACACTATTGACATAAGTTGTTGGAAGATTCCCGGGGCATTAGCCAAACCGAATGTCATCACCCTGAACTGAAACAGTCCCAGGTGACACGCGAATGCGGCTTTTTCCCTGTCAGCCTCATCAAGGGCTATCTGCCAATACCCGGAACACAAGTCTAACGTGGAGAAGTACTTCGCCTTCCCTAGTAATGCCAATATGTCATCAGTTAGTGGCAATTGCACCGCCACTTTCCTAAAATCCACACAAAAACGGTGCCCGCCATCTTTCTTGCCTACTATCACGATTGGAAAGCTCCAAGGGGAAATTGATCTGTGTTGGTCTGACCTAATTCCTTATCTGATTTGGCCACCACATCCCGATTATTTCTTAGCAGACCTCCCACTCTGGCCCTAAATTTATCAGGTGCCAATATCTCTTCGTCTGCTATTTCTTCTGGTTTTCTACGTGTTTTCTTTGCTTCTCGTCGAATTTCACTCGATTCAGAGTTCGTAGGGGTAGTACTCCCTCTCTTGACCTTTATCGTCTTGTGGGCCTGGTTCACCATCATAATGGGCACTATTTCAGCTGCCTCTACTACTGCCTCACACAGAGTTATCTCATTCTCTTCTGGGCCCTTCCCTTCTACAGGGACCAATTGCAGGGTTCCTTTTTTTTATTCTCTTCCCTGTCATCAACCTACCTTTTCTTTTGAAAAATAGCTAAATTTGATATAATTCTACTTGATTTCATTATTTTCCATTGAAAAATAGAAAAATATGCTATAATTCTACTTGATTTTGAACATTTTCAATTGATAAATATCAGAATCTGCTATAATTCCATTTGATTTCAACATATTCAATTGAGCAATGGGAAAACCACGTATTGTTTTATCTGATTTCAACATTTTGTAATGAAAAATAACAAAATTTGCTTTAATTAAACTATTTCAAAATTTTCATTTGATTAATTTTAAAGTCAGCTATAATTCCATTTGATTTCCACTTTTCGAAATAAAAAAATATCAAAATGAGACAAAATTACATTTGATTTGAACATTTTCAATTGAAAAATACCAAAATCTTCTATAATTCATCTTTATTTCAAAATTTTCAATTAACAAATATAAAAATGAGTTATAATTTCAACATGTTCATTTGAAAAATAACAAAACCAGCTATAATTCTTCGTAATTTTGAAATTTTGAATTGAAAAATAAGAAATCCAGCCATGTATGTTCGACTGAAAAATGACGAAACCAGCTATAATTCTGTTTGATTTCAATATTTTAATGTATAAATACCGAAATCATCTAAATTTCCAGTTATCTTCAAAATTTGCATTTGAGAAATAACGGAATGTGCTAAAATTCCATTTGATTTAAATATGTTCAAGTGAAAAATATGAAAATCAGCTATTATTCTATTTGATAGAATTTTTCACTTGAGAAATAATCAAACCTTTCTCTTGAAACTTACCAAAATAATCTATAATTCCACTTAACTTCAAAATTTTCCATTGATAAATGAGGTATAAAATGTTCAATTGATGAGTTATAATTCTATTTGAATTAAGCATTTTCCATTGAAAAATAAGAAAATCAGCTATAATTCAACTTAATTTCAACATTTTCAATAGATAAATAAGAATCTGCTATAATTCCATTTGATTTCGAAATTTTCAATTGACAAATAAAATCAGCTAAAATGCCATTTGATTTAAATACCCTAAAATGAAAAAATATGTAAAATAACTTAATTTCAAAATTTTCAATTCGAAAAAAAAAGAAAAGGAAATCAGCTATAATTCCATTTGGCTTCCATGTCTTCAATAGAAAAATACCAAAATCATCTATAATTACATTTGATTTCAACATTTTCAATTGAAAAATAGCAAAATCATCTATCATTCCACTTAATTTCAAAATTTTCAATTGATAAATAATAAAATCAGGTTTAATTCCATTTGAATTCAATATCTTCAATGAAAACATATTAAAATTTGCTATAATTCTTTTTGATTTGAACATTTTCTATTGAAAAATTTCTATTGAAAATCAGCTATAATTCCACCTAATTTCAAAATTTGCGAATTGATACATACAAAATGATCTATACTTTGATTCAATATTTTCAATTGAAAAATACAATATGGATTTTCAATAATTTTATTGGTTTTCTAACGTTTTCATGTATCGAATTACAAACAACCGTTGAAAAATAATCGAAATTGTTCATTTCAACTAGATTTTCAATATTTGTCAAACTTTGTAAAATCCAAAATTTTTAACATAAGTTAACATAACAATGGAAACTTGATAAAATCGGTTAGGTATCGATCGAAAAATATTAATTTTAACAAGTTTCAATAGTTTACACGAAGTTATATTAAAAAAACTTGTGGATTTCACAAACTTTTGAAAAACATTGAAAATTACATTCACAACCTAGTTGTTTTGGCCAATTTCGATTACTTTTTAAAAAGTTGTTTGCTATTTGAAAACATTAGAAAATCAAGAATATTATTTAAAATCGATTCGTTATTTTGAACATTTTAGATTTTAAAATTACATTGTTTGGACAATTTCAATTACTTTTACAACGTTAATGTCGTTTGTTTGAAAATATAATTTGGTATTTGAAAACATTAGATAACCTGTTTAAAATCGATTAGGCATTGATCGATAAATATTGATTTTAACAAGTTTACATAGTTTACACAAACAAATTTTGGATTTTACAATGTTTTGAAGAACATTGAAAATTACGTTGAAAAGCAAGTACTTTTGCGAATTTCGATTACTTTTTCAACGGTTATTTAAAAACATAATTTAGTATTTGAAAACTTTAGGAAACCAATAAAATTGTTGAAAATCGATTAGTTAATCTTCAATATAATACCAAATTATATTTCATCTCAAGTTCGTTTGTACTGTTGTCACCTATTGACCAAGAAAGAATCCTCTTTTTCTATATCGGGGTTCAATGACTTTATTGAATTAATGAGACAACAGGTTCTTTGTACTTGAAAGTGTCAGAGTATTATTCAATAAGTGTAGACTCCACTCCAGACATCTTACACACAGATCAACTAACATTTGCTGCCCGATACATTAACTAACGGCTGTGAACAAGTGGAACCTTTCTTGATGTTCATCCACATGTTTTCTCAGAGCAAAGGATCTAACACACACTGTTGTGGATTTTTTTAAGTAGAACAAAATTTTACTATCAAACTGCCATGGCCAGTCATACGATAACCCCTCAAATATGTCTGGACGATATACTGGATAGCATGCACAGATTCATCAACTCACTGAGTTTGTCATCTATTGTGACACTGGCAAACGAAAACTAAGTGTTAAAACTAAAATATAGCTTGGACCAAAAAAAAAAAAAAATTGGAACGATATACAGTCTGGGATAAAGAAACGGAGGCATGTAGCAAGGCTGGGCTGACAGCTGATTTTTGACCCTGCCTAAAAATACCAGTTATGAAAACAGTAATCGAGAAATAAAAATTAGTAATTTTGGGGACAAGGCAGAATTAAAAAATTGATTTATTTTTGCCTATCAAAGAGTGGAAATTGTAAACAAGTCGATGAAGTAAAATTTAGGTTCTTTCTGGCAGCAAGTCATGTGGGATTTATCAGGATGGGGAAATTTACGAGCTACTTCCTCCGGTACTGACCGGAGGAAGTAGCTCGTAAATTTCTGATTTTATGAGCAAAGCCAGGCTGGAAAATTTTACTGACGAGAAATTAAATGATAATTTTAATCAATGACCAGAAACTAAGCCACACCATGCTGTTTGAGAACCAGTTTGGTTATAAGAACAACCGACGTGACATGCGTAGGTGCAATACCAAGTAGGAATTGGAATTGCCTACGCCGGGAGATGTTGATTCGAGGCACAAATAAGAGAAGGAAGGAGATATCGGGGCAGATCGATATCCTGTGTCCTCTACCCATAGGGAAGGGGATCACTCCAAATTTCCATAGTCAGACAACAAAGGGGTTCATGTTGGAAGAAGTGGGAAACATCAGGTCCCCTAACCACGTCAAACACCATGCCAGTTTTGGGTGAAAGTCAATATAAGAACACTGAAGAGACCAATCGAGTTGTTCCAGAGTTCCAGACGAAAGGCGATCACTCTGCCGAATCCCACGTGACTTGCTGCGAGAGAGAACCTCCGATTTAAGCTTTGTTTCAGACTTAGCCAAATTGAGCAAAGTGTCACGATAGAATTCAAAATGGGAATGGTTAATATTTCTACACCAAGAACTTATATTACTATAAAAAGAACGATATGAAACCACACAGAAAAAGACCCTGAAGAAATCCCTGTCTTTTCTTTATTTCGTCTGCAAAAACATTTTTCTTATTTTTCCTTTGTGACATAGCTTCGTCGAGATCGAACCAACGCTACAATTGCTTGACTACAATTTAATAGTTGCCAGCTCCGTGATCAATCAGCACAACGTGGGGAGGAGCGGGGCACAGATCGGAACGACAAATTTTAACGGCCAGTGGGGCAGTTCACCTTTGAACCGTTCAATCACAGTCCCCCCCCCCCAAATATCAGCAGGTTCTTAGGGCCAGTAACACAGTGAGTGTCTTTTGTTCCCCCTTGACATAAAAATTTTCAATAAGGAAATGAAACCAAAAAGTTCAAGTTATTCTGTATACTTTAATCTTTGAACTGAGAAAACGTGCAGAGGCTTATTCACAGATTGGAAATGTTTTCTTCAGTGAACTGAAAACCACTAAAGAAATGTACTAAAGAAAAAGTGTGAACTGGCTAATATGTATCACAGAGACCTGTGGAGGTTGAGTTAACTGATTAAATTATATGGATCAATAATTTTTGAGTAATTTTTTAGGCTGCGTGATGAAATTAACAATTTCCACTCACATTAAAATTTCAGTATTCCACAAACATAGAATAAGAACAAACATGAGAAACAACAGTTTTTGCACAACAATGAATAAAATATTTATATAACCAAGAGGTACAAACAATTGAAGAGTTAGTTTAAAAAGTTCAAATGTCCTTTTATGTTTGGATTGAAGTGTTATCAAAGTTCTGACTTGATAGATTGTAAGTTGTTGAACGGTTTGTACATTGTACAAACCGTTCAACAACTTACAATCTATGAGATTGAAATGAGAAAGTGTGTTTGAGTATTCTTGTAATTTAAAGAAAAATAAACAGTTCAATTTTGTACTAAAGTAGAGATTTACTTTAATGTTTATGAAGTTGTCTCTCTTCGACTGTGTTTTCGCATGTGTCGTTTGAAGAAAATATTCTGTAATTGGAGTGATTCTTAACAAGCTGTGTTTAGGTTAATTGCAATAATTAACGTTGAGCTTGAAAGCGTATGACAAAGATTCGTGTATCAATTTGAATATGGAAAACTTGAGTTATTTGTTCGTGATAAAATATTGCTGTGTGAGTGACTGTTCTTTTCAGACTGAAATTATGTTAAGGAACTTTAACGTAAAGCTTTGAATTGTGTGACGAGTTAAAGGGTTTTGTTCAGCTTGATATTTATTGCATAAAATATACCTTGGAATCTTCCACAACAAAACCAGTTAACCCCTGCTAGAAAATGCACTATTCCTGTTGTAATTTTCACCATCACAATCTTACAAAATATATAACAAGCATTCATTGGTTAATCACCTTCAATCTAGTTTGCTGATTGGTCAGTTCCGACCAATCAAACCGCCTGCACGCGACAAATCTGTTTTCCTGCCCAATATGCTCGGAGCCTCCCACGTGGTACAACAAAATTATAAAAACAGAACACGTGTAAACTCCCTTGTTGTTTTTTTTTATCTCTCTCTCTCTCTCTCTCTCTCTCTCTCGCGCGCGCGTCCCATTCCTTGCTAACAAGTACCAAGATGTAATCTTCAAGAACTCCCGTCTTAACCTTTGCGGTCAGACGTTAAAGACCATTATCAACATTCACGCAAGTACGAACTCTGAAATCTCTTCTGAACTTTTACCAACTTGTACAATACACAATTCCAAACATGCTAAAGAAACTTTATTCTTCTAAACTACGGTTTAATAATTACTTTCACTTTATGAACTTAGGTACAGATATTACCTAATCTAAGAGACACTAACCTTTCACTCAGTATTCATGCATGTATATCAAATATTAATAAATTCAATTGTTACGTTTTGAAACAAGGTGTTTATGAACCTTTATTCTCTATGTCTTGTATTAATTGTTGTGGATGGAAGATTATTGAACACACACAATTTTAAACCTTCTCATAATTCAAACCTTCTATTCCTCTCCAACACACACACATCACACATCCGCAACAATACAATTATGGCACAAGGCCGAAAATGAGGAATGGGTTGAGGCTAGTCTTCACTGATTATCTTATACCTAGCTAATCCGATTCACGACCCGTTCACTCATTACAATTCGCCCATTTGCCATAAAACTCATCTGTCACCAATCAATCCTCCATATACCATAATACCGCATCCTCTCAGGGGGACCTACAGAACGCACCCTGCCCCGTGATATAAAATTGGGTGATAATAAAAATTTATACATAAAATTTTATGGATTATTTGCAATGAGAGGGGAGGGGATGAACCTCAAAACAAACTAAATATCAAAACAAAATAAAATAAATATAACTGATGTTAGTAGGACCCGTCCAACTCTCAAAAACGGAGGCCACTGTATTCTGCCCTACGACAGAATCAAGAGGCTCTCTCGCTAAGGGAGAGGGCTTTATTTATTCCCCGTTATATGGACATGGGGAATACTGACCCAGTTGAGATGAAAGAGCGGCCAAAAACAAACTGGGGAGGTTGGGAATCTTAACTTGGATCATAACCAAAGATGTAGCCGGGAACAACACTTACTCACATTAACTAGGTACACAAAGCTTGTCTAGCCTAAAAGAGAAAATCAAGACTCGTCTCAGTCACCTTTCGCTGTCTGTCGGAACCAAGCGTTTTCTATCACTTCTAATCTTCATCTTGAGCTGATACTAAATGACATTTCATATATATCACGTGATAGGCTCGAAAGGCATTGACAGATTTTAGGCGGAATTATTTTTTAGTCAGGTCAAGAACTAGGTCGATGTTATTCGGACGTAGCTGATAACACGTAATATAGATATTATATATTTTCTAGCCAATTTGCAAAGCCTCTTTGCATAATTTCGTTTCGAGCCTGTTTTAACGGGTTTTACGAACAATATAGGGTCTTGATCCTATAGACCTGAATTATGAAGACCATTTAAATGAATGTGAGCATCTCAATCACAACATGGCTCTTGATGAAAAATTAGGAGACCTTCCCTGCACTGTACAGAAAAATAATTTCGGACAATTTGAAATCTGTATTCCTGAATATTGAAATTGCACTCAGAGTGTGCATGCGAACAATGGTAACCTACTGTATAGGAGAAGATTCTTTTTCAAGACTGAAACTTATAATAAATCGGCTTCGTAGCACAATGGGATAGCTTCGTTTGAACTGGCTTTCACTGATGTGCATGGAAAATGATATCCTATTCTTAAAGACCATTGACTTAAAGTAATTCTCTGAAAAGAGATGCCGCAAATACTTGCTATAATAAGTTCGTAGTAATTCATACTGTGCCATCTAATCTGCGTGGTTTACTGAGTATTATTGCGTTTTTCAATCCTTGCGTATTGTTTATAATGTTGATTAATTACTGCTGTACAGCAAGTTTTTAATGTTTTAGCACCAGTTTTGTTGAAGTGTCAATAAAATTAATCGACCATTTACTTTTTATTTATGTGAGTGGTTGTTGTAGGGGCCGCAGCCCACTGGTTTGCTCAGAGGCCCATAATGCTGTTAAGACGACCCTATTCTCAGTCACCTGTATCTATACTTCATCTATACTGAATGTTTTATTTCTTATCACGTTGAGGTCTGATAATAAATAATACAGTTGCCATGAAAGCACGAAGAAAAATCAATTTCATTTTTTTTGTCTGAGAAACCAACGTCATATATGCTTTTTGTCCGACATGCATTGTTTATATGAAAAATAAAACAAAAACTAAACCCGAGAAAAAATTAAGTATTTTTCTCGAGTATAACGTAACCATTTCGGTATATCTTCACATTTCCAAAAAGAGTAAATCAAATAAGATAAAGAGAGAAGCTTTTAGCTATACGCTTCCACTTTTTCATTAATGTCGATTTTCGTGCTAAAAGCGGATCATAGCTTCATACATGCTTCTGAAAACCTGAACTTGTCATTGGACAATAAATATTAAAATTATCTCGTGTATCTTAACGTACATTGTTCTCAATAAGTATCAAGCTCCAGACTGAGTTTTGTAGGCGCTTTCTAAGTGGTTAACAATATTAAAAAACAATTTACCTGCTCACCACTACGTCCGAATAACATCAACCTTTTTTTTTTGTGGGGTTCAGCGTACCCGGATTAAAGGAGAATTTAATAGGGATACCCTAAAAATACAACGAAAATTTCAAGAAGAAACAACACGATAAAGAACGTTTATAAAAAAATAGAACATTGTATATTTATTATCTTGTGAATAGGGTAAAAAATTAATGTTTTAGTTCGTTTAAAGTTTAAAAATGTGATTTTGATGAAAATGTGTTTTTGTCTTTTAACAGAGTAGCTGAATAATGTCTGTTTCTTTTGTTTTGTATAGTTGTAAAATGAAAAAGGGCGAAATTTTGAAAAAGAGTTAAGTTGTTGAATTGTTTTGAAGTCAGTTGTTCCTTCCTACTCCACTTTACGGGTTGAGTCAGTGATAGAATTTACTGTCAATCTTCTGTGATCTTTTTGCGTCCTTCTCTGACTGACTGACCGACTGGCGACTGACTTGAAAACTCTGTATTTATTGTTGACTTTTTTTCACACTGGCTCGTTATCTTTTTTTTTGGTTTAGCAAATCGCCTCCTTTCATTGGTCAGAAAATTAATTTCACACCTTATTGTGAAATCTGTTTTTGGTCGTTTTTGATCCGATTTTGCGGGTGTGCAAATCTACTTTGTGTTTTTTTTTTTACTCATTTGTTGGAATATCGGATTTGTACCCTATAAACCCCCCTCCAGATTGATAAATATTGAAAATATTTTTCAATATCTATTATATGTTTTAAAATGAGTAGGCCAGTGTACGTGTCTACCCGATCTTGTGGTAATGTTTTTAGGTGTGTTTGGAGGTGTAGAAAATGTTTCACTTACGTTGGTATTTGTCGTGGCTTTAGAATGTTCCGACGTACTTTCCTTTGTAGGTAAATCCAAGTACGCTGGTTTTAGTCTGTCTATAGAGACAGTGTCTTGCTTGACTTTTGCTACAATTGTGAAATATTTGGGTTTTCTGTTGACTACTTGGAAAGGTCCCGTATAAGTAGGGCAAAGAGGCCTTTTTACTGTGTCGTTTCGTACGAAAACATATTCACAATTGTGGAGGTCTTTTGGAGTGTAAAGGTCTTTTGTTTGTGTTCTAGTGGGTGTGAAAACTAGTTCATTCATTCTTTGCTTAAATCTTTGTACAAAAGATGTAGTTGGTTGTAGTTGACTGGATTTATCACAAAACTGTCCTGGTAACGTCAAGGACGTTCCAAAAACCATTTCGGATGCTGTACATCCTAAATCTTCTTTGATTACATTCCGAATGGATAGTAATATTAGCGGTAGATTTTCTAACCACGTCTTAGAATCATTATTTGCAGTTAATGCTGTCTTTTAAGTTGCCTGTGGAAACGTTCAATTAAGCCATTGGCACATGGGTGATAAGCCGTTGTTGTTATATGCTTAACTCCCAATAGTTTTGTGAACTCATCAAAGAGCGTAGATTGGAACTGAGAACCTCGGTCTGTAGTTATTACTGAGGGACAACCAAAAACGGCAATCCACTCATGTAATATACTTTTAGAGATCGTTTCTGCAGATATATCCCTTAGAGGAACAACGACAGGCCATCTTGTGAATCAGTCGATAATAGTGAGTAGGTAACTATGTCCGTTTACTTCTGGTAAGGGACCCACTATGAACATGTGAAGATTCGTGAATCTACCATCTGGTTTTAGAAAATACCCAGGAGGGGACTTAGTATGTCTGTTTCCTTTGCTTTTTGGGCACTTTAAACAAGTTTGAGTCCAGCGTTTTATGTCAGTATGCATGTTTGGCCAGACAAAACGACTGCTAATCAACTTGTCAGTTGCTCGGTGTCCGGGATGTGAGAGATTGTGAAAATGCAGAAATATCTTTTTTTTCAATGAAGGTGGAATATATGGTCTTGAATAACCAGTCCCAACGTCACAGAGTAGTGTTTTTGTTCCAAATGGGACGGGTGTTCCTTCAATTGTAAAGAAGTGTCCTCTTTTATTTTGTATAATGTGGTATCTTCCTTTTGTTCATCTGCAATGAGGTCGAAGGTAAGGGTTTCAGAATCGATGGATTGTATCGTGGAGCGCGAGAGTGTATCTGCCACGATATTGTCTGAACCTTTAATATAGCGGATATCCGATGTAAATTGGGATATGTAGTCCAGTTGTCGGGTATCTCTGGGTGTGTATTTATCTGTGTTCACATGTAAAGCGTAAGTGAGGGGTTTGTGGTCTGTGAAAACAGTAAAGTTTCGTCCCTCGAGTAGATGTCGAAAATGCCTTATTGCTAAGTAAATAGCTAGTAACTCTCTCGAGAAGGTACTGTACTTCTGCTGTGCTTTGTTTAATTTGACCGAGAAAAAGGAGATTGGCTTTTCTGAACCATTTAGTAGAACTGCTCCAATTGAATCTCCTGAGGCGTCAGTTGTCAATGTAAGTGTTGAGTTAGCATCGTCACTGATGTAAGAGAGTTTGGTAAAATCTGCTAACGCTTTTTTAGCATTTTGAAATGCAGCTAACGCTTCTCCGTCAATCAGTATTTTTGCATTTTTCTTCTTCTGTTTTTGCAGCAAGTTTGTGAGTGGGGTCAAAATTCTGGAACAACCTGGAATAAATCTACGGTAGTAATTTATTAAACCGAGAAATCGTCTTAATTGACGCAGTGATGTCGGTTGCTGAAAGTTTTGTATTGCTGCTACTTTCTCTGGGACAGGTGTGATTCCGTTTTTGTCGATCACATGGCCCAAGAAATTTAACTTTGAAACAGCAAAATCGCATTTGTGGACATTTATCTTTAAGCCAAAATGTGCCAGTCTCTCGAAGACTTGTTGAATATGGTATAGGTGTTCTTTTCCATCACGACTGGCGATAAGCACGTCATCGATATATGCAAAGGTAAAAGGCAATCCTCTCAAAACTTCATCAATGAGTCTTTGAAAGGTTTGGGCGGCATTACGTAACCCAAATGGCATCCTGGTGAATTCATAGAGTCCAAAAGGAGTGGTAATTGCAGTTTTCTTTATGTCTTCTTCTGCTACTGGAATTTGGTAGTACGCCTTAACCAAATCCAATTTTGTAAAAAACTGTGGTTCCTTGCAAACCTATGGCGAAATCATGTAAGTGCGGTATAGGATATCTATCAGGAACAGTTTTTGCATTGAGATTCCTAAAATCCCCACAAGGTCGCCATGCGCCAGCTTCTGGTTTCGGAACCATATGTAGCGGAGAGGAGTATGGGCTATTTGAAGGACGTATGATGCCTAACTGCAACATATGTTGAAATTCGTCTTTTGCTATTTTATATTTGTCCGGATGTAATCTGCGTGGTGATGCGTGTGTAGGTGGTCCAGCTGTGGTGATATAATGTTTAGCAGTGTGACGGATTTCATCTGTATGTGTTAAAGGCGTGGTTAGTGTAGGAAATTTTTTTATCAATTCATGTAGGCCATTAGCCGTTGGTATTGCTGAACTAATTCCTGTTGACTTGTAGATTGAGGTGATTCCCTTTGTTCTTAGGTTTGTGTTACTGTCAATGAGAGAGTGTGTAGCCATATTCACTGATAAATCGAAATGGGATAGGAAATCCGCTCCTAGGATAGGTGTTTTCACATTTGCTTGTGTGAAAATCCATGGAAAAGATCTTCTTAGACCCAAATCGAGCGTTAGTGATATCTCACCGTATGTTTCTATCTTTGATCCATTTGCTGCCTGCAATGTGTATGTGGAGAATGTAGGCTTTTGTTTTGTATTTGGTGGGATAACACTGATCTGAGCGCCGGTGTCGACTAAAAATAAATATCCGTTACTTCTGTCCCGGATGTAAAATAGACGACTCTCTTGTTTTAATCCAGCAGCTAATGTCGTCTTTACTTGCTGCTGGCATAGTCGTTTCCCTGGTGTTGTGTAGAAATGTGAGAAGTTTTCGAATTGAAATTGCATGGTTCAGTGCACTTCCTTGCATTTCTTCCAAATTTATAATGATACCAACAGGTATCGTGTGTAATTTGATCTCTGGAGAAAGAGTTCGATCTACTTCGACGTCTGTGTGGTGAGTAGGATCTATTTCTGAATGTTGGACGAGAACGCTGAGATTTCTGTGCTTGTATCAGACTCTGTACTTGTAAGCTGAGATTCGCCATTTGCTTATACAGCTGCGACAATTCAGATGACTTGTCTGGTAATGTTGCTGTATCTGTTGGTGCATGTGATGTGGCGTATACATTTTTGTCTTGGTTGTTGTCATGTATTTTGTCTGCTATTTCTGCTATTTTCTCCAGCTGTAAATCATCGGGGAGTGATGCGAGTATCTGTGTTGTATGTGTTTGTAGTTTATCCATCCACAGTTTCTTTAACACCACTTCGGACATGGTGTTGTCTCCTAATAAGGATCGCATTTTTCTTAAAAGCTGTGAAGGTTTCATATATCCCTGGTTCACATTATTGAATAAGTCGTGTAACCTTCTTTCCTCCGATTTACCGACACGTCTAATAATTGCAGCTTTCAACGTGTCATAAGGTTTTTCTTCCGGCATGTCATTAAGTAGATCCACTACCTCGGATGCTACATCTGCGGGAAGTTTTTTTCGACAACGTAGGCATATTTTGAACTTTGCGATGTAATTTTCTTTGCGTTGAAAATTGCATTTAACTGTGCAAACCAAATTTGTACGTTAGTTGGGTTGTAAGTTGGTAAGTTAATTGTTATAGCGGCTTCCATAGGTTCCGTAGTGTGTATCCATTTTCTATGTGTCTTGATGATTATGGTTATATATTAAAAATGTGTTGCTTATTTTGTTAAAGCTTTTCTTTCAGTTGGAAATTTGCGAGTTCATTTCACGTCGATTGGTCACCACTTGTGGGGTTCAGCGTACCCAGATTAAAGGAGAATTTAATACGGGATACCCTGCCCACAAAATACAACGCAAATTTCAAGAAGAAACAACACGATAAGGAACGTTTATAAAAAATAGAACATTGTATATTTATTATCTTGTGAATAGGGTAAAAAGATTAATGTTTTTGTTCGTTTAAGCAAAAATAATGTCTGATTTTGATAAAAATGTCTGTGTTCGCTGTCTTTTAACAGAGTAGCAGAATAATGTCTGTTTCTTTTTCTGTTTTTGTATAGTTGTAAAATGAAAAAGGGACTTTTTTTCACACTGGCTCGATCAATTTAAGTTGAAAAAATTTCAGAAATCTGTGTGAATGAGGAATAAAGATAAAAGGAAAATGTACTTATGAATTGTTTTGAGAGTCAGTTGTAAATTTGTTGTTGTTGTTGTTGTTCTTTCCTAATCCACTTTTCGGCTGAGTCAATTACGAACAATACTTTTTAACTTTGAGTCAGTGATTTAAAAACAGAAATTTACTGTCAATCTTCTGTGATCTTGCGCCCTTCTCTGACTGACTGACTGGCGACTGACTTGAAAACTCTGTATTTATTGTTGACTTTTTTTTTTCACACTGGCTCGTTATCTTTTTTTTTTTAGCAAATCGCCTCCTTTCATTGGTCAGAAAATTAATTTCACACCTTATTGTGAAATCTGTTTTTGACGTTTTGATCCGATTTTGTTTTTTACCATTTTAAAAGGATTCTGTGCAAATCTACTTTTTAAAATGTTTTTTTAGTTGTGCTTTTTTTGATTCTATGACCATTTTGGAGTTATCGACAAGAAAATTTTGGACTCAGTCGCGTTCATTTGTCCGCCATTGCGGCCTTGTTTAACTGTGCTCGCGGAAACGTAATTAACGGTCTATTTACTGCTTTTACTGATCTTACTCGTCTAAATTACAACGCACAACAGAAAGCAATGACAATGGACAAGTGTCGTTTTAGTTTTTAACAGAAAACCCTTTTTTTCTGTGTAGAAAAGGGGACGAATTAAAAAATACAAATTAAAAAATACAAATTAAATAATGCAATTAAAACACTTCGTTTCTTGCATTTTTTTTTTACTTTGTACATAATCATGTCCTTTACAAAGGGCTAGGGTTAGGGTTCTTTTTTTATTATTTGTTTTTTGTTTGTTTTTAATTTATAAGGGATATTATGGGATAAGGTTTAAGGTTAGGGTTAGGGTTCGTTAGGGTTGGGGTTAGGGTTCTATATTTCATTATTTAATTTTTTTAATTTAAAGTTAGTTTTAGGGTTGAGATTTAGGGTTAGGATTAGGGTTAAACAAAGCCAGTAATGGCGGGCGGTTGAACGCGACTGAGTCCGAACTTTTATTATCGGTAACTCCAAAATGGTAGATTAAAATTTCTTTGTTATTTTCGAATTAAGCATGTAAATTTACACCGAAATACAACGATTCCAGAAATTTTTATTAGATACTTAGCGCTGGACTTAAAAATCAAATTACCCCTTTACTTTTCCGGAAGTTATATATATATATATATATATATAACTTTACTTTTCCCAAAAGAATAAAGGTCCACGTTACAGCAATAAAATTATAGCAAAGGGGGATAACTTTTGAATATTAGTTGCTTCCCATTGACCATTTTTTTCGGCATCAAATCATAGGAAAATATTGAAATAAGGGAATAATTTGTGATAAGTCAGCGTAAAAATATTATTGTTAAATATTATGTTATTTCCAAAAAAAAAACAAAAACAAATAAAACATAAACATTCTTGTATAAGGATAAAAAATAGTTAAAAGTTTATACAGGGAAGATTTTCTGACGGAAGCAGAATTTGAAACGGGTGTATTCATGTACATAGATCGAACGGCGAGTGAAAAGAAAAGGTGATGAATTTGATACCGAGACAAAGGTGGGTTCTGTAGGCTTTCCTGGTGCATAACTCAAATATCCCTTTTTTAGTGTAAAGCTCTACAAAAAGGATAAATTTACATTTAATAATTTCATGGCCCAATTCGAGAACTATGTTGTTGCGGGATGTACATGGAGTGAAATATATCAGAAGGTAAATTTATGTAAGACGAAGATTATGCGTGCTTATAATGTCAGTATCCCACAACATATAGATTACACAAACAATTTAAGGACAATTTGCATGGCAAGAAATTACTAAACACAGTTGTTAGAGATCTAACAATAAAGAAATATTTATATCACAATAAAATATATATATAATGACAATCAAAATGTTTGTTGTTGTAATAGCTAAGTTAATGTTATAAAGAATGTTTATGCAGAAATGTGGTTAAGAAATGTTGATGCATTTTTATTGTTAGAAAAATTAAAATAATTTGGTTTCTGCATCGAAAGATGTCAAATGTGTTCGTTCATTTATCAGTGTATGTACGTATGTAATTTAGAAGTGAGAATAAATGTTGTCAAGAGTTGCTTGCCTTGATATGCTAAATTGGTGAAGTGTACAATTAGTAGTGAAAATGTTCACTTTTTAAGTCAATTGTAAATGTTGATTAAACACGCGGACAATGGTTGATGAATGCTTTGCTGAGTTTGTTGAAATTTCAATGTGATGTGTGAGTCAGTGAATTGACACGCATGGAGTTTGGTAGGATCTCATTTGAGTCATGCGGTTATTTTTATTGACTTTTGTGTAGCAAAATCGGCGTCAGAGAGCTCGGCGGGAAATAGGATTCGCCTGGAATTTTGCTACAATTTGGTGCTTATTAGCCAATAAAAGACTGAATTTGCAGAAACGAGATGATGATAGGTTAAAGGCTTTTTAGAGAATAATACATCTTTCTGAAAGGGGTTAAAAAGGCTAATGTGGAAGATTCCACAATGTAATAACATAGACTCGAAACGAATAATTAAAAAGATTCTTGTAAAAATTCATTATTCATCGATTTTTTTCTTCAGACTATAATTTCCTTAGTTTATCAAATTAAATAATTAGATTGTTTTATTGCAGTTTTTATTTTACTGTTTGTATCAGATTTTAGGGAATTTTGTAAAAGTTTATAAAAAAAAAATGATGATTTACTTTCTCCAAGGAGTTCTACTTTTAACTGAACAAAAAATTTGCAGTACAAATTTAATTCCTAGAAATAATGCTACATGTAAAAGATGTAAAAAAATAATTTTACCAAAATGTTCTACAAATAATAATTTCAAAAATAAATTCATTCATTTGTGAAGTCCTAACAGTTTCATTATTTGATTTTTGGAAGATTTTCCAAAATGTGTTATTTTACCGGAAAGCAGGCTCGAAAATTTCCATTACCAGCTCTGTTGTACCGTTGACGCTTAATAAACAAGGTTTTTAACAAACATTTCAAACGTGTTAGAAAGAAGTAAAGAATTTTAAAAATAATTAGAAAATGCTTTGTTCTTCCATCTTAATAATAACATAGAGATTTTGACGATAACATTTTGTTTTTATGAAGTTTGGAGCCTTTTTCATCAGGCAAATGCTCTTTTTTCAGCTAACTATTGGAGATACTGTGGGGGTTCCCTACAATACCTACTTAAAGGCATATTAATTCAGCATCATACATTAATGACGAGAATTGTGTAGCTATTGATTTGTTTAATGAAGAATTTATAAACAGAAAATTCATCATTGAAGAAATATTCAAGCATATCAATGAGTGAACTCCTGCCAATTTAGTATCTTGTAAACTCTTCAAGGTAAAGGCAAACAGTTAAAGAATGCTTTTTTAACCATGATATTTTTAGACGAAGTAACTGGTAACAAATATTTAAGTTTTATCATATTCACTAAATTGTCAGGAAATCATTCATGAACAGGTACAAATTATCATTACTACAGAAAATTTTCGATAAATCTTGTGAGGCGATGCGATTGTAGTAGTAGCAATAGAGAGAAGACAAGTTTACCACTTAAAAATCTAACTACTCCACACTAGAAAATGTTAGTACTATGAATACTAAAAAATGTTATCACAAATGCATATTTTTATGTCGGTAATTTGATTAAGTAAAGTGATTCTCTCGAAGAATTGTTATATAAACAATCCGTGAAAAGAATGGCAGATGGAAGTTTTGAGTTACGTTCGGTTCGTGTAACTCAAATTGCAAGGCATTAAAGAAGTATCTAGAAGACGATAAAAATTGCAGAACAGAGTAGTGACTTAGAAAAAAAACCTTAGGATATAAGTATAACCGTCAAAGATGCTTTAGAAATTTCAATGGGAGTTTTAGATTTCTCTGCCAACACCAAAAGAAAAATATTGACAGAAAATTCTAGTATATATGACCATTTATCGTTGTGCCTATCACTGACAATTAAAGGGAGACTACTTCTAAGTGTCTTGTAGAAAATAAAATTGTCTTGAAATGAAATTATAGTAATAGAATAGCTGAAGTTTATTGAAATTTCCCAAATGTGCAGTTGTTACTTCAATACCTGCGGAACTGTATTTATTTTGTGATGCCTCCAAAAAGGCACATGATTTTGCAGGACAGGATTCTGTCAGTGGTGGGATACGCACAGGTTCACAGAAAAACCTCTTCTTGGAAATTTATGAGCTCAGCGAACCCGTTGCTAGCAGCAACCCGAAGAAACTGTTAATATTAGATTGTAGTCACATAATCAGTTGGGGATGTAAATTCAGGTGATCGAATAAAGGTTAATACAAATTTCATGAACTGCTGAACTTGCCATACTTGGAATATTCAAGAAATATTTATTAAAGCTACCGAAGAAAAGCTGAATGACTCCAGTAAAATTTTTCATTACAATATTCCCATTAATGATTTTCGTGACTATGTGGAAAATGTCCTGAAAAACTTTCCTAATCCTGTAATTCTTCAAAGTGTACAAAAAGCGAAAACTATTATCAATATAAATTGCTATCAGTTCTTCCGAGGCAGAAAGGGTTTTTTCAAAAATGAATATTATATACTCAAATAAAAGAAGCCGCCTTACAGTGGAAAATGAAGCAAACTTAATGACAATCAATTTTATTGGCCTCGCTTTAGATTTATGGGATTCCCCTCTTTTCGTTAAAAAATGGCTTACAAAAATCACGGTGTTGATGACAACAGAGTGAGGCAAAAGAATGCTGAAGACGATGATGACAATCAGGTGGCTATTTGGATATTTTTAAAATGAAATATCATGAATAAAAGATTTTAAAGCATTTCTTTTAATTATTTTTCCTTTCAAAATGATAACGTAGATTAATTTTGGTATTATTGACTAAGTGCAAGAAAAATTTAATTTATTCCTAAATTATATCTCTATAGTAAAGTATAGACTATGGAAATGAGGGAACCTGTTGCTATTGAGACCTGTTGTTGAGAGAACTTGTTCATAAAATTTTGAATTCCACGACTGAAGTCTATGGCCTCCTTAATGTTTGCTAAGTGCACATAAAAGAACAGTCTTTGCCTTCACTTGAGTTGTTATCAGTATACTTAACAGTGCAAAGCATTAAGAACATCTTAAAACCTTTATCAAATGTTTGTATCAAAGATGTAATTATTGTTGTGAGGCTCACATAGTGTTGTCTTGGTTATGGTCCGGCAACATAAAAACCTAAAACCAGTTTCTCAAGTATAGATTAAAAAACATCAAAGTTGCTCTAGAAGAGTTAGATTCACAACATTAATTATCATTAAAATTCAAATATGTGCCTTCCTCATAAAACCCTGCCGATTTAATTACTCGGGCATCGTCTCTGGAAAAGTTTAGACGAAACTAAATTTTGGATTTCTGGTCCTTCGTGGTTAAATCGACTCCTGATTGGTCAACTAATATCATGTTTTCAACTACGTTCGAATTGTATCGGCCTAGTTTCTGACCTGAACGAAAATACAATTCCACCAAAAATCTGTCTGTGTGTTTCGAAACTATCACGTGACATGCAACATTATAAATACCAGCGCTACCTTTAACTCTTTCTTTCTTGTCTTCTCAGACCACAGTAATGCAGTGGAAAGGTCGCTTTGCCCCTTTAAGGGAAAACGCTATAAAGACGTTATGACACACACACAAACACGCGCACACACGTACGTACGAACATTGAACATCTCTTAACTGATCAACTACAAGCAACAGAAACTTATTTACTTCAAAATCTGATGGAACTATAAGTTACGATCCAACATATTCATAGCTTTCCAGAATTCTCCCACTAATATACAACTTTCTACGGTGAACGATTTAGGCAACAAGTTAATTCAACTTTTCGATATTCAAGTGAAGATTACATTTTCTCTCAATCAACAAGTTTCTTTGAACTCACCTTACACCAAATTTCAGCCTACAACACCTTATCGAAGAAGAATCTTTCCATTGAAACCTACTATTATTTCATGAACTGAAATCTTTTCTGTGAGCCCAGATAAAAAATATATATCTTCCTTAAAGTCTTAACTAATTCAAATAACAATTAAACGTGAATAACACCTGCTGTATTATTACAACTTACTATATAAAAATCACACACTTGATAACTTTGTATGTCATACAGTAAATTGAAGATTGTTATTATAAAAACAGTTTTTGTGCTGTTTCTCCTTTTTGTTTTTCGTTTGCTGACATATTTGTAAATTATAAAAATGTACGGATTGAATTGAGGCCGTTCAATACCCCTACAAGTGAATGCAGTAAGGAGGTTATTCAAAACCAAGTATATCACAATGTTAGTTATGCTAGTACTTTAGAGTCAATCTAGATTATTAAGAATATTAACGTTAATGTTCAAATTCACTAATAAGTTAAAATATTCTGACGCAGATCCTAAGAAAGATGCTTAAGCTGTATCTGCTGAAATTGATGATGAAATGTACAAAATCCTCAAAATGAACATTTCTATATAAGAAGTTAAAATATGCATAAAATAATAATGTTTTTCATATTTCTATATATAAAAGTCAAAATATGCACAAAATATGGTCTTTCTATATAGACGTTTCAAAGTACGCATCAAATGTAGCTATTTTACATATTTTTAAATAAAAAAGAGAAAATATGCATAAAATAATGGCATTTTCCTCATTTGTGTATAAAAAAATGTCAAATATGCTGATTTTCCTATTTCTGCATAGAAAAACCAAATATGCATAGCTGATTTTCATATTTTAATAAAAAAAAATCAAAATAGGTATAAAATATAGCTTTTTAAAAATAACAAATATTTTCTAGATAAAAACCACAAAACAGGCCTAAGATATAGATGATAAAAAGTCAACATATGCATAAAATCTGTCTCAAATGTAACATTTTTAAATATTTCTTAATGAAAAGGACTAAATCTGTACATATATTATATATCAAGGAAAAAAAAGCTAAAACTGTAGCAAATATAACTTCTTTATATTCTTAATGAAACAGATTAAAGCTTTTCCAAATGTAACTTTTTTAGATATTTCTTAATGAAAAAGACTAAACCTGAATTAAATGTAACTTTTTTGATATTTCTTAAAGAAAAAGACAAATCTAAGATATTATCAAAGGCCATCTGGAAGGTCTCAAAGTGAAAGTGCATTTGAGGTTAGTTGAGAATTTTGGAAACGGAAGCAAACATTAAGAAATTAATTTATGTCCGCTTACAAAAGCATGTCTTATGATTGTCAGGAGGAAGAAGGGGTCAGTTCTTATATTCGTTAATTTTGAACGCGAAGGCAGAACAGAAAAACTGATTTATGCCTGCTTGTCAAAAAGAAATAGCTCCGCCGACTTTTGAAGTGTAAAGAAATCGAGAAATTGGATTTTATCCTTTACTCCAAGAAATTGAAATAAGAAACCAACCTGTAAGTACGATTAAGTGAAAAAGATATGAAGACAAATAGTTGCCAATAGCGGGTCGAAGGAAACAGCTGGTAAAACTGAGTGCATAGAAAAGACGAGCGCCTGAGAAAATTCGTTATTGAAAATTAATGACTAAAATAAAGACCGCTCTTTCACCCACTTGGTTTAAAAATCAGATTTGCCAAAGAGACTGTCGAAGGGGTGGGCTTAAATGAGATACTAAGAGAGGAGGAGCAATAAAGAGAAATTATCTCCGTCCATTTGGAAGTAATGGTGTTAGGCATAAATAAAAAAAAGGAATAATTTATGCGGACGGGACGATTACCTGCAGCCATTACCAATAAGAAAAAGGGATCTCCCAAATTTGAAGAGATAATTAATATTGCGAACCAGAAAACAATGAAAACTTGTTCAAACTAGTCGAAGTCAATATAAGCAGAGCGCTTAGGCGACCCAAGATATATATATATATATATATATATATATATAGAGAGAGAGAGAGAGAGAGACAGAGAGACAGAGACAGAGAGAAGAGACAGCTGCGAAGAGCAGACGAAGGAGCTACTGAGATACACGTGACTTGCTGCCTAGACAACTCCCGTCTTTGAGCCTTCTTCTAAGAAATAGCACCGATAGGCTACGTGTCACTATAGAGATTTTAGTGGAAAGGGTTCATTTTTCTTAGACAAAGACCTACATAAATCAAATCGAAAATTAACGCGAGGAATTTTTCATTTTTATTTCGTCTACGAAGATGTTACTATTTTTTGACGATATTCGATCCCCACTTCAAACACAACGTGGCTGGAGCGAGGTGTGGACTGCGGGCGGACAGCGACCGTTGACCAGCGACATTATCGAGCAAGCGTGGGATTGACCTAAGACATCTTTCAAGTATACGCAACCTGGGAGTGGTGCTATAGATATTTATTAATGAAAAAGTATAAATACGTACAAAATGTAACATTCATTTTATTACTTAAAACAAAATAAAAATTAAATAACTTTTTTTTATATTTCTTAGCGAAAAGACTTTATCTGGTGCAAATGTATATGTTTTTCTTATTTCCAATAAAAAAAATACTAAATCTGAACAAAATATTAAATTTTTGTTATTTCTTAATGATTAAATCTGTACAAAATTTATTTTTTTATATTTTCTAATGAAAAAGACTAAATCTGTACAAACTGTGCATTTTCTTAATGAAAAAAGATTAAACCTGAAAAAAACAGCATTTTAATGAAATCTGACATTTTAATGAAAAAGACTAAATTTGACAAAAATGTAACTTTTGTCAATATTTCATAATGAAAAGACTAAAACTGCTTAAAATATATTTTTTTTTATTTTTTAATGAAACAGACTAAATCTGTATAACTTTTGTGAACATTTCTTAATGAAAAAAGATTAACCTGAAAAAATATAACTTTTTTGATACTTCTTAATGAAAAAGAATAAATCTTAAGAAAATATAACTTTCTGTAAATGTTTCGCACTGATGTAGTTGTAACTTTATTGCTTAATGACAAAGATTCTATCTGATGAAAATGTATCTGTTTTTGCTATTAATTAATGAAAAACACTATAAAAGACTAAATATGTACAAAATGTAATTTTTTGATACTTCTTAACAAGAAAGTCTAAATCTGTAAAAATGTACGTTTTTTGAAATTTCTTAATGAAAAAAGATAAAACCTGGACAAAATATACCAATATTTTATATTACTTACTTTAAAAGACAAAATCTGGTGAAAGTATAACTTTTTTTATATTTCTTAATGAAACAGACTATTCTAAATGTAACTTTTTTAGATACTTCTTAATGATAAAGTTTAAATTTGTACAAAATGTAACATTTATTATATTTCTTAACGAAACAAGACAAAACCTCAAGTAAATATAACTTTTTTAATATGTAAAAAGACTGTATCTAATGAAAATGTTTTTATATTTCTTAACAAAAAAAAAGTCTAAATCGGTACAAAATATAACATTTTTATATTTCTTAACAAAACTACTCTATCCGATGAAAATCCATCAGCTTTTTTTGTTTGTTATAATTTTTATACTTCTTAATGAAAATATTAAATCTCTATAAACTGTACTTTTTTGACATTTCTTAACGAAAAGATTAAACCTTAAAATTTTTATTTTTTTGAGATTTCTAAATGAAAATGACTAAATCTGATGAAAATCTAACTTATTTTTATATTTCTGGATGAAACAGAATAAATCTGTACCAAATATAACATTTAATATATTTTTAAGAGACTAAAGCTGGAGTAAATGTCAATTGTTAATATTTCTTAATGAAAGAATCTGATGAAAATCTAGAATGTTTTTTTTTTATTTCTTAATGGAAAAAACTAAATCTGAAGAAATATAACATTTTTGATATTTTTAATAATCTGTATAAAAATGGAATTTGTTTTTTGATACTTTATAATCACTAAATTATACTTTATAACCAATAAATTTGTACAAAATGAAACTTTTTAAAATTACTTCATGAAAAAACATTAAATCTGAAAATATAACTTTTGTTGATATTTCCAAATGAAAAAGGCTAAGTCTGATGAAAATGTAACTTTTTCATATTTCTGAATGAAACAGACAAAATCTGTATCAATTTTACATAGTTCTTAATGAAAAAGACTAAATCTGTACAGAATGTAACATTTACTACTTTTTCTTCATAAAAAAAGGCTAAATCTATATTTTTTCTCTTAATGAAAAGAACTCCATCTGGTGAAAATGGTTTTTCAATTTCTTAATTGAAATTACGTAATCTGAACAAATATAACATTTTTGATATTTCTTAATGAAAAAGACATCTGTACAAAATGTACCTAAAAAAATTATTTTTCTTGATATTTTTTTAATGAAAAAGATGAAATCTGATGAAAATATAACTTTTTATATTTCTGGATGAAAGGGAATAAATCCGTACCAGATTTAACATTTTAAATAATTCTTAATGGAAAATACTAAATCTATACCAAATGTAATATTTATTATATTTTTTAAATAAAAAGACTAAACCAGAAGTGAATGTATTTTTTTATATTTCTTAATAGCGAAGACTGTATCATGAAAATATAACTGGTTTTTATATTTCTGAATGAAAAATACTAAATCAGAATAAAATATAACATTTTTTATATTTCTTAATGAAAGAGACTACAAAATATATCTGAAGAAAAGTAACTTTTGTTGAATTTTAATGAAAAATATTAAATCTGAATAAAATATTAAAAAAATACTAAACGAGAAGTAAATGTATTTATTCTTAATGAAAATGACTATCTGATGAAAATATATCTGCTTTTGTCTTTCTTAATGAATAATACTGAATCTTAAAATATAATATTTGATATTTCTTGAAAATATATGAAAAACACTAAATATGTACAAAATGCACCTTTTTTAAATTTCTTCATGAAAAAAGTTAAACTTGAAAAAAATACTTTTCTTGATATTTCTTAATGAAAATGACTAATTCTGAAGAAAATATAACTTGTTGATTTTCTTAATGAAAATGACTAAATCCAACGAAAATGATATTTTTTTTTATTTCTGAATGAAAATGTATAAAACATGTAACTTTTTGAATACTTCATAATGAAAAAGACTAAATCTCTACAAAATGTATATTTTTTGACATTTCTTAATGAATGAAATGTATCCGGTTTTTCTATTTCTTAATGAAAAAAATACACATAAAATGTTTTCCATAATTCTATACTTGAATAACATATTACTCTTTTTCATATAAACAGCCATATTCTAGGCACATTTGTCTCTTTTTATCCTGAAATATGATTAAAAGCTATATTTTATGCGTATTTTGTCTTTTTATGTATAAATAATAAATCAGAAATATCTTATTCTTGTTTTGACTTTTTATTATAGAAAAGTGAAAAACAGCATTATTTCGTGCATATATTGATTTATTTTTTAGAAATATGAAAAACAACAATATTTTATACGTATTCTGACTTTTTTATATAGAAATATTAAAATCATTTATATTTCATTTGTATTTTGAATTTGTTATATAGAAATATGTATATATCAGCTACATTTGAAGTATATTTTGATTTATATGTAGAAATATGAAAATGAGAAATGTTCGAGGCATATTTTGAAATTTAGAAATATAGAAATCAGCAACATTTTATGCATATTTTGTTATTTATGTAGAAATATAAAAAACAGCTACATTTTGAACAGATTTTTAATTTTTTATATAGAAATTTGGCAAATAAGCATTATTATTTTTAAGTTTTGTCATTCATAGAGAAATATTAAAATCAACTTCATTTGATGCATATTATATCTTTTATTGAGAAATACCAGCAACAAAAGTCAATAGTGCTGAGTGAGATGGAGGGTTTAGCCATGTCCAAGTGGACGATATCTTGGTGTTCTCCGAACTATGAATTGCTGACACCTTCCTAAATAAATAAAGTCAAAATATGCATAAAACGTAGCTGATTTTCATATTTCTATGTCGGTTAGTTAAAGTATGAATAAAAATTCCTGTTTTTTATGTTTATATGAAAAGGTCAAAATATATATAAAACATTGCTATTTTTCATATATCTATATAAAAAATTCAAAATACACATAAAATATTTCTGTTTTTGATATTTCTATATAAAAAGTCAAAATCTGAATATAATATAGATGATTTCCTTATTTCTAAACAAAAAAGTGGAAATACATATAAAATATTTGTTTTTCCTATTTAAAAAAGACAAAATCTGAATAAAATATAGATGATTTTCATATTTTCATAAGAAATACAAAATCTAAATAAAATATAACCCATTTTCATATTTCTATGCCAAAATTAAAATTTGAATAAAATATAGAAGATTTTCATATTTCTATAAAAAAATGGTAGAATATGCATAAAATATCGCGATTTTCCATACTCCTATATAATTTTTTTTTTAAAAGCATTAAATATTGATATTTTTCATATTACTATATTATAGCACGATTCTCCTTGGTGGTGGTCAATTCTAAGTCAATCTGGTCATCAGTATCCAGACGACATGACTCTTGCCACACGCCGCTGATACCAAAAGATGTATTTGTACTCAAGACGACGAGTTGATTGCAGGATCAATCCAGCGCTGATTGATACTGTCACTGGTCAATGGTCGTTGGTCGCTGTCCTCCTGAGTCCACACCTTGCTCCGCCCACGTTGATCACGGAGCTGGGAGGGATCGAGTATCGCCAATAATCGTAGCGCTGCTTTGAACTACGGCGAAGCTAAGTTATGAAAAATATAAACCTCTTCGCAGACGAAATAAAAACGAAAAAATTCTTCGGGTTAATTTTCGATTAGGTTTATGTAGTTCCTTGTATAACGAAAAGTAACCCTTTACATTAAAATCTCTTTAGTGACACTTTGCCTATCGGTGCTAATTTTTGGAACAGGGATCAAAGTCGGATCTCAGTAGCTTTTTCGACTGCTCTTCGCCGCCGTCTCTCGTCTCTCCTCTTCTGGGTTGCTTAATCGCTCTGCTTATATTGATTTTAACTTAAAACCGGAGTGGGGGCTTATATTGTTTGGGGATTTAGGGGCTCCCCAGGTTTCTGTATCGATTTAAACAAGAGTTCTTTGTTGTCTGGTTCGTAATATTAATTATCTCTTTGACAAATTTGATTTTTAAACAGCGTAGACGAAAAAAAAATTGGCTTTAAATCATTAATTGTAATTATCTTAATTTTCAACAACGGATTTTCTCAGCCCCTGGTCTTGTTAATGCAATCACAGACTTACCAGCTGCTTCTTTGACCCCTTCGTCCACCTAGCCACCGTGAAACATGTTTTCGTGACTTCCACTTTAAGTAAGCAGACATAAATCAATGTCTCCATTTCTGCTTCGTTTCCAAAATTCTTAGCTGACTTCGAATGCATTATCACTATTCATTCGTGGTCTGAAATCTTCTACATGGCCCTTAATATCTTTTCCCAAAACCAATAAGGTCATTCTTTTTAAGTCTGTCTTTTCTTCCTTCTTTCAGTTTATATATTTTTCCGTACTTTTAACTCATTTCCTCTATTCCAGTTCATATTCTAAATTAACCCATTTCTTTTACCAGTGTAACATAGTGTTGTGGATTCCGGGATGAAATCCGGTCTCAAATGAATGACAAACGCAGGAATGAAATATAGCAAATAAATGTATTGACGTAATAATACAATTGGTAATACGATTAGCAGATCCAGAAATGCTGTTAGTAGCAATGTGGCACCATGCATAGTTAGAAAACTGAAAAGAAATATTCATAAATATATGATTTGTTTTTTACGGTTTGTCAACCATTTGATAATTATTTAGAGCTGAAAAATATTTCGGGTTTTGAGAATAATTCTTTAATTACATTCAAGCGATCTGGGAGAAAGAAAGAAAAGAAGAAGAAAAAAAAAGAAAGAAAAAAAAAATAATACGAAAACCAGGTCATAAGCGAATAAACACACGCTCGATTGATACATAACAGATGTTGGAAGATATCCCAGTCAAACACCTGACCTACTTCCGTGTCCACGAAAATGGAAGTTTTTGTTATCAATTTGGTTGAAGAAATAAAGTTTAGAGACAATGGGAAAAAATATGATAGGTAACAGGTGGGAAGTTTATCTAAGGATATACAGGCAAACCATTAATACGAAAAACAGACAATTCCAGAATTGAAAATAAAGCCACACAAGAATGATGTTAGAGAAAATTTTTTTGAGATAATTAAGATTTTTGTTATCAAGCTTTGGAGCAAAAGAAAAAAAGTGAATATTTTTATTAGTTCACGAAAACGCCACCCAGTCTGGGAAATCCCTTTCTTAGATCGTATCCAATTAGCGATAAACTGTTTGACAAATACCGCGTGTAAAAAAAACCGAGAGCGTCATTTCGGTCACGTACGAAAAAAGGCAATTTAAATTTTTGTTTTTTAAGCAAGGTGTTTCTTCCCCAGAACAAAGCCACGGATTGTCCACGCCCGATTAAAGACGTCACGAAGGAAGGAGGAAAGATACCGACCAGAGCCTCATTGGCCGAAGGCGGTCACATGATACATGAAGGAGGAGGAAAGACACCCGACCAGGACCCCATTGGCCGAGAGCGGTCACATGACGTGTGAGGGAGGAGGAAAGATGCTCGACCAGGACCCCATTGGCCGAGAGCGGTCACATGACATACGAAGGAGCGGGGAAGCGGGTATACGCCCCAGAGGCACAGTAAGGGAGTAGGAGGAAAGTAAGTTACCGAAAATGGAAAATCCCTAATCAGAAATAAGAAGGGTGGATACGTATTTAGAATTATCAAGAAAACCCTGGCGCCGACAGACCCACCCCAGTTTTTGACTGCGTCAATAAAAGCGAGACCCCAACCACAGAAATGTTGCCACGGGACGGCGAGAGAGTTGCGCCGCGACGGCGTAAGTTTGAGTTTGAGCGGACGGCGGGCCTGGTTCATTCGCCCCTTTGCGGGCAAGAAGGCGAAGTGAAGCCGTCCGTTTGGCCTAAAGAGAGAAGTTCGTCCAACCCAAGCCGAAGAGAAGAAGTTAATTCGTCACTGACGGAGGGATGAGTGAAATAATTCAACTCTGAAGAGAGAAGACTTGACGGCGGAGATGAGCCGCGAACGACCAAATTCAGCCTGAACGACAGGCAGAGTTTGCGCCACGGACGGCGAGAGAGATCAGCCGTGAACGACAAGCAGAGATCAGCGCCCAGTGTTGAAACCAAACCACACCCCGAAATGCAAATTTCTAGAGAGCAGGCAACTCGAAGCCTTAAAGTTGCCTGGTAGAAGCGTGGTGCCACAGTCCACAGAACGGGTCGGGAGGTAGGAATAATCTTGTGTAACGAGCAATTAGATATAAAAAGTTGTTACCTTTTTCTTCAATATTTTTGACCTTGTGAGTTTTTATTTTTCTTGTGTGTTATCACCCCCGTTGGACTCAGCTTGCATACGGCCCAATCCCTATTTGATCCCGTCTGTCTAAGATCAAATCACAACGTGGGTAGGCAGACCGGAGATCAGTGCAGTTACCCTGGTAACCAGGCGTTGGAAGCGGGTTGGGAACGACGAGGCCGGTATCAATCTAACCAAAGGGTTAGAACGTCACATTTGGAGCAGCGAGGAGGGAACGGCTGGCGCCGCGAACGGGATCGAACGACACAGTCGACGCTGCGACCAGGGGGACGACGTCACAAATGGTGCTGTGACCAAATAGATCAACCCTGGACCACGTTTGTTTTTATAATAATAATTTATACAGTCTGGGAAATTCAGTATTGAAGTGATGATGTTTTTTGAGTCTATGAAGGTCGCAACTGTTTGATCTCCTACAAAGCGGTTATCCTCACACTCTCACTCTCTCAAGCTTCCGGTATTCACTGGCCGCAAACAAAACCACACTGGGCGAGTCCACTTGTATAAAAAAAGGTGGACCCCTTAACACCCCCTCCTTAGAAACCTTTTTAGTGGGAATATTTTTTTCTTATTGTCGATAATCAGAGGTTCGGTAAATTTTCTCTTCCTGTTTGACCTTCTAATTTCTGTGTCTTTACAAAAAATCTTTGGATCTCAAAAGGATAAAAGATTGCATCCATTGAATCAGTCGTTTTCTGCGGGTGACGAAAAAATGGCTCCTCAACCCGTCTTTTTATAAAAAGAGTCAATATATGTCTTCTATGTGAAAACTTCTCGCCTTGTACTGTGTACATCAAATTTCCTAATCTGTTAATTATTGTGCCAGGCTCCCAGTTGATATTGTTTATAAACATCCTAAAGTAAACCCGTTCTCCTATTTAAATGATCTCTTTGGTATAATATGTATACTGGTTTTTTTATTCTTGTTTGGCAATAATTTGCCAAACACAGACCTTATTCTCCGAGCAAACATCAATTCCAGTGAAAGACCCGATGGCGTGTTCATGTTAGGTGTTATTCTGTAACACTTGGAAACTGTTGTATCGCTTTTATCGTCGGTACATCCACGGCTTTTTTTTAACGCTCTTTTATATGTGTCAACGAATCTTTCAGCTTGTCCGTTCGACCTCGGAGATGGTAAAGAAACATCTGGAGCTATCTTGATAATGCTTTTCTTGATATGTCTCACAAAATTCTTTGAAGTCACTGGAAAGTAAATTGTGTTTATATCTCAATAAATGATTTCATCCGATTTTTAAATATTTGTCCTATCCAGATAGAAAATCTTTCAAGATCCGTTTCGTAGCGACTTCGGCATTATTACGCTCTCGTTATACAATAATATGTTGTCACAGATTGAGAAACTGTCTAAATTCCTTCCTTCTCTTCTATTTTTTCTTTTAATCCTGAATAAACTTGTCATCTTTTTTCTTCGTCGTCTTTTCTCTAGCAGCGTTACAGGTAGTTCCTTTATTGTATTGCATAATACCTTTGATTTCATCTTCAGCTTGTAATGCCGCAATTACCGAATCTTCTCACGGTTCGCCTTTCGCAGGTATTAATCGCGATAGTCCATCAGCGTGTCCACTTTTCTATTTTCTTTGATGGTAAGAACTCAAGTTTGAAATTGTAGTTTAGTAACACAGTTCCCCATCTTAAAAGTCTGTTCACTGTATAGACTGGTAGACCTTTTTTTGAACCGAAAATCGTAAGAAGTGGTTTGTGGTCCGTTTGGAGCGTGAACTCTCTCCCATAAATATATCTGTGAAAACGAGTTACTGCAAAAATTATGCCCAATGCCTCCTTTTCGATCTGTGAATAGTTTCTCTCCGCCGGTAATAATGATCTAGATGCGTGTGCAAACGGGTTTGTTTGTACCGTTCCGCATCTTGTGTAGAATACACGCACCTACCCCATGTGAGCTCGCGTCACTTGCAATAATGATTTCAGTTCGGGATCGAAATGTGTTAATGCTAACTCTAAAGTTAATTTTTTATATTATCTCCTTAAATGCTTTTTACAGTCTTCTGTCCAATTCCAATTATTCTCCTTTTTTAGTAACTCATTTAGTGGGGCCCTCAGTTTATGCATATTATCAATAAATTCGCCATAGTAGTTAGCTAGGCCCAGGAAACTTTGTAGTTCTGCAACATTTTTTGGTTCAGGCATATTTTTCATTGCCGATGCCCTCTCTGTGTCCGGTTTCCTGCCATTTTCATTTATTATCTAACCTAAGTATTTAATTTAATTTAGGAAAAAAATCACACTTTTCTCCTTTTACTTTGAACCTGAAGTCTTCTGAAAACTTCCTTTATGTGTGATGAGTGCTCTTCAACATTGTCGTTTTAATTAGAATGTCATCCAGATAAGCAGTCGCGAAATTCTGACCCGTGAGCATTGTGTTCATCGTCTGTTGGAAAATTGCTGGTGCAACTTTTACTCCAAATTGTAGTCTGTTTGTACAACCCTTTGTGCGTATTAATGCAAAGGATTTTCGTACTCTCTTCTTGTACTGGGATTTGTAGATAAGCCTCACTTAGATCTATTTTTGAAAATATCTTACCGCCGTTGAGCTTTATAAATATTTCCTCTGAGCTCGGTAGTGGGTAATGATGGTCTTTTATAGCCTTGTTAAACGTTTAACGTCGAAAAATCTGCGTTAACGCGGATTTCTTCTGATTTCTTTTTGACATAACCTACCGGTGCTGCCCATTCACTAAACTCTATTTTTGAAAGAATCCCAGTTTGTTCAAGTCTCTCCAATTCCTTGTCGATTTTTTCTATAGTAGCGAACGGTACGTTTCGCTTCTTTTTAAAAACTGGTTGGACGTTTTCTTTTAATTCAATTCTGGCCTCAAATTTGTTGCATCGTCCCAACCCACTCGAAAATATATCAGGAAATTGGTTATATAATTTTTCCTTTAACTTTATAGCATATGGTTGGTTCAACCTCTAACTTTTTACAAAAAGAGCTGATAGGTAGATCCCAAACGTTGAACTTTTGCATCCAGTCGATACCTACTAGATTTTCAGTATCTTCCATTATGTATATCTTAAGTTTTTTTGTTTGCCCGTGAAATTTAACATTCACGATTATTTCTCCTTCGAATTTCATTCGCTTGCCTGTAACCGACTTGGCAATTTTTTGTGTATGTAACATGGTTGGTCTATTAAGTTTTCTCCATGTCTGTAGGTTGATTATCGTGAGATCCGAACCTGAATCCAGTTGCAATTTTATCTTTTTATTTAAGATTTCCAGTTCCACATATTTCCTTATGTTGGTATTGTCTTCGTTATGCATCCTAGTAGCTCTTATTCTACTAGTATCTTTTCTGTTCCTACATTGGGATGCCTTGGCAAAAGATTTTTCCAATAAGACAGTTTTTATATTTAAAAATGGCAATCCTTGTTCCAATGTAGTCCTCCACATCCATAACATGCTGATGGAGGGGCTTATATTTGCTTCGATTTTCGTCATAATTTGCCCTGTATGTTGTACTTTTTCTTTTATTATAGAATCTTTGCTTTCTTTCCGGGGAGGGTGAAGAACATAGACTTTTGTTTAACTTACGTATATGAGATACAGATGACTCCTCAATGTCCTTTGAGTCTTTCTTTATACTTAGACATTTCTGGTAATCTTCCGATAATTGTTGTAGTGTTAGTCTAGGTTCATTTTGTAATTTCGAAAGCATTCTTTTGCGCATTTCACTATCTTTTGTTGAAACTAACCCTTGAACAAAGATGAGAGATTTGAAATTGTCCGGGATTAATTCCGCTAATTTGAAGTCGTCGCAATGTTTATTTACGATTGCGGCAAACGTGGAATAATCCTCATTATCGCCCTTTACCAGGTTAAGGCATTTCCATCTCTTGTGGAAGAGTGATGTTTTGGGGCTGAAGACATATAACTGCTTCGTCAAATGTTAATTCGTCCGTCTTTTTTGAGAAGATATAATCCACGAACTTTGTATATTCTTCAGTTCCTAATTTTCTAAGCAATAGACGTAGCTTTTTTGCTTCTGTCCAGTTTTGACAGTCGATGTTAAAGATGTCTTCATGTCTTCTGAAGTAATCTCCGAAATTTTTATCCTCATCTAGAGAATATTTGAAAATCTCTATGGTATTTCACACTGCATCTTGTGAAAAAGTTGCCTCTTTTTCAATATCTAATTGTTTGTTACTCGCTACTTTCAATATTAGTTCCCGGAACTCTATTTGCCTTTCTTGATTTTCCTTCCCACTAGACAGTAGTAATTGCTTTTTTTTATTTTTCTTCCATTCTTTCTTGTAATTGTAATTGTTGAAAATTTTGGTGTTTTACCAGTTCTACCAAAAAATTTTTGAAAAACAAGCCATGATAACTCAATTTTTACGTATTTTTGATCCTCGTAACTCTTTGTTGTCAATTTGTTGTGGACGAGGGGAGGATTTTTCTATTTCTTCTTCTCGTATGAGTTCGAATCGCTCGTCGCCAATTCGCTGTGGACGACAAGGGAAAATTCTTTGTTGTTTGTTCTTCCCGTGTGAGTTCGAATCGCTCGTTGCCAATTTGTTGTGGATTCCGGGATGAAATCCGGTCTCAAATGAATGACAAACGCAGGAATGAAATATAGCAAATAAATGTATTGACGTAATAATACAATTGGTAATACGATTAGTAGATCCAGAAATGCGGTTAGTAGCAATAATAATATATATACAGTCTGGGAAATTCAGTATCGAAGTATGACTTCCTTCTGAGTCTACGTGCTCGCAACTGTGACTCCTACAAAGCGGTTACCTCACACTCTCACTCTCTCACTTCCGGGTATTCACCGACAGCAGCACAATTACACACTGGGCGAGTACACTTTTATAAAAAGGGGTGGACCCCTTAACCACATAGTGTCACAATATGAAAAGTCCAAATATTCATAAAATAATGTTTTTTATATTTCTATATAAAAAAGTCGAAATATTCATAAAATAATGCTGTTTTACATATTTCTAAAAATGTCAGAATACGCATAAAATTTAGCTGACATTAATATTTTATTTTATTAATAGAAAGTGTACATCTGAATAATCTATATCTGATTATTATATTTCTATACACAGACATCAAAATATGCAGAAAATATAAAATTTTCACATTTCTATATAAAAAAAGTAAAAATCTGATTAAAATATAGCCAATCTTTATATTATATATGTGTCAAAAGGTCAAAATATGCATAGAATATTGCTCCTTTTCATATTTCTACTAATAGCTGATTTTCATATTTCCATATGGTTTAGAGAAATTTGCATAAAATAATTGTTTTTCAGATTTCTATATAAAAATAAAAAATGCATAAAATATTACTTTTTTCATATTTCTATATAAGTCAAACACTGTATAAAATATAGCTAATATTCTTTATGAAAAAGTTTAAATATGCATAAAATATTGATGTTTTTCATATTTTTATATATAAAATATTGCTTTTTTCATATTTCTATATAAAATAATCAAAATCTGAGAAATATTGACGATTTTCAGATTTCCTCATAAAAAGACATCTGAATAAAATATAACGTATTTTCAAATTTCCATTTATAAAAGACAAAATACAGTAGGGAAAATAAGTATTTCATCCCCTGCTGATTTTCTGAGTTTGCCACCTTACAAAAATAGGAACAGTCTATAATTTTCAGGGTAGGTTCGTCTTAAAAGTGAGAGATAGAATATATTTAAAAAATCTACAAAATCACATTATATTAATTTTTGAACATTTATTTCTGTTTTATTGCAAACTTAGAAAATCAGCAGAGGATGAAATACTTATTTTTTTTTACTGTATGCATAAAATATGGCAGTTTTCAATATAGAAATATTGAAATGTAAACATAGAATATTGCAGTTTTACATATTTCTTTGTGAAAATGTCAAAATATGGATAATTTATGTCTGATTTCAGATTTCTGTATAAAAAAAAGTCAAAATCTGTATAAAATAAAGCTGATGTTCATATTTCTTCATGAAAAAGTCAAAATATGCATAAATATGGCAGTTTTTCAGTTTTCTGTCTAAAAAGTCAATCATCATCATCATCCAGAGTAGAACGTCTCCGGCTAGTTCTTCTTTGCTACGCCAACAGTGAGCAACAAATCTTAGTCTTTGTTGGCGTATAGATTTGCTGATGGGAAGTATGTTGCCATAGAACTCTTTCTCTTGTTGGGTGATCTTTCCAGGATTTTTTTTAGTGCTGCTCGAAGCATTCGTGTGTAAGCATCATCTAATCTCTTTTCCAGTTTGACTGTTAGTGTTCAGGTTAATGAGCCATATACAAGGATGGACTCTACTGTAGTGGTGAAAAAGTTTCTCTTCGGTTTGTCCGGCAAATTTGATTTCCAGATTTGGTTCATTTCATTAAGCGCTTCCAGTTCATCATTCTCAGTGCAGGCAATATAGCTACCTAGATATTTGAAGTCGTTTACTTGCTTGATGTTTTCTCTGTTCAAACTTTTCATGCCTGTCGATGTATCGTGATTCAGGTAGATGATTTATCATCATTGATATATCGTCCAATGTCCTGTCGAGAGTCAAAATCTGTGTAAATTATAGGTGATTTTCATATTTCTATATAAAAAAAGTCAGAATAAGAGTACAAATGTAAAAATAAGCATGAAATATAGCTGATTTTCTTATTTCTATATGAAAAATCAAAATATGCATAAAATATTGTAGTTTTTCATATTTCTATAAAAAATAGTCAGTATCTGAATAAAATGTAGCTGATTTTTATATTTCAATATGGAAGTCAAAGGTTATATAAAATATAGCTGAATTTAATATTTCTATATAAAAAAAACTCAAAATCTGTATAAAACAGCTGATTTCCATATTTCTATAAGAAAAGTTAAAATCTTAATAAAATATAGCTGATTTTCATAATTCCATATAAAAATGTCAAAATTTGAATAAGATCGTGCCGATTTTCATATTTCCATATAAAAATTCAAAATCTGTGTAAAGTATAACTGATTTTCATACTTCCACATAAAAATTATCATATTTTATCGAAATCAACATGAAATATGCTAAAAATATTGCTATTTTTCATATTTCTATATGAAAATGAAAAGATAAAATATATAGAAATATAAAAAACACCTATAAAAATATTCTGAATAAAACATTACTGTTTTTAAAATTTCTACATAAAAATCTCAAAATTATAGTTAATTTTCATATTGTTATACAAAAAATTAAAATATACGTAATATATATATATTTAGCTGTCCGCTACCACTTTTTCACAAATGTCGATTTTCGTGCAAAGAGCGGATCACATCTTCATGAATGTTTCTGAAAACCTAAACTTCTCATTGGATAATAAATATGAGACTGAGTTTTGTAAGGCGCTTTCTGAGTGGTTTTCAGATGTTAAAAAAACAATTTACCTGCTCACCACTAAGTCCGAACAACGTCAACCTAGTTTTTGACCTGACTAAAAAACAATGCCTTCGGAGCCTGTCACGTGGTTAAAAAACATATAAATTGAAGCGAGCTAACCCAGTCAGTGAGAATTTACGACGACGACCAAATTTGCTAAACGACGTCACGACGCTTGAATCATTACTGCAGCGAAGTACAAAGTTGGAACCTAAAGTTCTTTAACATGAAATAACTTCACTGAAAATCAAGCTACAATTTCAACGAAACATCTCACTCACCAACTTATTCAATTACGTTATTGAATCAGACGAAACTTTAAGTACAAACAATTACGAACAATACATTTATTTTAAAACTACGAGCAACGAAAACAAACGGAACATTCACTTCCCCAACTTCTTTAAAGCTAAAAGTTTATTAACATATTTTCAGCTTTATAAGATTCTCTTTCAGTGAACATTTTGAACTACAAGTTAATTCAGTTTTTGTGAGCTCGGATAAAAAAATGATTTTATTAGTAAAAATATTAGCCCAGTCAAAGGGAAGTAACTCTTATTTTTGTTATTGTAAAACTGTTGTCATTTATAAATATAAGTATTGTTCCTGTTAAGAAAAGTTATTTTCTTGTATTTCTTCTCTTGTTTGCTTTTTATTTCCTTGCACATTCGTAAAGTAAAAAATGTGTGGGTTGATTTATTCCGTCAATACCACTACATATATATATATATATATCATCACTGGAAAGTTACCCGTTTCGCACTCCTCTACCAAGGCAGACTTCCTCACATCCAGGATGAAAATTAGCCGAAGGTGTGATCTGGTATAGTGTTCGATATTTCTCACTAGGAAATCCCAGTCTGCCGGTGCTCATTCGTTATCGCTGTATGAGGTAGTAATTTTTTCTCGTGATTCCTTTCTGTCATCTTCATCTTCTCCCAACTTCAGGTAGGGGGACTCAAGTGAAACCAACGCCCGATTCTTCTTGAGCCAGTCTCTGCCTAATATCAATTCACTCTCCAAATCATGTATTAGTGAAATCCACAACAAAATTGGTGACCAAACGACGTGAGAAATTATATGAAAAGTATGTTTATTCATTAAAAATTTGTATGTGTACAAATAATTGTTTTATACGGGGTCTACGGGAATTTTTGGCTGAGCCTACGGGCTTGGATGCTCCACATTAAAACCGGCCTTGTGCCACATCTGATCGCGGAGGCGGGGTTAGTAAATATACTAGCTGAAATTTTTACGGTTGTGCTGATTAAACTCTCTGCCTCTAGGCAGTTCCCCAGAGGATCCCCAGACGAGGCTATGTTGAAGGGCAGAGTATCGTTTCGGGAACAGCTACCTGACCCCATTTTATATGAGGTCTATGGGGAATTTTTTGGCCAAACCTACGGGTTCGGAATACCCCACATTAAACTCGGCCTTGTGCCACATCCTGCCTCGTGGGAAGGCTAGTAAATATCGACTAGCTGGGATCATTTCCAGCTTTGCTGGTCGAACTCTCTGCCTCCGGGCAGAGAGGATACCCAGACGAAGCTATGTCGAAGGACAGGATCTCCCTCGGGAAACAACTAACCGAAGCCGTTTATGCGGGGTTTACGGTGAATTTTTGGCCGAGCCTACGGGCTCGGATTACCCCACATTAAATTCGACCTTGTGCCACATCCTACCCCGTGGGGAGGGTGGTAAATATTACTAGCTGGGATCTGTTATTCAGCTCTTAGCTGTTGTCGAACGCTCTGCCTTTGGGCAAAGAGGAACCCGGACGAGGCTATGCAAAAAACAAAAAAAAAACAATGTCAAAAATAAGCATTGTGGACAGAATAGTGGGAAGGGAACGTATACACTCAGAAAGGTAAATTACAGATCACCATATGATCACCACACTTGCACGAATTTACAAAACATGAAAAGCAGGGAAACATGTAATCCAAAAGATCACATGCCAGGCTTGCATGAAAGAACAAACATGAAAAGATACATTAAGCAAAATGAAAACATAAGAGAAACAATGAACTTATCTGGTCGTTATAAAAATTCTTCTTTCTCTAATTTCTCTTATATGCATTTCTTCTTCCCTTTTTCTTTTTAGATTTCTTTTCTCTCTTTTCCTTTTCGTATGAGCGTCTTTTTTTTAGGTCTTTTCTCTATTTCTTTCTTTTCGTATAAGTGTCTCTTTTTGAAGTCTTTTTTTTTCTTTTCGTTTGGTCTTGGATTTCCCTTGAGGTCTTTATCTCTTTCTCTTTTCGTATAAGTGTCTCTTTTGAGGTGTTCTCTCTCTTTCTTTCTTTTTCGTTTGGTTTAGGGACTTGAGTCGATCGAAGATGGACTCACTTTCGCATATCCAAATATCCACATACTTCCTTCGCATACCCAAATCTATAGCTGACTATCACATCATAGCAGACTCATCCTTCCAGTCTTAAGACCGAAGAAGGACTTTTTTTTCACATAAGTATAGGACCAACGCATTTATAACGGACCCGTCGGCCTAGCCCGAAGACTTGTTGGTTAAGGACTGACTTCGCGCTGTTCGTTTTTTTTCTTTTTTTATATCGTGTTTTTTTGGCGGCAAAGTCTGGTTTCGAACGACGTGGAGTAATTTAGCAATTCTCTGTGGTGCTGTTACTGACTTTCTAAAGTTGGTAATTGTCTTTAACGTCTGGTCAGCAATGACTAAGACGGGAGTCGGTGAAGGTTACATCTTGAAACTTGGTAATTACTACTCGAAAGGTTCACACGTGTTCGGTTCTTATAATCGCTGAGTGGCTCCCAGCATATGAGCGGGAAAACAGATTGGTCGCGTGCAGGCGGTTTGATTGGTCGGAACTGACCAATCAGCAAACCAGATTGGAGGTGATTGACCAATGAATACTTGTTATATTGTCTGAAAGTAGAATTTGGCTTACCAGATAGGAAGAGTGCATTTCCTACAAAGAGGTAAGGCTGGTTGTGTTGTGGGAGATTCCACAGTTTCCTCACAAGTTTATAACAAATATCATATGTTTGGATTCCGCACAAGCGAGTGTTTAAGTCAGTTTCAAAATACAACTAAAATCAGGCCTGTATTTGACTATTCGCTGAAAGAGAAAAATTGATCTTCTTTAAATGATGTGAAATAAATGTAATCTATAATATGCTAGAGCTGTTATTGTTGTTTAGATGTAACGCATATGTTTCTTTTTTCTATTAGATATATTAGAAAGGTATTTTTATTGATTAATCTCAAGAAAGAATAAATAGGTTTTGCTTTTTTGTTACACTTTTTTTGTTACTGGTAATCATAAGAAAGATTTTTAAAATAGAAGGAACGATAGACTGACAGACCCCTGATAAATAAGAAGGGTTAATGAATAAAACACGTGGGAAAAATTGAAGATTTTAATTCTCATATGTTGGAATTTAATTTGAGAACAATATTTTAAAAGTTCACATTCTAGCCTATTTTTCCAATCCTCACCTTTTTCATTACTTTCAAAACCGGCACCCAAAGCCTTGATTCTTATCAGATAAGAATAAATTTTCTGACTAACTGGAAAATATAAAAAGGAATCCAACCATCATTATTCTTTCCATTAAAAGACTTTTTCTTCTCCCTTTCTTTCTCTCTTAATTGCCTTTGTCCCGTTACCCTTTTTTTTTTCTGTATATGGAAATAAACACTTTCTTCTTTTATTGTTACACACCGTGCAGGAGTTTTTCTTTATTCGTCAGAGAGAGAGATTTTGTCCGCTCTAATCTTGCTGTTTTTAATCGCGTTTTGTTACAATTTTTTAACCTCAACCCTTTGATGTATTAAAATTCCCAGCACATATAGACAGCCACCTGAATTGTGTGTCAGGGTTTTGAACAATGAAAAATATAAGTTGGACGTGGTTTTGAACTGCGACAGGCCAAAAGGCCACAATGATTGACACTTATCACGCACAGCTAAAAATACTAGCTATAAATGGGAAACTTTATTTTCGTAAACAACGAACTTAGAATTAATCTTTACTGTCCAGGTAGCAGGCGCAGATGAGACACCAAGAATGGTGGAGGGATCACCCACGCACACTGCGGAGCATTAGTGGGAGATGATAATAAGAGAAAATGGAAGTTATAAGGCGTAAGGGAATTCTTCAAAATTATGAAGTAATTTAATTCTCAGGACCCAGACACTGGAGATGGCGAGCAAGGGGAAACACAGAATTCTCCAACTACACTGTGCCCCACGCTTTGGGTTTGGGCGAACGTCAATAAATAGGAATGCCTCGAAGCAAGAAGGAGAGATCGCCGAGAGAGTTCGTTCCAGCCACCGGTCGCGATACACCCTATTCTCTGACAAGAACCCCCGATTTCAGTTTTGTGTCGAACTTTACCAAATCATCAAAACAAATTTTACCAAGTCAACAAAAGTGTCACATCCGAGTTAGAAGCGGGTTGGGCTGATAATTGTTTGCATGCGAACTCTTGATTTAACCAATTACTGTACGAAGGACTTGATATAGAAAAAGTATTTAATTTTTGTTAATTTATTCGAGTGTTATTTTCTTACTGTGTAAAAATTTTTGCAAGCTCCTAACAGTTTTCCTTGATATCAAATGCCTAAATAATATACTTGAAGTATTTGGTAAATTCTGCTTTGTTACGGACCCCGGTAATGACAATTACCAAGCGGAATATAACATGACCTATACGCCCCAATAAGGGATAGATGTCACAAGAGGCCCGCTAACGTTTATAAATAAATGACGCGAAACTGACAGGTCAACAAGAGGACAACAAACGACTAAATTGATACAAAATTTATTTACATCATATACAAAAGTATGTTGAAATTTCTGGTCTATTTGCTGTCGCGGTTTAGAAAACTATTTTTTTTTTTTTTGCATGTATGTATGGAAGTGGTTTGATCGGAAGATACCGGTTCTACTTTACTGTCGGACATCGTACTTTTTATATATGCATCAGGTACGTCGAAGTTACCAATGTGCGTGTTTCCAAAGTGGTGGTTAGGGATTATGTATTTACAGGTGGTTAACTTGGGATATTGTCCGTAATCCAAATATACACCAACCATTTGGCCTTTCAACAATGCATACATAGATAATTATTATTGCATGTACTGATAAAATTGTACATCTCTTAAAACAACATATACAATAAGTTCATAAGTTTATCTCAGAGAGTCCTTTAGCAAGAGAGAGAGAAGAGAAGAGAACACAGTCCTTGTGAATGTGTATCTAAGTATGTTATGTATGTATCTCTTGATAGTAGTAATCCTTTCCACACATTGTGGGATTTTTCAGTGTCCGATAATTTAGGGCATGAGAGAACGGACGAAATTCATTTCATCGACTCTCTGCTTGCCTTGCCTTGCCTGGTCGTCTCTTTCGAGACAAATGAATTCATTCTAGAATTGTCTCTTGATTTCTGATGATTTCACAGGACTTTTCCTCACCTCCATTTAGGAATGATTACCTTTTGGTCTATTTTATTTATTTCCTTTTTATATTCTTGTTTTTATTTCTTTATGTCAAACCAAAACCGTTTTTAGCTATACGCTACAACTTTTTCATCAATGTCGATTTTCGTGCTAAAAGCGGATCACAGCTTCTGAAAACCTGAACTTCTCATTGGACAATAAATATTAAAATTATCTCGTATATCACGTACACTGTTCTCAATAAGAAACACAAAACATATCAGGCTCCAGACTGAGTTTTGTAAGGTGCTTTCTAAGTGGTTAATAAATATTAAAAAAACAATTTATCTGCTCACCACTACATCCGAATAACATCAACCTAGTTTTTGACCTGACGAAAAAACAATGCTCTCAGGATCCTATCACGTGATTAAAAACATATAAATTGAAGGTACGAGCGAACCCAGTCAGTGAGAATTTACGACGACTAGTATTTGCTAAACGAGTTCACGACGCTTGTATCATTACTGCAGCGAAGTACAAAGTTAGAATCTCAAGTTCTTTAACACGAAATAACTTCGCTGTAATTCAAGCTAAAATATCAACGAAACAACTCACTCACCAACTTCTGAAACTTACTAAAAACTATTCAATTACGTTATTGAATCTTACTAAACTTAAGTACAAACAATTACGAACAATACTTTTAACTACGAGCAACGAAAACAAATTAGACATTACAGAACATTCACTTCTCCAACTTCTTTGAAGCTAAAAGTTTATCAACATATTTTCAGCTTTACAAGATTATTTAAACTCTCTTTCAGTGAACATTTTGAACAAGATAATTCAGCTTTTTGTGAGCCCAGGAAAAAAATACTTTAGTAGTAAAGACTTTAGCCCAGTCAAAGGGAAGTAACTCATATTAATAGTTATTGTAAAACTGTTGTCATTTATAAATATAATATTGTACCTTTTATGAATAGTTATTGTAAAACTGTTGTCATTTATAAATATAATATTGTACCTTTTATGAAAAGTTATTTTCTTGTGTTCTTTCTCTTGTTTGCTTTTTGTTTTCTTACACATTCGTAAAGTAAAAAAAATGTGTGGGATGATTTATGCCGTCACTACAGGTTCGCCAACTTTTAATTTTCTATTTTTTTTAATCTATCACTACAGTGGTTATTATATATATATATATATATATATATATATATATATATATATATATATATATATATATATATTTGAAATACAATTGTTCATACACCCAACATGGCTATAATGCAGTTAATTGCTCCTATTACAAGGGTTTCAATGCTGTAAATGCCAATTTCAACATTTTGCTATTTCAAGTGACTAACCACAAATTTTTATTCGATATTTTTAATTATTTTTTAATCATATTCTTCGATATTTAATGGTGTTTTTTTGTCATATTGGTAATCTATTTTATTTTTAAAAAAAATAGTTTACCAATATGACAAAAAACAACACCAAGGCTCAATGCAAATCACAAGAACAGTAAATCTTTTCAATTTTTTCTTCTATACTTTTTGCTGTCGGTGCATATACAATTATGATGATAGGCTTTCTCGTAGTTGATAGTGTCACAGAACTCCATGTCTTCATATTTCTCTCTGCCTGCGTCTTCGGCACTGATGAAATCGCCATTGTTTGCCCACCTCGTGTTACATACGCCTAAAATATTAACCCTTAACCTAGGTGATCTATAACTCAGGCCTCGAAAGCGAGTTGAGGCCAGTAGGCGACTAGGGGCGGATGATTAACACGCGAACATTCATTTTTTTTTTTAATTTATACGTTTTACCTTTGAATTAACTTAAGTTTATTATTTAAGATACTGAAGTAAGTATAATGTTTATTTTATTTATTTTTTTTAACTTTTGTATATTTTATCTTTAAACAAATTTTTACGATGCGAAATCCACACGTGTCATTAAGAATTTACCACATAAAGTTAAATTAAATTTAATATTTTTCTCTATTTTTCTTCAACAATGACTATATTAAGTATAACATTATGATTTTTTTATAATTTATGTTTTCCTTTAACATAACAGGTATTTCTTTTTAAAAAGTATGTTGAATTTTCTGTCCTTCGGAAATAAATAAAATACATTAAAAATGTAATGTTTTTCAATTATGAAAAAATGACACATATTAAAGAATTTATTTCGTAAATTTAATGTCAAAAATTAAATTCAATAATAAATTTAATATTTTACAACTATTCTTAAACATATACCACAAAAATGTAAACGAGACGATATTGTCTTGTCAATATCGCCTTTCTCTTTTTAATTCTTTGCGATTATTTTATAAATGTCATTATAAAGAATTTTGTCACAGAAACTTAATTTAAATTTTTCTTTATGCTATTATCCTTCATAATAACGAATATTTTGATTATGAAATTAACTTTTCAATTAATAATTTGTGTTTTCTTTATAAGTATGTTGATACCGTCTTGTAAGAAAAAAATGATGGTAATTTTTTTTACACTGAAAATTTTCTTATTTTACTATACAAAAATTTGTCCATTTCAAAAAGAATTAATTTAATATTTTGTCTATGATATTATTCTTCATAACAACAAATATATTAACTTAAAAATTAAAAAAAAATAATTATTTACGGGTATTTAAAAATGTATGTTGAATTTTACTAGCATTGTTGTTAAAAATGTTACAAAAGTTACAAAATTAACCAGTTTACTATTTTTACAGTAAACTTAAAAAAAAATACAGTAAAAATATTAAACTGGTTAATTTTGTTTAGGTAATCGTATTTTATGGGGGAGGAGGTGATTGATCCGCACTACCCTCCATAAAATACGATTATCCAAAATTTAATTTTTCAAACTCTAAAATTCCCATGTCTGAATTACAAATTCCTTCGTCCTGGCATTTCTTAATCCATTTTAGTCTCTAAAAGATTCCCACATTCATATAAACTTTAAATTTTAAATTCTGAAACCTAAATTCTGATGTCCAAACCCTTCATACACTTTTTAAAAGCATCACGTAATTTTTACAAAATTTAGTTAATATATTTTAATTTCAGTACCGCAAAACCTTTCTGAAAATGATCAAAAAGTGCTGTGCAACAGGTTGTCATGGTAACTATCATGACCAAAATAAGGTTCGTGTATTTCGTCTTCTCCAAGATCAGAATGAGCGAGAACAATTGTTAAAGGCTATAACACCTATGACAAACCAAGCACTGTTCTTTGTGAAAGTCATTTTCCATTTGATTATGAAACAGTGGTTACTGGAAGAAAAGTACGACTCAGAAATCCACTATCAGTATTTGATCATTTGCCATTACCTAGTCCTCAACCAAAAACAACAAATGAAACTTCTGCTCCTATGCAAAATGTGCAAAGTTTCTAGAAAATTAAACATCCTCACTTTTGTAAATTTGTATCAGAATATTGATCAACAGGATCAGCAGTTAGATGATATAAGTCAAAATAATCAGTTGTTCACTGGAGGTTTTTAAATAATTTTTTGAGATTCGAATGTTACCATGCTGGTATATATACTACAATCTTTCTTTTTCAAAAAGTTGAATATCAATGTTTCACCACTGGCCACAAATCAATGAAGCAATTTGTTATCTTAATGTTATGCCACCACAAAGGATTTGAACAAAACATTATGATTCTAACATTCTTATCAGGGCATTTGAATATTTTGCTACATCTCAGTCATTATTCAGGATGCTTTTAAGTTACCCAGTGATACTAATTTAGTCATTGAACATTCATGCTATAGCTTAATTGATGTTTGTAGATATTTGCTAAGTAGTGGGTTTAATTTTGTTATTCTTGGTGAATTTACCACAGACTATTTAGAAAACCAATTTAGAAAATTAAGACAAAGTTCTTGAGGTGCATATTTTATAACAGTTCAAAATATTATTGAAAAATTTAAATATTGGAAAAACTAAAACTACTTAAATGTTGAAGTCAAAGGATACAACTTTGATCCAGGCCATAATTGCTCAAAATGTGGACATTTGCTGGATGAAACATTTGATAATTTACCAGACATCAAAAACTGGGATCCCTAAAGATATTAAAATGTCACTTTTGTATATAGCAGAAAAATATATTACGAGAGAATATTGTCCCACAGAAAACGAAATTAATATTAGTTTTTATTTTCAAGAATCTGAACATTTTTTGAAAGAAATAGATTGTGGAATATTAAAATTCCACTGGATACATGATATTTTTATTTTCAGTTTTCCGTCTTTTTGCATATAATGTAATTGGTTAACTCTCCAAATTGTTAATTAATTTTGTGTTCCTGTTAATGTAAAGTGAGTTTAATTCTATGTGTACTGGTAATATCAATTATTGTATCATAGCAAAATAAGTATTTTCTTCTTTTTCCGTGAAACAAATTGTACATCACAACAACAATCACAAATTTTGTAAAGATTACCAAAATTTTTTTCACTGAAATTCACATCTTTTGTAAAATATTTTCAGACTTTATTGATAAACGAATTGCTTTCTGATTGTATTATACAGTTATATTTTCTGTAATCAATTAGCATAAAAAAATTAACTTAATTTTGCAATATTATCTAAAAAATATTGTGCATTTTAGTTTAAATGGTATTTTTGTTCTTTCTTTGTACATTTGCATTTATGGAAATAAGTCAATAATTGTAAGATGCTGCCTAATATTACACAGAGTTGTTAATTAACTAATTACGGGACATTACTAACAAGTTCTTTGCTAAACATGTTTTCAGTAATTGTTATTTAATAGTAATTTAGGCCTCCACATGACTGTTCCCAGTCGTGGATTCTAGTCGCATGGTTGCCAGAATCGCCTTGCCTTTAACCTATTCATTTCGTTCTTCATATTTTCTAACTGCCCACATTGATTTAGTGTTCTTATGCCCCAATAATTATTTTGTTTCATGCGAACAGTCGCTGAATGATGGCCCAGAGACACCTGTCATTCATGTCTTCCCTTACCGGGTAAAGGATCAATTCCAAAGAGTTTGCTAGTGGCATTAGTCTTGGACTCTAGAATCAATACTGCCTGCACACAACTGCAATCTCTACTTGAAATGCCATAACAAGATGGCCTCGTCGGTAGAATCTTTGTTGCATGTAGAAGACTTTTTTTGAAACTTGGATAAGATGCTTCGCAAATTTGTTAGAACAAAGAAAGTACAGAACAACCAAATCACGTAAGTATTTCTCGTAACAACTGGTTGTGAAGCTGTTAGGAATATTTAGTTAACGATTTCTTTGGTAGAGGTGAAAGAATTGACATTTAACCAAATCAAAGAGATTATGCTAAGGAATATTCGACCAAGAAAAGGGTTGGTCATTTCCAAACGAACCAAGTACTCATCATTAAGACAAGAAGGCGAGGAAACCATTGTAGAGGACCGAGTGTGTATTTACGTGTTGATGTATTAGAAACAAGCGTGTAACTCCTGGTAGAATATTAAATGGTCCAACTACAAGAAAATTGCCGGACTCAAGTTAAGTCCAAGTGAAGATAAAGAAGACAAACAAACAAGACATATATATATATATATATATATATATATATATATGTGTGTGTGTGTGTGTGTGTGTGTGTGTGTGAAAATTTGTGTCTGCTCTTTGGTGAATGTTCGTATTTTGATGAATGTTCGTACGTACGTGTATGTTTGTAATGTTCATAGCGTTTTCCCAGAAATGGTAAACGCTGATTTTCTAAGAGCTTACATATTGTCGCTGAAATGAAGAAGAAAGAGAGATTTATCTCATCTCCACGTGAGGTGGGATTCGGCACGTGGCCTGAAGGAAAATAGAGGAAGAGGCGAGAAGTTTCCCAGTATTTATAGTATAGGAAGAGAGGCCTCTAGTGAAGAATTTGGGAATTAAGTATGAGCTAACTCCGACACCATTATGAAATTTCTGAGCCGGCTATGCCAGCAGATATTTTGAATTTCAGTGTTTCCCTGACCTGTCATCTTGGCTTCAGTCACTTTCCCACCGCCGTAACGTAGCTAATCTGTGCCTTTTCTATAAATATTTTCATGTTAATTGTTCTGGTGAAATTTCGTCTTTGGTACCTAGATTTTATGAATTTAAGGGCAGTACTAAATGGGCGGCAATCTTTTAAAGGTGAAATGACTAGATGTTACCATAAACTCTATACTAAAAGTTTCTTCTCTCGCTTATGGAATTCTCTTCCGTCCTCTGGCTTTCCAATCAACTTTGATGTTCAAAAAATTTAAATGCAATGTCAGTCCTTATCGTCCATCTTCTTAATTCCTGTTCTTTCATTGTTCTCTCTCTTTAATAATGTTTTATTTTTCTTATATTTTCTCATACTCAGTAAACTCTTGCGTTTTAGTGGCTTTATTGCCTTCATAGTGTTGTCTAGGAAGGAACTTACACATGAATACAAGATGCATCGTAATGAGCCACACAAAGGTATATTTGAATTGTTAGGTAAAATATTATTTACTGGAAATACACATTACATGCATATGGATAGAAAAATGAATTAAGACAACAAAAATTGGAAAGTTGTATACAAAAATATGTATCTTCTCACCACATTTATTTAACATTTACAGCAAGGGGATCCTATCAGGATTTATTGTTGTTGGGCATAATCTTAACAATATAAGGTATGTAAATGACATTGTAGATGAAAAAAAAAAAAAAAAAAAACGAAGCAACTCCGAGATAAGATAGTAAAAGAAAGCGGGAAAAAAGGACTAATCATTAATTGTACAAAGGCAGAATTTATAGTTGAGAGTAACAGACAGCTTAAGATGTGAGCTACAAATTGGAGATGTCAAAAATGAAGCAAGTGTAAAAATTTAATCAAGGAAGTGTTATAACAGACGATGGGAAAGTGACACAGAGATCCAAAAATGCATTTGAATTGCTAAAGAAACTATTAAGAGACAAGAAAAATTCATAGAAACAATAGTATTGAAATGTTACGTAATACCACTCCTCCTCTATGGCAGATGAAAAGGTGGTGTAACAGGTGTACAGAAGGTCATTATCTCCCTTTGATGGAGATAAGTTAAGTAGGTCACATGCCAGTCGCTTAATGACATCATGTATGTGTATTTCAGTTTTTCAGTCAAACGAAAAGGTTACTTTCTTTAGCCCGAGCTACCCCATGGTCCGGGTCGAGGCTTAAATCTGCCTCCCCAAAAGCTTACAAGTTTATGGTTCCGTTTCCCTTTAGGAATATATCTTTCCTGGATATAGAATAAAACTCCAGCCCGGATCCCTAAATTTAGAAAAACCCAAAACTCATTGTTTTCTGCTTATGGGATATGTCCTTGCCTAGGAAATAAATGAATCTGGTCCGTTTGAAAACGGCTTCTCCAGGTAAGGAGTATCTCCATATTATATGTAAGACCCTTCCTTTTTATTTATCTCAATGCACTATATCTGGAGTATCTCCATATTATATGTAAGACTTTTCCTTTTTGTTTCTCCCTTACACTCTGCTTGTTGTGTAGATATATGTGATATCTTATTATCCGAGTAGGAAATTTATATATAATTTTGTGTATGTTTTTGTGGTATAAAAGTCTATTTGAGATCAAAGCGTGTTTATCATTCTTTTTCATTTCAGTCGTTCTGTCTGCGTTATTATATCATGGTTATAATAATGCCCATAAGAGGGTACGGGAATACAAACGGGAAAATAAATCCAAGCGCCCCCGCTGCACTGGTGACCCCGACGCGATATTATTTAACCGATATGTGATATTATTATCACCAGTTACACTGATGACATCAACGCAATATGAACCAGCTAGCAAATATGAAATGTTAATTTCTTGTTCAGCACAATGTCGGTAACAGGATAAAACGCGCGTAACGTTTTCCACGTAAAACGAGTCTCTATGATACATTTCAGCAATGTCACAGCGATATATAACACGTGAGAATTTTCGTCACTTCTTTCTGGCATAAAAAATGACATTGTTATTCACAACGTGAGATATAAGAAAATATTAACTAGTGACATTCCCAACAATTTCATCACGGTAAATGTCGGAGCGAAAAGAACAATTCATTGTTAATGGAAAAGTTCAGGAACATAAAAACTCCTATTTGTCTAACATGATAAATAATTACCATTTCTTGATGTTTAAACTAGAGACTTCACGACGTTTACATTAAACACGTCTCAGTCTATCAAGCTAGTGTGATATTTTCTGTGTGTTATTTTCGTGTGATATTTTACATGTTATATTTTCTCCGTTCACGTGTTCATTCAGAGGTTGAATATAAAATTAACTTCGTCCACTTCTGACTCTTTTTTGCATCTATTTTAACTTTTTTGCGTTCGACTATAGTAAGGTTAAATACAACTTTTCCTAGTTGACTAACGGATTTTTATGTGTTGTTTTGTTCTAATTTTAATCTTTTTGCCACATTCCCAGTATTTCCCTCAAGTGAAATCTTTTTCCACATGTACACTAAATAGGTCAAGTGTATCGGACACAGCTTTTTATAATGCTACCCTTCGGCGTGGTAAGTGACAAATTTCAGCTATACACATTTTTGTAGTTACTTGACCGCCGAATATTAAGAGCATTTACGCCGTCACATATATATTTTATGACATAAAACTTTCCATATATTTTTATAGCATTGGGTCTTGTGCTAACTCAAATATGTTCAACATGGCCGCCATCTTTCTCACCTACAAGGTGAGTTTGATTTTGGCGCGCCATGCCTCCTTCCACCGTTGACGTATAACACGTGGTTGTAAGCCTCGCCTCTTTAACCCAATTGAGGTAATTGAGAAGATCTCAAACCAAAATAAAGTCCAGAGACGGTGCAAACCGTGAAAAGAAGCAAAAGTACTTACCTTAAGTTGCGAAAAAACTATTTCCTTCCGCGACGTAGCTTAATCTTTAGCTTTCCGCTACCACTTTTTCACCAATGTCAATTTTCGTGCAAAAAACGGATCACAGCTTCATACAAGTTTCTGAAAAACTTAACTTCTCATTGGACAATAAATATTAAAATTATCTCGTGTATCTTCACGTACATTGTTCTCAATAAGCAAAACATATCAGACTCCAGACTGAGTTTTGTAAGGCGCTTTCTGAGTGGTTAATAAATATTAAAAAAACAATTTACCTGCTCACCACTACGTCCGAATAACATCAACCTAGTTTTTGACCTGACGAAAAAAACAATGCTTTCAGGATCCTGTCACGTGATTAAAAAACATATAGATTGAAGGTACGGGCGAACCCAGTCAGTGAGAATTTGCTAAACGAGTTCACTACGCTTGTAGCGAAGTACAAAGTTAGAATCTCAAGTTCTTTAACATGAAATAACTAAACTGAAATTCAAGCTACAATTTCAACGAAACAACTCACTCACCAACTTCTGCAACTTACTAAAAACTATTCAATCACATTATTGAATCTTACGAAACTTAAGTACAAACAACTACGAACAATACTTTCAACTACGAGCAACGAAAACAAATTAGACATTACGGAACATTTACCTCTTCAACTTCTTATTTTCAGCTTTACAAGATTCTTTAAACTCTCTTTCAGTGAACATTTTGAGCGACAAGATAATTCAACTTTTTGTGAACTCAGGTAAAAAAAAATATTTTAGTAGTAGTAGTTAAAGGGAAGTAACTCATATTAATAATTATTATAAAACTGTTGTCATTTATAAATATAAATATTGTACCTGTTATGAAAAGTTATTTTCTTGTGTTCTTTCTCTCGTTGGCTTTTTGTTTGCTTACACATTCGTAAAGTAAAAAAAAATGTGCGGGTTGATTTATGCCGTCAATATCGCTACATAAATGGTGACCCCGAATACGAATGTGCTTGGAAAAGCATTGAGCGATATTTAATAAGAGACGTACATTGGCAACTCTGACGTTTGTACCGACGTTAAAAAAATTGAATCACCACATTAAACCCAACTTAACTGGTATCCTAACTCCGCGTCGAAGGTATATTAATTAACATTATGGCTGAGCAAACTGGTGCACACACAGAAGCAGCAATAGCTCTGAATTTGACAGCTTACAACAGTGTCAATGTGCAAGTTTGGTTCGCACAGTTAACTGCTATATTCAACGCCAAGAGGATAACTTCACAAACTTCCCGATATGCCTACGTTGTAGAGAAGCTACCGGCGGAGGTAGCGATTGAGGTTTCGGATCTCCTGGATGAGATGCCATCTGATAAACCTTATAATACCCTAAAAGAAGCTATACTCCATAGAACTGGTCAATCTGAGGAACAAAAGCTTCGTGACCTCTTTAATAACTTAAGCTTGGGACAAAGTAAACCGTCACAACTTCTGCGTAAAATGCGGGTATTAGGGGGCAACACAATGTCTGACACAGTGTTAAGACAGCTTTGGTTGGACAAGCTTCACGTGAACACCATCCAAGTTCCCTCCCAGACGAAATTGAACTACAAAAACTAGCTGAAATAGCTGATAAAATAGCTGATAAGCAGCCAGCTAGTCCTGTGTATGCTGCGACCCAGAGACAGCCAGTAGAATCGATGGTTGACGCAGACGACATGCGTAAACTTAGTGACAAGTAGACACAACTTTCTATCCAGGTATTCAGAGGTCTATGCTACAACAGAAATGCAACTTCACTAATCGAATTCCTTCTGAATCACGACGATGTAGACACAGATCGTTGTCACGAAATAGGGAAAACTATCAGGACAACGTATGTTGGTATCATGCTAAGTTTGCCCACCAGGCACATAAATGCCGTAAACCTTGCAGGTTTAGCGCGAATTTCTCAGCAATTTGATCAACACAGCAAGCGGGAAACGACATTCCCGGCAGCAAGTGAAGACGGCGTTCGCTACCGGGGAAAAAATATTAACCGTCTTTTTTATGTTAAGGACGCCAATTCTGGTTACCTATTCTTGGTTGACACGGGCGCACAAGTTAGTGTGATTCCGCCTACAGCAAACATTGGCAACATATAGATTGAAGGTACGGGCGAACCCAGTCAGTGAGAATTTACGACGACTAGCATTTGCTAAACGAGTTCACTACGCTTGTATCATTACTGCAGCGAAGTTAGAATCTCAAGTTCTTTAACATGAAATAACTAAACTGAAATTCAAGCTACAATTTCAACGAAACAACTCACTCACCAACTTCTGCAACTTACTAAAAACTATTCAATCACATTATTGAATCTTACGAAACTAAAGTACAAACAATTACGAACAATACTTTCAACTACGAGCAACGAAAACAAAGACATTACGGAACATTCACTTCTCCAACTTCTTTGAAGCTAAAAGTTTATCAACATATTTTCAGCTTTGTAAAGCTGAAAATATGTTGATAAACTTTTAACGTCTTTAAACTCTTTAATTTCTGAGTGAACTGTAAAAAAAAAGAAAAAAAAGAAACTGTATTACCGTCGTGATAGTGCCCGCACTATCATGGCGGATTTGACACAAACACCCGTGCAGGATGAAGAAGTTGTAGCCCCGAAAAAGATGGCCTGGTCGGAAACCCGGGTGAAAAAAGACAGTGTACTATGCAGAATTACAAAAAAAAAAAAATGAGGAATTTCTTAAGGGAAAAGAATTACACACAATACCGGAGGCGCTGAACGCAGTTCTTACAAGGACAATTTCCCTGCTGACGAACAACGTAAAAAGTCAAATTTTAATTGGTGTCAGCGGTGAAACGATGGGGCCAAAGTATTGGCCAGGAGATCAAGGCCCTTGTGTGACGTTCTGCTGGCAACCAAGACCAAAGAGTTGGCCGGAAGGATTTTAACAATGAAGGCACTTATACTTCAGGAGTATATGGGCATCCGAAGAATAAAAGTGACAGTTGACATCACAGAAGACAGAATGGGAATCTTTTTTGCACAATACGGAAAAGTGGAGGACGTATCAGGAGTAATGAGTAAGGCTGGAACTGCAACGGTTGACATTGTCATTAAAGTGACTTTGACACATAAAAGCTTTTCGGAAATCCCCAACGTCTTAATATGTAGGGAGAGAAAAGTGATGGTAGTAGTGGAAGGCCGGCGACCCAACTATTGTCGTGTGGGGCCTCGGGTACATGGCGAAGGCGTGATTTGGGAAGAACGAGACGCCACAACCTCGCACAACAGCAACAGCAACAATGTAGGCAGGGTTCCCGACGGTTTCTAGAAGGAAGTGGTGAATAAGGGACGAAAGCAGGATGTCCCACCGAAACAGCAACAACCAACCCGGAGGAGCAACTGGGGGAACAACTTAAATAACGGGAACCGACACAACACGGGCAAAAAGAATGCTACATCAGAAGCATCAGCAGCAGCAAGAAAAATCACCAGAAAAGAAGCAAGAACTATAACAGAAACATAAAAAACAAGCAACATAAAGAGCAACGGCTGGATGAGAACATGGAGGTGAATGAATGGTTAATTTTTAACCATTCACATATTTTTAATGTAAGATCAAGTTTTCCCGCGGTTCCGTGGGAGCCTATCTCTTTTCCTTAAATAGGGAAACTTTTCCCAAGTCGCCAGTAAGATCCCAGCCGTCAACACAAATCCACGATCTTGCTCATCACACTTTAACGGACACACAGACACAATTTCGTAACTACAAACTTATATTTTTCTCTCTGTAACTTTCGCCAAGCACAATCAACCAGAACTTTGTTGATTCAAACCAATTTATACACAACATATTTCAAACAATTGTATTTTTGGTGTTATTCATTCTTCACATGCAAACTTTGTTCTAACAATTATTTCGGAACATTTATCTCACAAGAGAACTTTCTTCAAATGATTGATTACAATCAATCTACAAAGGGAAAGAACTTCCTTCTCTTTAATCTACATTGTGAATACGATTTTATTTCATGCTTGTTGTTGTATTTTATTCAATATATATTTGTTGGTTAACAAATTGGAGCTGATAATATTATTTCTTGAATCCTGTACGTGGAAGAATCATTAATTAGTAGTCAAATCTATATTTTTCGTGTTCCTGCTACATTTAGTGAATCGACCCGACGCTATATTTGGTAAGCACGCTACACCCCACTATTGACTATATTGTATATTTTGTATAACTTTGTATATATATATATATATATATATATATATATATATATATATATATATATATATATATATATATATATATTATTTGCCGCCCATCCCATACGTTTGTATTATAATAATCGACCTATAATATTTTTTGGGATTGTTTTAAAATTATTTTAATAAATTAAAATGTCCGAAGATGTTTTATTTTCGGTAATTCAGAATCAATTGGGAACATGTTGAAATTTTAATTACATTTTTGGTATTTTATTCATTAATAAATTAATTTTATAATGAATAGCTTCTTTAATTTAAAAAAACCTTGTGAAAAAAAAATTTATCACTTAATGGGAGAGTTTCATTTGAATAATAAAAAAAATTCCATTCTTTAATTTTTACAAAATCGAGAAGTCCACAGATAAAAAAGAATTAAATTTACGATGTGAACACCCTGAAAAAGTTATTTGAAAATTTTAATTTTGTTTTTAAAAAACTCAAAAGAGAACTTTTTTTTTTTTACCGTGTTTGTTTTTCTTTGTGTTGATCTAAACACAAATTTCCTCTGATGCAATTTACCTACATTTTATTCACTTAAAAAGTTTACAGTGAATTTTGAAAGCCATTGAGCCCTTCTGCTTAAGATGAAATATTTGTAATTAAATAAAAATTTATTTCTATCTAGAGAAATAAAACTTAGAATAGCATATTTTTCGAGATTTTGATATATTTAAAAAAATTACGAACGATTTTTCATTCAGACTAAAGTTGCTTGAAGAAATAAAGAAGAGTCGTCTTCTTCGCAAAATATGTAATTTAAAGTAAGAGAAAACATGTCTTAACAATGGTGACGATCGACAAGTTACGAGTGATGGTTTCATCACGTATTGACAAGTACGGTGGGATAGAAATGCCAATCTTTTTCTTTCAACTTATGTAAGTAAGAAAACTTTTAACAGTGTAATATTTTTTTAATTTTTTTTAAATACTTTAGATTTCACCTTACGTTTGTTGATACGTTCTGGAGAAATTAAAAGTATTATAAAATATTTCGATAAAAATGAATTTTTACATGATTTGTTTTCATTTTTTTTTACGATTTAAAATTGAATAATTTTATAAGATTTTGCATCTTACTTCAACTTAGATCATTTTAGGGAATATTGTTTCTTAAAACTATATTTATTAATCATATATTTTAAAGCTTATTACAATCTGAAGACCCCCACCCCAACTATTTTTATTTTTCCGCCGTCAGTAAATCAGAAAGACCACGTGATGTTTCCACACTTCTTGTGGCCATCCGTACATTTGAAATAAAACTTTTTTAAATAACACCGGATCAATTTTAAATTGTATTTGTACATACTGGTTTTTGCAGGTTGTAATAAAGCTGTATAATAAAATTTAAAGATATTATCTACTTAATAAACATTGCCTAAAATAAACAGCTTTTTCGTTAATTTTAGAGTTGCTTATGTTGAAAAGATTAATATGGCTGCGTGTTGAAGAGCATTTAACATTTATACATTATTGAATCAAGGAAATCAATGAAAAACCGATTTTTGTTTCAACGATAAAATATATATTAAAATCAACAAATACAAAACAATGTGTGAATTAAGGAGAAAAAAGTAGTTTCCCTTTATCTGTTAGCAGAGCTTGAATAAGATAAAATGTAATTAAGGATGTTTCTTGAATAGAATGTTCAAAGTTCTATGTTGAAATAGAATGTTGCATTCAGAAGAACATACAGTTAATTCAGTTGTGTGTTATTTGTATAACTAACAGTGTTGTTTTGTAACTTGGCTTGTTCACAGAGAACTGATGGCGAAATGTAATTCAAGTTCTGTGTCTGTGTGTGCGCAATGAGTAGAATCTGTAGTCTGTGTAGACGCGTGTGAGTTGCTGAATTCTACTGTCTATTTTTGGAACAAAGCGTTGCTTTTATAACTACTGGCAGGATCCAGGAACAAAAGCGGGAGAAAATTTGAACGAACACAGAAAATATATGATTGGATGAAAAATTAACCAATCGGTGGTTTTTTAACAAAAGCATGTTTGTGAAATTTACGACAGGAAAAATTCAGTGTGGTGACTGCGATCAGTAAATTGTCCTGTGGTAAACAGTATTTATTATTTAACCAATCACAGTTGAGAAAAATGTATGCGTGGAAAACGTAGTAGTAGTCACTACATTGTAAAGAAAAAAAAAAGACTGTCAACTTATAGCAGCAATAAACGTCTGCAACAGATTTCTTCTGTCCCTCGACCTCAACACTTGTGTTGCAGACCGGCAAATATATCATAGGTATCAGAAGGTTATTTTATCGATAGGGTTAATGATGTTGGTGGTCTTAAACATCCATCCACAACAAATTTAGAGTATTGAAGAGGAAGACAAATCGTTCAAAATAAATCAGAGCGAAATCAACGTAGTTAAAGATATAACAATAACATGAATTCATATAGAATAAAAATACACAATTGAATTGGTTGTTGAACAAGTGTGAATGGTTGAGTTGAATTATTTAGTGTATTTATGCCAAGTTTCAGTGTGTGTAAAACTGTTATTAAGATTTGTGTGCTTTGTTTGTTCATGTACAAAATGTCTTTTGTGGCAGTTCAGTTTATGCTTGTGCTTGTTTCAATTATTGTCCAAAACTGGTATAAGTTGTGTACCTTTAGTTGTTTTGATGTTTGATTGAATGTTTACGAATACTTATTAGTAGTGAGTTATTATCACTTTTTAGTATTGTAAGAAATTGTTCCTGGTAGAGCGAAATAATGTGTGTTGAGTCAGAGAAGTTTGCGCGAGAAAAATGTAGCTTGTTAAGATTTTGACTGGCGTGGATTAGTTTAGCATTTCTCCAGGATGAAATTCTGACTGCCGTACTTGCGTGAGTGTTGTAATGATCTTTAACGTCTGACCGCATGGTTAAGACGGGCGCTCTTGAAGATTACATTTAGGCAGCAAGAGACGCGAGAGAGACTGAAGAGAGAGAACTTACACGTGTTTTGTTTATATAAGGCTGGGTATCACGTGATCGGCTCCGACCGAAAACGCGGGAAATGTCATTCATCGCGTGCAGGCGATCTGATTGGTCGGAATTGACCAATCAGCTAGCTATTTTTGAGGAGATTAACCAATGAATGCTTGTCGCATGGTTTGTATGTATGTGATGATAATCACTACAAGGGAAGAGAACATTTCCGCGCGGGGATGACTGGCAAACGTGGAAGATTCCACACTTGTAGCTAAATCACAGTTCAAACGATAGTCCGTTGTAACAGTCCAACGGGCAACGTAGAAACGACAAAATGAGGCCATACATTCAACCTTCACTTCTCACCAGCAAAAACGCGTGTTCGTCCACCAAGCTCAGAAAATCCAATCTATATTTATTACTGTATAATTATACAATAATTATGGCACATGGCCGAAAGGGGAAGTGGGGAGAGGCTGGTCTTCACAAACTATCTTATACCTAGCTAATTTGATTCACGACCCATTCATTCATTACAATTTCCACATTCACCATAAAAACTCGTCCGTCACCAGTCAATCCTCCATATACCATAATACCGCATCCTCTGAAGGGGAAACTACAAAACGCGCCCCATGCCATAAAAATCTGATGATGCCAAAATTTGTAATTAAAAATCTATGGATGACTAAAATGAGAGAGGAGGGAATGAACCTCAAAATAAACTAAACATGAACACAAAGCAAATTAAACATAACTGATGTTAATAGGACCCGTCCAACCCTTAAAAAGGAGAGGCCGCTGTATTCTGCCCATTGGACAAAATCAAGAAGATCTCTCACTAAGGGAATAGGAAAGGAGAAAATATATACGAGCATGGGAAATATAAAAGCTGACCCAGTCGAGATGAAAGAGGGGGCCAAAACAAACTGAAGAGGTTGGGAATCTCGACTTAGATCATAACCAAAGATGCAGCCAGGAGCAGGCCAGGAACAACACTTACTCACATTAACTAGGTACACAAAGCTTGTCTAACCTAACCAAGGGGAGGGATCCACAGGAAACCACCTCGATGTGACGTAGATTGACCTAAGAGAGAAAATCAAGGCTAGCCCTGTTCAAACGAACCAAGCTCGCCTCAGTCACCCACCTTTCGCTGAAGACTGTCGAATACAAGCGTTTTCTATCAGGTGTAATCTTCATCTTGAGCTCAAAGAATCGGATTAGATCCTGATGAGAAAGACGATTGCCTAGCAAGGCTTCCTCCTGTAGCGTCGTCCAAATCACCATTCGAGCCGTGGCCAGTAGCGATAGAAACACCCCAGGATACGGGGGCGACGCATTGTCACACGCGTATGCGCGATCAATGAGCACAAGCTGTTCGGGAGCGAGACAAGTCGTTAACTCGCCGACATGGCGACGGGCCCGGCAACAATGGTAGGAAGCGTGCGAAGCCGTTTCTTCTAAACCAAGGTCGCACCGTTCACAGTCTGGCAAATCCGCCAAGCCCCATATGAAGGTTTTGTCATTGAGAGGCAGCCGATTCCGTGCCAATCGCCAGGTAAGCGAAAACGAGTTTATGATTCGAATAGCCTACCCAGTGGAACATGGGACAATCTAATAAGTTTACATCGGCTCCTCTAACATTCTATCCGTGTAGCTAACCATCTGGGTAAAAGGCCAATTAAGAGCCCACGTTCACATCGACCCGGTATCTATCGACGAGACGAAACTCTTCGATCAGATCAACCAGGCTACGATCGCCCCTTCTCCCGCTAGCTCCCCGCCCCTTATCTAACTTGGGGTCCAGAATGGCATTCCAGTCCCCCATTAAAACTAGGCGCGTTGAATCCACCAGGAACGGTCCCAACTGCCGATAAAACGAGACCCGCTCCTCCCGGTCGTTGGGCGCATAAATCGCAACGACTCGGAACGAACCACTTTTCACGGCAATATCGGCCACGATCAATCGGCATCGGTATGCACAAGAGTACGCCTAACTAGCAAAGAGTCCCCTCTGGCCTGAATAGACGACAATGTCGCTAGACAGCACACACGAAACAACGTTGCAAACAAAGTGTGTCTCTTGGATTGCAGCGACATCCACTCCGAACGACAAGAGGTCACAGAGCAGGCGGGCAGCCTTACCCCAATCCCTCAAGCCATTCGCATTCAGACTGGCTAACTTCTAGGCCTGAAAAAAAAATAAAAAAGTTAGAAAAGAAAAGACCTACTTACATACGGGCATTTGCAGCGGATAAGGACCCCGATGGATTGTCCCATGCTCCCTGTCCCCAACTCTGTCGTCATGCGACCATCCAGGACAATCCCGCCAACGTTCGTCGGGTACGTTAGTTTTAACGCTCTATATAACGATGAGTGGAGAAGTACTGGGACCCTCCCTGCACAAAACTGTGTAATTTCTTTAAATCAGAGATGGCTAATTCGGCCATCCTGATTTCTGGATAGGCGTCTTTCGTCTCAAATATGTGTGACCATACTTTTAGATATTTCCCGGTGTCCCTAATGAGGGCAATAACCCCTGGGGCCTTAGGGAAATTATTAGGGTCCTCCACCGATTTACCATCAATGGAGGAAAGTAAATAGGGGACCTAAGAGGGATCATTTATGGGTGGAGAGGTTCTTCTCAAGTTCTCCCTGTCCACTCTGCATATTTCCTCTACTTTGAGTAACAGTTTCTTTTTCTTCTTTTTTTCCTTTTTCTCCCTGTCTGGGTGTGGCGGGGAGGAAGTGAACGGGAGGGTAGGTGTGGAAGTGGACCGCTGGGGAGGTGATGAGTCGGAAGGTGTGGGAGTGGGCGTTTGTGGGGATGTGGGAGTGGTGGGAGGGAGTCAGACGCGAGATAGTGAAGTGGGGAACTCCTAGACATAGGAGCAGTGTCCTGTTCTTTTTGTGGTGAAGCAAGGATGGATAGAGACCTGGTGTTTTCCAAGCCCCTCCCCGTCCTACTTCGTGCAGTGTGCTTCTTGACTGGTTTTTCTTCCTCCCCTTCTTCTCCCTTCCTCTTTAAGGAGGAGGACCGTGTTGAAGGTAATTCCTCCACCTCCATCTCGTCTTTCAACCTTTTCTGTTGCTTTTGTTGCTGCTGATTTTCTTCTTGAGTCGTCTGTTTGGGCTTCTGATGCTGTTCTTTCGGCTGTTGTTGCTTCTGCTGAAGACTTTCTTTAGGTTGCTCTTCCGGCTGCTCTTTGGGTGGTTGCTGTCCTACTGGGGGGTTCGGAGGGCCTGTTTTTGACTTCCGTCCCTTAACCACCACCTCCTTCCAGCCATCACCAGGGGACTTGCCAGTCTCTGACTACTGTAGTTGTTGCTGTCGCTGTTGTTGCTGTAGTTGCTGTTGTTGGCTTTGGTTGTGGCGGTACTTTCTTTCCAGAGCACGCCTTTGCCATGTGCACCGAGACCCCATACGACCAACAGTAGGGTCTTCGGCCTTCCACTACAACCAGCAACTTTTTAGGATGCCTGAATATCTAAGATTGTGCTGCAAATAACATATGCAATATCCACAAACATAAATTATAAGAAATGGCCAAATGGTAACGATATTCAATCACGACAAAAAATACATGTTTGAAACAAAAGATTAAATTTTATATACATAATTTACAATTTCTGTTTGTAATGATGTGTGCAAAAGTATAGAGGAAAAGTTCTTTGCTGTTTCGGAAATGTTCAATGTTTAAAAAGTTGTCTGCCTTTGATTGAAAGGTTGAATTTAACTTAGACAATAGATTTTTCTACGAAAGATATTCAGTGAAAAAGTTTGTTGTATGAATTTTTCTAATCTCTCATAAAGAAAGTTTGTTTCTTTGACACATAATTCCAGTGTGTATCTTTGCATGTGTGTGTCTCAAAATGTGACGAAAATTTGTTTGTTTATAGTTTTTTAACAACAAAATCGGCTCCAGCGGCTTGGTAGGTTGTTGCGAATTTTTCTGAGAAATGCATGGGCAAATGTTGTATTTTTTTATTTTTTAGCCAATAGGATTTCTTGAAACATATAAATTAGGGGTGAATTTTGAAAGATTACTTTTTATGTCAGTTGAGCCTATTTTTGCACAAATTTTGACTGTTTTGTTATTGAAATTTCTCGAAGCATATTTTTATTTAACAACCAATGAAATTCAAGAAAATGTTTGAAAATTGAAATGAGGTTAACTAAAAAAGGTACCTAAGTTATGGAGAAATAAAATTGGTCTGCTTTTTTTAAAGTCGCGCTCCTTCTTTTGGGTGGAAAATTAAAATTAAAAATAAAATAAAATATCGCACTTTTTGAAATACTTTTTTTGTTAGATTATAATTTATATTTTTCTCTTATTGTCCATTAAATTTGAAAATATTTTCATCATTATTATGTTTAATTAATAATTTGATAAATTGAAATTTCCGATACTTTTTTTTTTACATATCATGGGATACTGATTAGGTTTAAGAGCAAAATCATTGAATCTGCAGTGGATCTGAGAAGGCTGCGTAAATATTTTAATGTTTCGCTGCAAATGAAACATGCAACATAAATTTCATAAAAAGATCAAACAGTGCGACGAGACGACAAAGCCAATTCAACGTGGAGCATTGGAAAAAGACAAATTTTGATAGCAAACGCTGAACACTACCGACGTTTCTTCCAGGACGTGCCCCGAAAAATATACAGCACCCTGACGACATTTCGTCGAATGACGCATCTCAACCACACTTCCGACACATTTTCTTTTCAGTTCACAAGGAACTTTTTACATATTAAAAGTTTCCGTTTCCTACACCTTCCCTCTGAGGGGAGGTATTGTCGGAGTTAGCTCCTCCTTAGTTCCTTAATCCTTCACCAGGGGTCTCTCTCCCTTGGCTATAAATACTGGGTGACCTTTTGACTCGCTCTCTCCTTTTTTTCTCTCAGGTCGTATCCACCTCGCGCGGAGGTGAGGTAATTCATTTCTTTTCTTTCTTCATTTCAGCTAATACCAATATGTGAACTCTCACCAATACAGCGTTTCTTAAATTCTGGGAACATGCTAATAACAATACCAACACACATACGTACGAACACTCACTACAATACACACACATAACATTCACCACACAAACTCAAGTGAAAGTTGTCTACCTTTAACTAGAAAAGTTAAAATTAAATTTGACAAAATTTTTCTGAGAAAGATATTCTAGTGGAAAAAGTTCTGTCACAATGAGTTGTTGAAAACGTTGGTGAATTGTGATGTAGAGTATTTTACCAAAACTTTCATAAAAGAAGTTTGTTCCAAAAAGCAGTCTCTGATCAGCATAAAATTAAGTTCTCTCTTAGCGTCTCTCTGAGTCTTCTGTATATCTCATTGCGTCGAAACTTGCTTGCTGTTCGTATTTATAGATTTTTAATGACTAAACTGGCTCACTGGAAACTCAGCAGACGCTGCCACTAATTCCAAAAAATGCGTGGGTGAGATCGTATTTTTCTATTTTTTTGCTCGAGACATTTAAGTTGGGGTAAAAGAGAGAAAGAGTTTTTTTTTTAAGTATGTTGAGCCTACATTTGCACAAAAATCGACTGATTTGCGATGGAAGTTTCTAGAAGCTTACTCTGCATTCAATAACCAATCAGATTTCAAGAAATGTTTAAAAGTAAAAGAAAGCTTACTAAAATACCCTCCTCCGATTAGAAGTGGCTACACTTACAATATCGATTAATAAGTATATGTGGTAAACTTAGTGTGCCAATGGACGCGTCTACATGATGTGGTAGTACATTTTTCTTTGGTATCCTGTTTGGTCGGGTTAAAGGAATTGTCTTAGCAGCCGGACCAGTACTAATATCATGACAAGGACTTGAATCCAAAAATGCTGGTTTAAGCCTGTCAATGCTAGCAGTAACAGATTTGTCGTTAATTTTAAGACTAAAATACTTGGGTGCGTGCGAAATAACTCTGTAAAGACCAGAATATGGTGGCACCAGAGGATTTTTTTAACAGAGTCTCGACGAACAAAAACATATTCAGAGTTCTCCAAGTCTTTCGGCATAAAAACAGGTTTCTTCGAAGCACGTGTTGGAAAATACGTAAGAAAAGACATTCTGTTCTGTAATTCACGAACAAATTGCGTCATCGGTGTAGACTGAAATCTGGTTATCCACCAGTTGTTCAGGTAATATCAGAGTAGTCCCGTAAACTAATTCAGTTCAGATGCTGCCCAATTCAAATCCATCTTTAAGACGTTTCGCAACATCAGCAGTATTAAAGGTAGTCTTTCAAGCCAGGTGGTATTATCAGCTGTTGCCATTATTAATGAAGACTTAAGTTGACGATAAAATCTCTCTACCAACCATGGTATGCAGTAGTAGAGATATGTTTCACTCCTAACAGTTTTAGAAACTCTACAAAAAATGTTGATTGAAACGCGGTCTCCTATCAGCTGTAATAACTGACGGACACCAGGAATTCGATATCCAATTTCGAAGTTTTGTTTTTTAAGCAACAGATTCAGCGCAGTCGTAGATTGTAATGAAATTGCGACTGGCCACCTTGTAAAACGATCTGCTATAGTTAAAAAATGTATCCGTAAATGTATCCGTTTATGGTCCGTAAAAGTGATAAATTTTCTGCCTTCAAGCAGATGTCGAAAGTGTTTAATAGACAAATAAATAGCGAGTAATTCACGCGAGAATGTGCTGTACTTCAACTGTGCAGAACTGGGTTTAACAAAGTAAGAAAGAGATGGGTTTTTTTCTGTCCAACATGAACTTGATGCAACACAGCTCCCATTGTGTCTGACGAAGCATCTGTGGTAAGAGTGAGGGCCGTGTTCTTATCATCAGTGACGTACGTTAATTTTGTAAAATTCGCGAGCGCACGTTTCGCTCGTTTGAAAACTGAGGATTGCTCTTCGTTAAGTGAAATTTTGCAGCTTTTTCGCTGTTGGTTTCTTAACATATTTGTTAGAGGTAATAAAATTCCAGAACAATTAGGAATAAATTGGCGATAATAATTTATCATACCAATAAATATGCGTAGTTGCTTTAAGGTAGTAGGTTCTGAGAATTTAGTGATCGCATCGACTTTAGAATTGACAGTGCTGTCAATAGTATGACACTAGTTCAGAAACAGAGAACAAACACTTATCCAAATTGGTTTTTAAACCGAGGTGACGAAGTCGTTCAAAATATTCAGCTTGTGATTTAGAAGCGATTAAGACATCATCTATGTAAGCAAAATTGTAATCAAAGCCGTGCAAGACTTCACCAATAAGACGTTGAAAAGATTGGGCTGCATTTCTAAGTCCGAAAAGCATACGGTCGCACTCGAAAAGTCCAAATGAGGTGGTTACTGCACTTTTTTCAATATCCCGCTTAGCAATGGGAATCTGGTGAAAAGCTTTCCGCAAATCCAACTTAGAAAAGTTGCAAAGTATCTCAAGTGAGGAATAGGATATTTATCTGGTGTATTTTGAGCATTTCATAAACGGTAGTCACCACATGGATACCATTTATTAACTCTAGGTTTAGGAACCATATGAAAGGGAGTATCATAGAGGCTGTAGGAATGACGAATAATCCCTTGTTGAAGAAGACGCTGAAATTCAGCCTTCGCAAATTTATACTTTTAAGGGTGAAGACGACGCGGGCTGGAATGGACAGGATGTTCAGAATTATGTCAAATTGGCTCAGAATACGTAAAGGGTGTAGATAATTCTGGAAACTGACGTAAGAGTCGACGAACATCAATGTGGATAGGAGTTGTAGAACAAATACCTATAAAAGTTTCTAGAAGCTTACTGTGCATTCAATAACCAATTAGATTTCAAGACATTTTTAAAAGTAAAAGAAAGGTTACTAAAAATCAAAATAAGGATTATAGTTTATTTTTATAGTAAATGATAACGTACATGGGTTTTAAGAAATATTTGGGTTTTATTGCCCCAATGATGTTTACCCAAGATATATTTTATGAGTCTGTGGTGCCGGAACAGATCATCATATACACTCAAAGCACCTACACACATTATTGGACTGACCAGTTATCCATGGTAAAAACCTGTTAACTTGAAAACGTAAGTTTAATTCTTTTGTTTATTTTAATAATTGAAACATTTTAGATCAAAACAGCCTGCATTTAAATTTAGGAAGAGGCTATTCTGCTAGTCCCTGCACAATGACGATGGCTCATAATTTCCTTTTGAACGTAACTGCTATGACGTTATGAAAGAAGTCTAAACTATTTATTTATAAAAAAATTCAACACTTTGCTTATTTGGTTATCTTCAAGATGCGCAATCCCAAAATTTTCAGCTTATTTCAGAATGCTTTCTTCATAGTTGCAGCATGAGTCAGCTTAGTATGGTCTTTTGATCTGCTTTTTTGATTTATTTTCAATTCATTGTTAAAAATATTTCAATTCATTGTTTAAAAAGTTTTCAAATTTTATTAGTAAAAAAAAGTTAATTCATATATGTTTATTGAAAAATGACCAAATTAATTTATTGTAAATGAAAATTATTTAAGAATTCAGATAAAAACAAGATTATTTTCCCGAAAAAAAGCTGATCAAAAGAGCGTACGAAGCTTACTCCTGCTGCTAATTCCTTAAAATAGCTGGAAAAATCGGGAGTGCGTATCTTGAAGATAACCAATTATTTACTTTTTTTATTGGAAAAATTGATATTTTGAATCAGTTGAAGAATCCCTCCAGACTGGTCAACTGTAAAATCTCCACCTCAGCTTAACTATAGAATCTCCTCCCAGACTGATCAACTGTAGATCTTTGAATGTTATTTTTTCTTTTCAATTGGTTCTTTTCGTAGAAAAAGAGTGGAGATTTTTTTAAATAAAGAAAAACATTCGTAGTAAAGTAGAACCAGAAATATACGCGATTTCGAAATTTTTTACTAAACTTGCAAATTTTACAGCTCAAAAACTGTATAAATTTGACGCTCTTCAGAGATTTCAATAGATTTTCCATAAACTCCCTATTTTAGAATTATCATGTGAAAATAACATTCTACATTAAATTTTAATTTTTTTAGAGATTTTTAAAGTAAAAATATTCATTTAGGATCAACTGTAGAATCTCCATTCCAACTCAACTGTAGAATACCCCAAGCACGTTTGGGGGCAAAAGATTCTTCAGTTGACCCAAATTGTTTTTTTATAAAGAAAGATTTGTTTCTCTAAAAAAACAAAACAAAGTTAAGTCTGAAGTGTAATTATTTAATATTGACTTTTACTTTAATTTTAATATTGACTTTATTTTAAAACAAATATTTTTTTTAAATATCCAGCTGAACTGATATAAATAAATTTTTATTAAATATTTCTGTCCTTATTAGATTAGTTTCATTGCCATCTTTCGTATGGTTAAAAAAAGGATCCGCCGGCAAAATAAAAAAAAAATTAATTGACAGTTCTTTAGAGAATATGCAAGTATCAGAAGTGAACATTATAAAATTTTAATGATATTTTAGTACAAATGTTCAAGGTTTTAGTTATTTTTATTACGACAAATAGTATGGAGTATATATAAAATTATTAGATTGAATATAAGAATAAAATAATAATGGGTAACGAAAATGTATAAGATAAAAAGGATAATAAATTTTAAAAGTTGAAGTTTAGAAAAGATTTTAAAAATCATTGGCTCCTGAAATTATTTAATTTTATTTATAAGCAACGCTTCCCTATGCCATTATAAGATGCGAATGGGTCACGAATATGTCTACATTCGTGACCCATTCGCATCTTATAATGCTATATATATATATATATATATATATATATATATATATATATAGTTATGTTTGGGCTAGTTAAAAAAATTAATAACCTTTTTTACAACTCCACTTCCATCCTTCTGCCAAATTGTATCTGAGTACAATAAATAAAAAATTCCCTATGACGTTGTATATGGTCTTTTCCTATTTGTTTCTGTTTTTTCATCGATTAGAATGAGTAAACGGCAAAAACTGAGTGGTGCGGCTTACGACAAGTTAAAAGCTACCAGAGAACGTGAGGAAAGAAAATGTGCTGCATCTTTACATGTTTTCCTACAGAAGAAATATGTAGTTAAAGCAAATTGCAAAGACGAGGATACTAAATGTTCATCAGAACTAGGAGGGGAGGAACATGGAGAAAATGCGAATATGGTGGAGACAAATATAGAAATAAAAGTTTAAGAGGAATTTCCTGCAGGAATTAACACTGTTAAAGAAATTGAAGGTGACAATGATGCTGTGCCAAAAAAAGAGAGCCCCAGTGCATGCGGTAAGGACAGGTATGAATATGAAGAAGGAACTGATGAAGTTAGTGGAAATAAAGAAATAGAACAAGTAAACATAGAGATTGCTGTTTACGAAGACATTACATTTTGGCCACGAAATTAAGTCTAGCAAGAAATCCAGGATTTCAAAAGTTATGGAAGCATAATTCAAAAATGCCTGAACATGAAAATTCGTCTGACCAGCAAAGAGCTTTCAAAAAAATGAAAGATGTTGGAATTGGCCCATGATAGTAAATTACAAGAAGAAACTACAAAAGAAATTGGGGACAGGTTTTAACACGGTTACTTGATATCGTGTAGTTTCTGACGAAATAACTTGCTTTTAAAGGTCATCGAAATATATAGTTCCAATAAAGGTAACTTTATAGAACTTATGAGCGAGTACGATCCTGTTCTTGGAAAGCATTACTTGAAAAAAGTAAATGATAACCGGCCGTACTTGTCACTGAAAATCCAAAATGAATTTATTCATATCTTCGGAAACCACGTAAAGGAAATATATTGGATCGAATTCGAAAAGCCAATTATTTTGCGATCATACTAGACAGCACGTGACATGACCATAATGACCAAATCATCAGCTATCGGCTTAGATGGATTTATCAATGGCAAGTTTAAGAAACAGTGCCAAAGAAATAGTTTTTGACGCTCACAGTTTCTGTTGTTACTGCAGAGAGAAGTTTCTCAAAACTGAAGCTTATTTAAAAGTCACTTGAGATCGAGTATGTATAAGATCGTTTTCAATTGAACATGAAACTGTGGAGAAGATAGACTTTGACCAAGTTATTTGTAACTTTGCTTCTCCTCGAAAATTTAAAATATGATAACGTTTGTTCAGCTAATTGTTGAATTTGTTGTTTTTCAAGTACTAATCAACGCTGTTTTTTTTCCTCCAAAAAATGGGAGTGCCATTATAAATACGGGCTCAGGGTGGCACTTTGTCTCGCTACGCCTCTGACTTAACTGAAGTTTATTCAACTGAGAATGGAGTGTGTCTTATTGGACTTGCTTACATACGTATAAGGGGAGATAATTCATATCACATTTTCACCCACTGGTTATTTAGAGGGAACAAAGTCATGCCATCGATCCGGTCTCCTGTTGTGTCCTTTGAGGACATTGTGCAGTCGAGAGCCGCCTGATCTTTTGTCTCGGGTTTGTCTTGCCTACCTGACTTTGAAGTATAAACTTTCGACTTGAAATGTTATGTAGTCTTTGATCTGATTCTATCTGCGTCTGAATGTGAAATAGCTGTGTCCCGTGTCCGTTTCAGAATGGACTCGCTTTTTAGGTACTAATTCTCGTCAGAACTAAAGTCATGTTGGTCCATTTGTTCTAGTACCGATGTCGTGTCTGATTTCTCGGAGGAGAATTTTCCGCAGGGGCCAAATCCTTCAATATTATCTCGTCACCCGTCCAAGTGCTGGACGAACGCATAATTCGGATTTACCTGTATTAATTTGACTTCTTTCACTCGTGGGTCATTTTTACTGTGTCGAACGTGGCGTCACAGAAGGACAGTACCAGGTTGCGACAACCCTGAGGTTCCTTGCGAAGTTCTATCCTTTGCTACTTTCAGCTATCACTGACCCTTATCTTCTGATATCTTACTTCCAGCCCTTATCTCAACCTAACTCACTTGGTTGATCTGCATTAATAGACCTGCTTACAACAGCCCTGAACTTCCAGCTACAACTTAGTCTCTGCTTCCAGCTTTCCTGTCAATGTAACTTACCTGGTTTAGGAAATTTCCGCATGGATATCATCCTGATTCAAACAATCTATTCTGTACGCATCAGTTAATGCCAGCACCGGACATTGGATATGACCAGCAACTACATAATACCAGCACCACACTTTGGTTATATCGTCCAGACTTCAAATAACCTACTCCATATACTTCAGGTAAAATACTGCAGAAGGTTCATCATTGAACTTAACCAGCAATTTTTCAACCATTTCACCAGACATGTGAACTTTCTAACTGTGGACTTGCATGCTAATTTAACCTACAAGGACTCTGGTCTATATTCCAAATAAATGTTGTATTAATTTTAAATATCCTCATTCTGTTGTCCATTTTTGTTCCATCTGTCAGATTTCACGTCTTGAATTTAAAAATCATAGATGTATCTATGCCTTAATGGGGTGCACAGGCCATTTTATATTGTGCCCCCTCCAGTGGACTTTTTTTCTTAAATTGATCTTAAGATATCTTAATTACATACAGTGCAGGAGATAAACTGGAAGTGTCAAATAAAATATGAACATATTATTAGTGATAGATTTGAAATGACGTGGTTTTTAAATCTTTTCATTACAAAAATAAAGTGAATTTTTTTTTTAATAAAACACAACAACAAGTAGTTTGGACATTTCTTTATTATAAATCTATTGAAGAGAGAGACCATATGATTTGTATGGTATGTGAGGTATACAAACCTATGTGACCTCCACCAGCTTGAAAAGGGGGTTCAACATCAATCATGTCTCTTACAGAAAAAGAGTTTTTTTGTGCAGCAATCAGATTTTCCTCAGTCATGTGCACATACTGTCAGCATTATATTATATATGTTCACATTTATATATTGAACTATATATAATAATGTACATGTATTTGTTTTTATATCTCCATTTTTTGAATATTCAAAATGCTCTTGTTCCCGTGTGTGTGACACCAGTTTATTAAAGTGAAGCAAATGTATTAGAAGCAAACAGTTTAAATCTGGCCCATTCCTCAAGTCTGAAAATTTCCCAAAAGAGAAAAACAAATTCATTCATGTTCTACAGATTCTGTTTCCTGTTTTTTTTATAAATATATTTTTTTTAATCCATTTCTATATATTTCAATTGGGAAAAATTCAAATTATTTATTTATACCCTAAATTTTCTCATTTACACAAATGATAAAAAAAGTTTAACAGAATATTTCCCATCCAAGAAAACACAATTTGGAACCCATTATTGTTAGAATTTAAAAAAGCCAAAATTTAAAAAAAATAAAAAAAGTAACACACAAGTTCACCATACACAAATAATACAAATAAATCACAAAATGTTTTGAAGCTCTAATGGAAAATGTTCCTTGTGTGTGTATTTCCTTTTTTTTATTTTGCTTCATATTTGACCAGCTTATTTCAAGAAGCCTGCATTTTCTTTCAATTTGAAAGGCATACAAAGTCACCTTTTTATTTTTTAAAGAAAGACCAAATATGAGAAAATATCTATGTCTTTTAGATTAAAATAAATATGTAGACTGTGTGAATGGACTTTTTAAGCATCAATTATATTTTACACATATCCTTGTTAACCACAGAAATGATGGAAATTAAATCCAAAGAAAAAATATCACTTAAAATTACAAGGAAAATACTTTTTTAAGGAAATTTTACCTTTTAGAATTTTTATCGCTACTTAAATTTTCCAGTTATTTTTCCATGTGTTTAAAAAAATAGTTAAAATTTGTTTGGGTTAAGGAAATACACAAGCACATTTGTAATTTGTTTTCTTTATTTGAAATATCAATATTTGATTTTTCTTTTTGCCATCATTTTTAATTTGAAATATTTGATGCAATCAGTTGATGTTTTAAAAGCTCCCTTTCAACACGTGCCAATGAAGTCTTTTAGAAATTGCCATTTCCATTAATGCTTTTTATTGTTTCCATGCATAATTTTTTTCTTGTCATTGACTTGTTTCTTCATTTGTCCATTTGCTTTTTCATTTCCCTTTTTTTGTCTTTTATTTCTTAAAGAACATAAACAGAAACAAATGAAAAAATGACCAGACCATCAAATGAATCAATAAATCAAATATAGAGTGATACGATTTTAGTGTCACAGATGAAGGATGTAACAATGCAAATCCTAAACTTGGTAGCATTTTTGTTCAAGGTTTTAACTTTTAGGTTGTCACAAGCAGCAGAAAGATTCCCCACATTCAAGGGAGAATTTAAAACAAAGAAGAGACTTCTAAAAGTGGTTTACTTCAGTAGAGAACTTTTTTTAACTGCATTTTTATTTGAAATTGTGTTTTCTTTTTGTTGTTTTCTAAATTATTTTTTTACAAGAATAAAAATAAAGATTGCTAACTCCAATTATTGTTGGAGCGGCAATGCAATAATTTTCTGAATATTACATATTATTGCAGCAACCTCCAGCTGCACAACAATGAACAAAAAAAGCTAAGTAATATATGTATGCAATCTGTAAGTGCAATAAGGACCATGCCAAATACATACATATATACTCATGCATTCATTTGTGTGTACATATATAACTTAGAATATACACTTTTATAAGAGAGTCTAAATACCTTAAGCATCTGTGTCACACTTAAATGTGTGCATATGTTCAGGTATATCATTTTCTTTATACATATTTAGATAACCTATATAATGTATATAAACTGGTAGTATATGCCCTAAACCAAACAAAATTAAAGTACCTATTTTGGAGGCCTACATATCTCAATACTTTACTTAATGAGCACATTTTATGATAATGGTCATTACATCAGTACAATATAATTATAAGCCCTTATATAATCATAAATATATAATTGGTAAAAAGATTAGAGTAAATACTCTCTCCAAAAACATACATTTTTTAAAAGTTTGTTTTTATATATATATATATATATATATATATATGTATATATATAGTTTGGTTAATCTTCTGTCAAAGATGCAAATGAAGATGACAAGAATATTTAATACATGTGAGGGCAACCTGCTTTGACACCCTTGGGCATATTTAGAAAATAAACATTTTAGAGCAAAGTTTTTCTTAGAAAACATGAATGTTTCAAATGTGGTCTTGACATTTGCATGACATTTGTTCATGTTAAGACCATAACATTTTTAATATTTGTCATTAGATGATATCTATTTAATTTCAATTTGCTATATACAATACTATTTGGTAGGTAATAACGTAAACAAAATTTCAGCTGTTTGAAAATAAGGAAATAAAAATTTGAAGAAATGTAATAAAATTCACATTATTTTTTTAAACCATCCAAAATATTTTCTCTTTAAATAATTTTCCTCCTTCACAAACTGAAATTAAATTAATATAATTTTGATACAATTAAAACAAAAGAAAGATTTGATAAAACTTATTTTAAATGATTAATCCTGTTTAATGAATATAGCTAAACATTTACAAATTCTTCAATATATGCATAAATAAAATTGCTGTCATATTCTTAAAAATCAAAGTATTACTTTATTATTTAAATTATATAATTTGAATACTTTTGTTAATATATATTCAAACAAATATTTGCACATTTTTCTAATATTTTAACCTAAACTAAACATAAATAAAAGACATATTTTAAATAATTACCTTTGTTGTAAAGTAAAATTTAATTTCCTCAACATATCAGCAAATATGGAACACATTCCAACTCTATAATTAAGGTTATGTACATAGGGAAGAAATACAAAAGAAAATTAAGATTTTCTCTACCTACATTGAAATTATAAATTGTGTGTTAAAAAATTGATTTTTGCTTTGTTTTCAAGGGTGGGGATTTTTATTAATTTCTACAAAATAAATGATTATTTTTTTTTTATATTCAGATAGCAGCAACAAAGGTTGAGCGCTTTAGCTGGGTAACTAAAACAATTCACATTGATATACCATTGGAATGGTATTATAATCTCTTTCTCACACATGCACACAAACATACATTCTTTCTCACTTTTGTCAGTAATCAGTTTGAATAAGAATTCTTTTCACTAATGTTGATTTGCATTAATAACAATTGTATTCTGATAGAATCAGTGACAGGAAAATCCCACATGATTTTCTGGAGGTTTTTAGAAAAGACAGATCAGTATTGTGTTTAAAGGCTGGAGGTTAGAAAAAGTTTTAAAAGTACATATACTTATATACTTATGGATTTACATTGTATGTATATTTACACACATTATCACCTATCACTTATTTAAGATATAATGGATGAAGGTTATCTTGAAGACCTGTAATGCAATCGTTTATACTTGATTTTTTTTATTAAATAAACATTTTTCTTCTTTCAACACACAATATATACCAATATCTCTTTTTTCTGTTTATTTAAATTGTCTCTATTTGCACATTGCAACAGCTGCAATGTCAATGCAAAAACAAATGCAAACATATGCAAAACTCAACAAGTATGATTAGATCACTGAGTGGTCCAAGTGAAACACAAATTTTAAGAACTTATTTCCAAGACTGTGTCCTGTCAAAGGCTTCCCAGAAAGTGACTGCAGTACTAGGACCAGCTTGACTTTCAATTCCTCTTTTAAGTAGATGTATATATATTTATGCACATGTACATGCATACACATACAAAATATATATATCTTAAATAAAGTTTATGTATATTACATAATCTTCAGAGGTGGTTGTCACTCAACCAATGACTGGTAATAGGAGTAAGAGGAGTAGAAGTACCATCATCATTACAACAATAAAGACTGTGAAGAGGAGCTGTTATACATTAGTTGCAAACTTGGTGTTTGATAAATCTGCTGGAGGGAGCCGTGGCATAGTATATGTATCAGTGATTTCAGATTTAAAACTCCTTGGCACATATGTTCGATTGTAATTGGATTCATACCTGAAAAAAAAAAGAGAATGTTAAGAGTGAAATAATATGAAATTTTTTTTTTTTTTACATAAAAACAATATGATTTTATTTATATATATATATATATATATATATATATATATATATATATATATGTATGTATGTATGTGTGTGTGTATATATATATATATGTATGAATGTGTATATATATATATATATATATATATATATATATATATATATATATATATATGTATGTACACATGCACATGCATATATATTAATTCAAGCAAAAAACTTAAAGATCCATTTCAAGTTATCATTTATTTCATGAATATTATAATTTATTATATATATATATATATATATATATATATATATATATATATATATATATATATATATATATATATATATATGTAATACTAATCTATGACTGGTAGAAATATTCCCAAGGGGGATATTAATCCAAAGAGAGCTGAATGTAAATAACAGAGCATTATAATGAATCAAGAAAATCCTTAAAGGTCCATTCTGATTATAATTTATTTCAGGAATATTGTTATTTCGGTTATAATTTCTTCATGAATATTGTTATATTCATCTTCAATGCCTGTGTTTGTTCTGACTATCAGACATGGAATGGTGCAATTGGTTGTCATGGTCTTGGGTGAATGAATTCTAATGGTCTGCAGTGTGTAGAGAATTTGATCTCAGTATCACAAACACTCCGTTTCAGCTGCTGAAAGTCCTCATTGATGTATCCCAGATCGAAAGATTGGCATCTTATTGACTTTTTCATCACCAAGCAGAGAGATATTCGATACTTTTTCATCACACACTCTTTTCATGTCATCTGTTATTTCTCTGATCAGGCCCTGTTTTGTGATGTCAACAAAAACTCATTGCAACTTTGCAATGCTCGTTGTAGTAGAGACTTTGTAATCACAGATACAACTATAGTAATGCCGTTGAACAGTACTGGTGTCAGATGCCTTTGAATAACACTTGCACTAATAGTACTTGCTCGATAACACTTTCTTGAAAAGTAACCACTGAATAGTGATCGATATAGTGAACACTTAGATGCCATGCAAATTCCCATAGATACATTTCCTTTACCATCACCTGATCTACTTATTCAAAATGGGATCACCTGTGTTTGCTCTCTGGTGATCTGTGTTCAAACTCCAGTGTTGGCAGCAACACTTTATTCCTATATAACACCTCCCCTTTGAGATGACTTCCCCTGGAGTTTATATTTCTTCAGCTTCGGTTCAATGGTTAGAAATTATGTTAGCATTCTTTTTCTTTTGCCATAAACCCTTGGTTCAACAGTTTCTGATGGTGTGAGTATGTTAAACATGTCATACAGAATTTCCACTGATACCTCTTTTTGGGAACTTTTTAAATCAGCGAATCTGCATTTTAACTGGTTAAGGTGTCACACCTTTGTTCCTGTACCATGTATGTTATTTTGCTGATCAGTTTTTTTATAACGCCTTCTTCCCAGAATTCCTTTCTGTGTTGATACATCTTAAAAAATACCTTATCTCCAGGTTTGAAGTATCTATTTTTATTGTTATTTCTTAATGTTCTTGCCTTGCGTTCTGGTAATAACTTATTGAAAACAGACTTAATCTTCCTAATGAACATCAACTCTGCAGGCAACATTCCAGGCACGTTATTCAGGTTTGGTGTTATTCTGTAAACACTCAGAAATTGCTGAATCATTACTTCATCTGACTCATCTCCCTCCAACTTTTTCAGTGCCCTTTTGAACGTATCGACAAACCGTTTCGCGTGTCTGTTTTATCTTGGGTGATAAGGGGTAGTTGTAATATGTTCTATTGCTAATGATTTGCAAAAAAACTTAAATTGAGTCCTGTTATCTGAAACTATAGAGTCAGGAACAATGAACCTTGCAAAAATCTTGTGTAGGAAATTTATTGTTACCGCAGTAGTTGGTCTTCTACATTTTAATATTTCTGGCCATTTAGTGTAACTATTGACTACCACTCAATAGTATGCTCTGTTTAACAGTCCTGTGGAGGGAGTCTAGATATATTCTGGATCATGGCATATTGGTTTTTGGCCAAGGTTGAATTTTGAAAGTCAGTGACTTCACTGCCAGAGCACAACCTCTGCATCATTTAACTAAATTTTCGATATCCTTATCCATTTTTGGCCAGTAAGTATAACACCTCATTAAGGATTTCATTCTAGAAATTCCTGGATGTCCTCTGAAATTCTTTTAACACACGCCTTTGTGACGATGCTGCTATCACCACTCTCACTGCGTACATCATTACATAATGAAAATGCATTATTTCCAATAATATTTTTTCCTTTAGGTTTAATTTCTTCTTCATTTTCATTATAAAGTCATCTTAATTTTTATTTCCCCCAATGTTATGGGCAGTTTTCTTACAGTATTGTATAATACATTATTAATTTCATTTTCGGCCCTTATCGCCACAATTACTGTGTTCTCAAGTGGTTCACAGAATCTTGCTATTAGTCTAGAAAATCCGTCTGCATGACTTAATTTTTTGGATGGTAGAAATTCCATTTTATAATTATAATTCAATTGGATAGTTCCCCAGCACTGCAGTCTATTTGCCGTATGTGTTAGAACACCCTAACAATAATAGATGATGGTCTGTCTGTAGTATGAATTCTATACCACGTAGGAATTTGTGAAACTTTTTCATGGCAAATATGATGGGCAATGCTTCCTTTTCTATCTGGCTGTAGCTTCTTTCAGCTGCAATTAATGATCTTGAAACATGAGTTACTGGTTTAGTTGTTCCGTCTTCATATCTCTGTAGTATACCCGAATCACTTGCATCTGATGCAACCAATCTTTAATTTTGGATCAAAATGAGCTAGTGACAAATCTGATGTCTTCATCCACTAGTACTTGTAGGTAAGTGTCTGATAGTTCCAATTTAGAAAAAAAATTACCTCCATTCAATTTGGCAAAAATTTCCTCTGGACTTGGTAATAGGTAGTTATGTTGTTTTAAACTTTCATTTAACCATGTTGAAAAATCAGCGCATATGCAGATTTTATTATTTCTTTTTTTTAGTGTAGACTGTTGGTGATGCCCATTTGGAATAATCTGTTTTTGATATCACACCTGATTTTTCTAGTCTGTTCAATTCATTATTAATTAGATCTAAGGCCGCAAAAGTAACACTCCTTTTTGGCTTAAATGTTGGTGTTACATTCTCTTTTAACTCAAATTTAATTTTTGCTTTCATGCATGTTCCCATACCTTCTGAGAAAACTTCTGGAAAACTCTTTTTCAGTTCATTTTTCAATTTTTCAGTTGCCGTATTAGTATCAGGAGTAACAGTATTCTTGTTGCAAAAAGTGTTAATTGGAAAGTTCCAAAGATCAAACAATGCAATCCAGTCTGTTCCAAACAAATTAGCAGTATTCTTTCATACAAACACCACTGCTGTTTGCGATTTTTCACAAAAGAAACGTTACAGCTGAATTCACCCAAAAAGTTCAATCTCTTTCCCGAGACTCCAAGCGCAACCTTATCAGAAGTCAATAAACTGGGTTTACCCATTTTTCTCCATGTCTATTCATTTATGATAGTTATATCAGATTCTGTATCTAGATGCAATTTTATTTTTAAATCATTTTTACAAAAACGAATTTCCCCTTTTGAGATGTCTTTTTAATTTCCCTTTTAGGCTTCTTATTGTTACCCCATCAACACATTCTTTTGTGTCCTAATCTCCAACATTCATAGCAATTTTTGTTCTTGAACAAAAAATCACTTTTAAAATGCTTACCTCCACAACTGTTGCAAGTATTAGGTATTGAGGGGGGGGGTTATAGTCTTTTTTACTATTTTGTTAGGAGTTGAAAAACATTTGTAGTTTTCTCTTAGATGGCGGACACTATGTACCTGTGAATTGTCTTTTTCCTCAATCCTTGCGGTATCGAGTTTCAAATTCAGAGTATGTTGACACTCTTCCACTATCTTCTGGAGAGTTAATTTGGGATCGATTTCTAATTTAGTAAGTATTATGGATCTTATCTTTGCATCCTTATTAGAAGTTAAACCCTGTATGAATATCAGGCATTTAAATAAATCAGGAGTTAATTCATTTAACTTGAACTTTTCACATTCTTGATTCATGACTCCTGCATAAGTGACAAAATCTTCATTGTTGGACTTTACTAAGTTAAGACATTGCCATCGTAATAATGAACTCCTATCACCAAAAGTTTTTTGATAGTATTAGAACAGTCTCATCACAATTTATGTCTCTATATTTGGCAAAATATAATTTGCATATTTTTCATGTTAAGCAGTGATAATAATAACTGAACTTTCTTTTCATCATTCCAATGCGAACAATCCCTTTTGAAGCTCCCTTCATATCTTCTATAATAAGCTGGAAAAGTTATCCCTTCATCTGGATTGTACACAGATTCACTGATTGAATTAGCAACAGGATCTAGAGTGAATGAATCTGAAGTTTTTCCTTTCATCGTTTTGGTAAACAACTCAAAAAATTTCTGTTGTTGTAGTTGTAATTGTAATTGCTGTTCATGATGTTGTTTTTGTTACTGTAATTGTTGTTCTTGTTGTAGTTTGTGTTGCTGCAACATTTGAACCATGATATCTTTTAATTCTTCCATTCTGCTGTACTCTGCTGAATATTTTGCAGATTAATGTTTTCCTCATGTAAATTGAATGAATCCTTGTAAGTGATGGACTCTTTGTGCGAGTTCAAAGAATCCTCATTGCTACTTTTGCAATGTCAATGAATACTCGTTGTCACTTTCATAATGCTCATTGTAGTAGAGACTTTGTAATTGCAGATACAACTATAGTAAGCCATTGAACAATACTGGTGTCAGACACCTTCGAATAACACTCACACTAATAGTATTTGTTTGATAATACTCACTTAAAAAGTAACCACTGAATAGTGATCTGAATAGTAATCTGTATAGTGATCACTTAGATGTCATGCTAATTCCATCAAGTGCAACCCAATCTTTTTGATAAACTGGACACTGCTCTCCGGGTAGTTAATATCACTGCTGACTCATCATGGAAGAAATTGTGCAAAGCAAACTCATGCTGCCTCTCTGGAAGTTCTTGGATTTCTACTGCACAAACATCAAGATTGGTTTGATGAAAATGAAAAAAAAACTGATTGATGAGTAAGGTGAAAAGCAACTGTACATCCTCTAAGACAAATGATTGGTGGTCAGCCAAGGCTGCTCAAATCTAAATGGCTGCTAACAAAAAGGACTCAAAAGTTGTTTATGATGGTTTAAAAGCAATGTATGGTCTCTTCAATTTAGCCAATGGCAGGGATACACTCCTAACTGATAAAGAAGCCATACATGGAAAAACCATTTTGAAACAGTGCTCAACAGCACAGATGATGAAGCTGTGCCTGCCGTACCACAACATCCTGAAATTCCTGAGTTATCTCTGGAACTCACTCTTCAGGAAGTGCAAGCTTCTATGAAGCAGATATCATCAGAAAAAGCTCCTGGTGAGGATGCTATCCCTGCTGAAATCTACAAACATGGAGGGCATACACTTTGTAAGCTATTGCGTGATCTGTTCATTCAAATTTGGAGATCAGGCCATGTTCCTTGGGACTTCAAAAATGCCTCCATGCACCACCTCTACAAGGAAAAGGTTCTTAAAACAGTATGATATAACCATAGGGCATCTCACTTTTGTCTATCAGCTGAAAAATTTTGGTGGGGCACATCCTCAACAGAATTATAAAACACATTACCGACGCCATCTACCATGAATCTCAGTGTGGATTTTGCACTATCGACATCATTTTTGCCCTACGTCAGGTTGCAGAGAAGGTTCATGGTATTCATGAACCTTACTAAGGCCTTTGATACTGTAAACAGAGAAGCACTCTGGAAAGTGCCGAAAAATTTTGGTATACCTGACAACATGTTGAATGTCATCATTTCATTTCATGTTGGTATTCAAGCTAGTGTTATATCTGATAGTCAGCATTCTGATCCATCTTATCTCATTAATGATACTAAGCAGGGCTGTGTCATGGCACCTGTTTTGTTTGCACTGTGATGCTGAGATATGCTTTTCATGCTACATTAAATTCCATTTTTGAATTGATGGAGGACTTCTATGTACCAGTATTATATGGGATCTAGTTTTTGCAGATAACGCTGCCCTTGTAGCTAACTCATTAGAGAAAACTCAAGATTTACTCAACCGATTTTTTGTGGCATACAAAGCATTCAGACTTACCATGAGCATCAAGAAAACTGAAATTATTCATCAACCTTGCCTGACACCGAAGCAAATTTAAGGTGTAAAACAGAGACCCCCACTGTTTGTAAGCTTCCTGAGGTCCCTTTACAAATTGATGGAAAGAATCTCAAGTATGTGGAATCTTTCAAATACCTCAGGAGCATGGTAAGTTCAAGTGCATCATTTGATGATGAGATTGTTAATCACATTGCAAAAGCCAGCACTTCTTCAGGTGATTAGAATTTCGAACTGAACACTTTATTTCTACTTCCGTATGTTTCAGTTATCTTCCTCTCCAAGTTTGTTCACGTCAGTTGTAGGTAAACAAGGTATTGAACTCACAACACTTTGGGTCAAGCCACTGGATTCAACCAACACTGGGCTACGTGTCCTTGAGGACGTTTGTGTATGAATTTTTGGGACTTATAAACCTAATGTCTCAGTAAATATGATTTTTACCAGAGCTCATATTACAATTTTGTTCTTCTTATTGTTTTTCTCTAGCACTCCGTATTACTGGTTCTCATATTGTATTCATTTCTATGTTTAGCCAGTATATGTGGCCTAGCGTATGTGCTGTTTCCTTAAGTTTTTGTATTTTCTAGTGATGTCTATTATTTCAGCCTCATCACACAGGGGGCAGTGGTCTCCTTTTGATCTCCTCCATATGTAGTCAGCAAAGCCTGATTTTTCTATTTCCCTTTGTGTTACAGTTTTATGGTGTTCCAGTAGTCATATATTAAGGGGATGACCTGTGTCTCCTTTAAATTTCTTACCACAGCTGCATGGAATAGTGCAAGCACAGTCCTTAATCATGTTCTCCTGTATGGGAAGTCTTACTTGGAAGATGTGTTGGCAAAGTGTTGAACCACTTTTGAAGGTCATCCTGATGTTATGTGGACCATAGATCTTTTGTGTTTTTTTCAATAAACCTTTCACATAGGGTAGGCAGACTGAGGCTGTTTTCTGAATGTTGTTATCTTCTTGTACCCTTTATCCCAGTGTGTTGGAGCTGCTGTTGCTGGATGAAATACAGGGTTCAATTTGAAATTCCAGTCACCAGAAGAAGGCCAGAGAATACAATGTCTGAAACATCATATATATATGGCAATGAAGAAAAGGACAATAGTAGACAATAGTAGTAAATAGTGTATATATATATATATATATATAGACACACACACACACTACATAAATACATACATATATATACATACACACATATTCATATATATATATATATATACACACAGACATATCATATATATATATATATATATACACATACATACTTATATATACACACATAAATACATATATATATATACACACACATATATATATATATATATATATATATATATATATATTGATGCATGTTTCATTAAATAATATAGACAAGTTTTATCTATTTATTTTAAGTAAGTTCCTTTCATATTGTCTGATAAACTTGCTTAATAACATTATCATTGAAAGACGAAAAATTGACACCATATTGATACATGTTTAAATCCAATCTAAGCTTTCTGATTAAATAAGCCATTATCAAAGATGAGAATTATTTTCAATATATCAAAACAATACACGGACAAAACAATAATGATAGTCTGTTTTTGTTGCATGAAAAATTCAAAGCAACGACTAACTCATGTATATATACAGATGAAAGTGGAAAAATCGCATTTTAGCTCGTGGACGTCACACATGACCACACATGAAGTGAACGAAAAGTATTAAGTATGGGAAGCCATTGGTATAAACCAATGGCTTCTGTTATCAATTATAGGCATTTAAGAATATTTGTGGAGATTTCATAGTTTATTTTGTTCAGGTTAGGTTTTTAACTGTTTTATGTATATAGCTTCAAGAATTTTTAGTTTTTGTTTATTGTTTTCATGTTTAAAGTATAGTTGTGTTTTCAAAAGGATTTTCTGAATTGTGTATGTTTATATCAGGCATGTTGTTTTAAATGCCTAAAAATGTTAGAGTTTTCATTCAAATGTAGAGTCAATATGTTGATCATAGTTTGTGGTGTGACCAACATAAATATTATTTAATCCATTACATATATAAATATATATATATATATATATATACACATATATATATATACTGTATGCCAAATTATTATCAAGATAACTTTTTTCTAATATTTCAAAAACCGTCCAATCAATTCTCACAAAATTTTCACACAATGTTGGCAACACTGATCTGCACAATCGCTGAAATTTTTTGTACTGATCTGCGCAATGTAAACAAACTGGCGCCATATTTGTTATCAGCACGGTGATTTGAGCGTGCCAAATTATTAGAAAGGTTTAGTAAAATTCCCAGAATTGAGCAAACAAAACGTTTATTAATGTTGCACGTGAATTTTTATGATCAAAAGAAGCTAATAAATAAGATAATCAAACAAATAATAACAAATACAAACAAAGGCACAGTTTTAAACAAATTAATAGGAATGTGCTTTCCCTGTTTTGAAATTACTTGAAAAGTCGACGATCCATAGAATTTGTTAATTGTAGGATGTCATCTGCTGTAATGCCGCGAGATATGTCAAGAATTGCTTCCCACAACTCAGCGTTGCTCCTGAATTGTCGTCCGTCGGCATACAGTCTTCGCTTCATGTTGCTCCAAAGGTTTTCAATTGGGTTCAAATACAGAGAATTTGCTGACCACTTCATTTTTTGAGGTCCATCGAAGCCTAACTTTTTCAAATATTCAGTAGTCTTGTGAGCAGCATGTGAGGGAGTAATATCTTGCATAAAAACAATGGCCCTTCTGAAGGCAACACTTTGCCTTTTCATCTACACTTCAAGATGCTCCTTCATAAACGCTATGTATGCATCAGCAGTCATTTCGATGCCATCTGGTACTCTCCATGGGCCCACTAATGTTTTTCCAATAATACCACTCCAGATCATGCCTCCACCGCCTTGTTGGTGTCTCAAACGATGATGGCGATTCTGTCCGTTCATTACCCAGCCTTTGCACCATCTGGCCCATCAAGTGTTGCTCGAGTTTCGCCTGTGAACAAAACTTTAGAGAAGTCAATCTTCATATTGTCCTCAGCCCATTTCAATTGATTTTGAATGTGATTTCTCGTCAACGGAGGCTTCGATAACGGTTTGATTGTTGTTGCTATTTCCCTCAGATACCAACACCGAGTAATTTAGACACAGTAGGATCCCCAATGTGACTGAAAAGCTCTTGACTGGTAAGTAAAGGGTTCTTCGTGGCCTCTTGTTTAAGTTGTGACATGAGACGACGTGAAATAACCCTCCGCTTGCCTTTGTCTGCCCTTTTGCGTACTTGTGTAGGGTCGGCGGTGAACTTTTTTTTCACTGTTTGATGACACCTCCTATCATTTTAGAAATTTCTAGGGTAGATTTACCTTTTTTGAGAGTTCTGAGGTGATAGTTTTCTTTTCAGCATCACTTAAACTGCTTTTACGACACATCTTTTCACTAGATTCTTACACTTTTCTAATAATTTGGCATGCTCAAATCACTGTGCTGATAACAAATATGCGCCAGTTTGTTTACATTGCACTGATCAGTACAAAAATTTAAGTAATTGTGCAGGTCAGTGTTGCGAACATTGTGTGAAAAATTTGTGTGAATTGATTGGATGGTTTTTGAAATATTAGAAAAAAGTTATCTCGATAATAATTTGGCACGCAGTGTACATTATATATACCATATATATATCAAATATACTTGTGTAACATGTGATCTCATTTATCATGCAACCTCAAAATTTTCATTTAGAAAAAATGATTTTATCATGTATTTTGTGTATAATTTCTCTGGCTTTTTGATGGATGCATTATTGAATAGACTAACCTTTTCCTCTATCTCTTTATCCCATCTTCTAGTTAAAAAAGAAGAGAGTGTAAAAAAAAAGTATCTTCTAGTAATGGCTATATTTATTGCATAAAAATATACAATAAAAAATTTAAAATAAAAAATTGGATTTTTTTGCAAAAACAGGATTTATATATATATATATATATATATATATTTTTTTTTTTTTCATTTGAGAATAGTTAAATTATAATTTTTTATATTAAGCATGAAGGATTTTTTCTTGTTCTTTTCTTGAAAAAAAATTACTTTCATTTACATTAAAATTAATCTGGATCAACATATTTGAACAGATTTTTACTTTTATGCCTATATCGTAATCATCAATTCATTTCTCTTGTTTTTATAATTTCTTTATTTAAGTGTTTTAAAGATAAAAAATTTTTCAATAAGGAAGATAAACTTTGGCTTTCTATTTCCATGCCATTCCTTTTGATGTTATTTGGTGCTTGTTACAATATCTCAATTGATAAAAAAAGTATTACCCTCATTCTTTAATTGCCATAAATATTTAGAAAGATTTGGTAATGTTTTCATATTTTTCTATTGCCTAAAGTCATTTGATAATGGTAAAAATGAAAATTTCAAAATTTTCAATGGAACCAAAAACAACGAAAATTTAAAATTTTTACTTGATTTGTATTGCTAATGGTATACAATGTTCTTTACCATACATTTATCATTTAATTTTGATTTTTTATTTTTTCAAAAAATGAATTTATTTAAAAAAATTAACTTTTAAAAAACAAAAACAAGGACAAATCCATATAAACATATATCCATTAATCCTTTTTTGTTGAATTTATTAATTTTAAGATAGCTGTCTGTACATGCTATGTGGACTATTTTGCATTTGTCATTTCCATATATATTTTTATTATTTTCCTTTTTTTTTAATGATTTTAGGATATTCATATCCTGAGCATTCAGATGTGGTTTTTACATGTTTATGCATGAATGGTAATGAATAAATATTTACAGAAATCAGATTTTTTTTCATTAGACCAAAGGCATATGAGTAGAAATATTGTTTTATTTTTTTCTAAATTGTGTTGACAGATTCAACTGCTTTCTTTTGATTTTTTAATATATTTGTTGTTATATTGGCAAATGGGAGGAAAAAGTGATTGGATGAATAACAATTTAACAAATGCACTAGTCAAACATAGAAATTTCATTCAACTAAATTTTTTTTTTGTAAATGCTACACTCATAAAAAAAAAAAAAAAAAATTTTCTCAGTAAATTTTTCCTCAAAATGAGTTTTTGCCATTGAATATTATCCAAATATTAATTCATGCCTTGGTTTTTCCCAATATCACAAGCCAACGTACACAACAAATAAAATTTTTCAAAAGAAAAAAACAAAAAATGAACTTATTTTAATGAGGTATCTATAAACAAAAAACAAAATGTTGCTAGAATTTTGAAACAATCATATATATTCATTGGGTAAACTGAAAAATGATGTCATTTACTTTTTATGTTTGAAGAGAATTTTTCATACACAGAAATATTGTTTGGATTGTTGTGAAAATGGATTTTTATACAATTGTACATATTAAAATCTTAAGTCATGGGGTGTTTTTCTGTAGGGGCCCTGTGTGTGTGAGGTATTTTGATGTATGTATAAGTAAATGGTGATGGATAGATTCTTATGGTGAATGAGTAAATTGTAATGAATTAATTTGGTCATGAATCTAATTAATTTAAAATGTTTTAAGATAATAAAAATAAAAGTCTAAAACCATCTCCCCACTTTTTTCAGCCTTGTGCCACAGTATTAAATTGTAGACAGATTCAACCATTTTCTTTTGATTTTTTGATATATTTGGGAGAGTAGTGATTCTGTTAGGAAAGATGATATTGGGAAAAACCTGTACAGAGATTAATATTTGTATAATATTCAATGGTAGAACTCTCTAGTATTTTCCTTCTGAGTAAATTATTTTCTTTTCTAATGAGTGTAACATTTTCAAAATCAAAATTGTGTTTGAATCTATTTCTATGCCTGAGCAGTGCATTTGTCAAATTGTTATTTATAAAGTCCCTTTTGTGTTCATAGATGCGTTTTTTTAAAAAATTTCTATGTTTCTCCAATGTATTGTGAGGAACAGTTTTGACAATTTATTTTTCCATGGTGTTTTTGAAATTGATTATTATAAATGTTTTGATTAGATCCATAATGTTTTGGAAGTGGTTGTGATTATTTAGATGTTGTTTGGAGATTTTTTGTTCTGGATTCTTGATATATTGAATTTTTTAAAAATATATATCTTTGAAAAAAAATAACAACATCATCCATAATAATAAATTATACAAAAATAGACACATAATACTACTTCATCTTCCGTAAACCACTATCCAAAAAAAACCTATAAATATCTGTAACATATATATATATATATATATATATATATATATATATATATATATTTTCCACACATAATATATATATATATATATATATATATATATATATATATATATATATATACATACATGTATATATCAATTTGAATTTTATATATTAGAAAAAAAAAAAAACATGAATAATAGATCTTTAAAAAATGGTGATGTAATGTAGGTCTTTAAACATGTTACAATAATCAATTGGTATATTACCTAAATTGTTTTTATAATATTTTCTATTTTAAAAAAACATGTTCTTGTTTAATAAACCTGGAATTGGTGAAAATCATTATTCAAAATCGTTGTATTGTAAAATGAGAGTTTTAATGTCTATCTAATCTCAAGTTTAAAACGTGTTCCTGGATGCAATTTTTTTAGATCATCATTGATGTCTTCCTAATTGTACATAAATTGCACTGTAGATATTTGATTTTATATATTCTAATCCATGAATTAATTTTGTTTTTATTTTTATATATTCCAATAGTTTTTTTTATGGTGGTAATGATCCTATGTCAAACTTTTTTTTAAAATAAGTTTTAATATGAAATGTTGGCAGGTAAAATTATGAATTTTGTATAATTTTGTTTATAAAATATTTGTTTGGGTTTTATGGATTTTGTGAGAATGTGTTTTTTGTTTTAAAATGAGTTTCAAAGAAGTTTGAAAATGTTAAAAAAAAGGCCTCTTCTTCACTATTATATTCAGGGCTACATTTCCTAAAGGCTCCTATTAAAATCATAATTATAGAAAATTTTATTCACTGGTTTGTGGTGGGAATAGAATTTGAAAATTTTCATATTTTACTGGGTTTTCTAAAACCTTATTTCTAATTTATTCTTTTGTATTTTAATAAATTATTGAGTATAGGTATAGATTATTTGTTTTGAAATTCATTTGTTCCATTCAATAGTTGGTTCAAAAAAACTGAGTTTAACTATTATGTTTAATTTTTTTTTTATCTTTTAAATTGTAAAATAAGAGGACATCAAATCAATGTATCTTAAAAATTAGAGCTGTTAGGTGTGATATGTTTAAATAGGAAAGGTTTCAAATAATTCTAGAAAAATTAAATTTTTCACTATCTGATTAACCTCATGAGTAAAAATTTGAAATTTTGTCTGTAGAATATGTTATTATAAAAATTAATAAGAAACAGTGGTTATGTTTAATTTTGTGTCTTTAAAATTTTGTGGATCAGGAGAAATTTTGGTTTTCCTTTTCAAAGGTGATTTCTTCAAATATTAAATATTTTGGAAAAATGGGTATATTGGTTATATAGTGATTTGATGTCTATTAACTAAATAATACTTGTTAGTCTATATATATTTTTATTCTTTGGATTAAAAAACCTGAATGTTTGATGTGTATTTAATGATGTTAAATATTTAATGGATAATATGATTTTATAATGGCTTTTAAATTTTTTTGCACTGTTAATTCCAGAAAATAATATTTTTAATATATATATATATATATATATATATATATATATATTTAAATGATTGTGTTTTATATATATATATATATATATATATATATATATATAATAATTGTAAGATAAAATAAATTTTGATCTTCAATTTTAATATTTAAAGTAATTTATTAATATTTTCTATATATTATTATATAGTATTAACAATCTGAAAGTTTCAAATAATTACTATGAATCTATAAATCAGTTATTGTAAAAAATATTCCAAAACCCTCAAAAAAATTTTCGAATAAAAATTTTAAAAAAAAATATATTAAAATAATTTAAATCAAAAAATAAAAGTTAATTTTTATAAATTATTATTATAACTCACCAATAATTAACACAACAAAATGACATTAATTATATCCTTTATATTTAAAATTAAGTGTTTTAAAATGTTCAAATAATGTTTTTATCAAAAATTTTTATTTGTTTATTTATAATTTATAGCTTAAATTTAAGCAAATGAAATCAATTATTATATTCATTTTGACAGATTTTTATAAACAAAATATGGATCCAGAAAAAAAAGCCAGAAGATTTTTTCTAACAAATTTAGTATAATATATGTCAGACAGATAAAAAAGAAGTTTGCTGTCACATCGTGCTCATGAATTTATCCAAACATAATGGAATTAGAGTTTTTCAATCAAAATGGTTTGGAGGGAACTTAAGATCATCTGAGTTCAGTTATGGCAATAAATATTTAACACAGCACCATATGTCAGAAGGCAATTGGTCTAATCACATATAACTTGGGACAAGGAATAGGAAGGTGTGGCATTTTCCAATGAAAAAAAAAAATTTTTTTGAACAGTCAGGATGGGTTATCTTATTATTGACATGACCTTAGAAAGGAGAAGTTGGTCTTTTCCAATCATGTGCAAGGAGAAGGGAGTGTTATGATTTCGTCAGCATTTGGATTCAAAGGCAAAACTCCAATTGTTTATTGACACAAAACTTGATGCTTTGGGTTATCAGAATTTGTTCTCTACTGCTCTCTTGCCACATGGAAAAAAATTGTTGGTAAAAATTGTAGTAAATTACACAGCCTATTCTATGTTCAATTTCTTTTTCTCCTATACTAAATTTGTTATAAATGATCCATACATTGAGATATTTGAAGTGTTTAGTATTTACTAATTCTTTATCCTGAAATTTGATGATGCAAGGTAGGTAACATTGCAGCTTTCATTCCAATTCCAGATCATAGTTTTTGCTTTTGGGAAGGTTTATCTTAAATCTGATTTGTTAGAACACTAGTAAGCGGATCTTGATTTTCTATTCAAGATGAAATAGGTATTCATAGTTGGGATAAGAATATCCTTACTATGAATACCTATATCATCACTACATTGATCTTGGGAGAGAAAGTAGGATTGGTAGATTCATTTAGAATGTGGTACGGAATGCTTAAAGGATCAGTGTCCATCTCTTCATATCTGTGTTTGTAAATGTGCAGAGCATAGTCTAGGAAAAGATTAAACAGACTAGGTCTCTCAAAAAAAACAAATGAAGAAAAAATATTTCATATTTTTAATCTTCAAATATTATTTTTTTTTTTTTTGTTATAAAGTTCCTCTATTAGATTGATGCATTTCAAATTTGGAAATGGAAAGAGTTTCTAATGGATTTTCTATTTCTATGATGTTTTTCCATATGTGCTAAAACAAATTCTTTTGATTGTCAAATTTGCTACATCAAACAATCAAACATAAAAGACGAGATCTGTTTGGAAATGTAAAAACACTATCATTTTACAAATTTATGAATAAATTGAAGTTTCTCAAATTTTTGATGAATAATTAACTTATATTTATTTCTTGTAAATATAGGATTTTCTGATGGGGGTGAATCCATAAATTTTATATTTTTTTTAAATAATGGTTAATAATTTATATATATAAATTAAAAATATATATATATATTTTCGACATAAATATATGATATATATAATATACATATATATATATATTATTATATATATTAAACGATATATAGTATATATATATATATATATATATATAAATATATGATATTATATTATATATATTTATACATATGTCTTTATATTTATAATTACAATATACATAAATATATATAAAAAACATTATATACATTATTTATATATGTGGTCCAAAGGAAAATTTATAAATAAAGTTATTGAATTTATTTGAAAATTTCATACATTTATTTTACTATTCTTTTACTCTCTAATACATACATACATTTATGGCTTATTTATATATATGTCGATTATATTTATATAATTTTGCAAATATTTATATATATTTATAAGAGAGATATATAAACGGAAGGAATCAAAACTGGAAAAATTTTGATTTATTTTCACAGACAGCTAAAGCTATGTAAAATGATTTTTTAATATTTTATTTGGATATCTCATATAAAATTTTTATATTACATACCATTTTACATATATATATCCTGATATATTGAAATTGACATATAATTATCCATTAGAGGTATTTTTTCAATTTTTTTATTTAATTAATACAGAATTTTCATTTAATTAATAAAATGAAATATTAAAATTTGAAACATAATATTAAACATATTAAAAAAGTTATTATTCCAAAATATATTATTTAAAGTTTCTAAAAATAAACTTTGCATTTTTTTATATTTTTTTTATTAAAAATATGGATTTTAATTGTTGTACATTTTAAATATGATAACATTATTTACATTTAAAACTTTTAGCAAATTTATTTTCATATATATATAATGTTAAATAAAATATAATATATATACAAAATTAAATTTTTAATACATAACATTTATAATATATGCGTTAATTTATAAAATTTTATTTTTATATGGATATTATTAATATTACATGATAATAATTCAATGTTAAACTTAAAACTTATATAATCATGGTAGAATAATATATAAAAATCCCTGTAATATATAAATATTAAACATAATATAATACAATTTGAGAAAATGGTTAACATACATTTGGGGATTTATATGACCATTTAAAAAAAATTGAATAAAATATATATATATATTTATGTATTATGCATTTTTGATAAATTCCATCAAAATTCATTTTCATTCATTATCTAAACAATGAATAGTCATAAAATATAAAAATTAAATATATATATATATATATAAAAAAAATTAAATTTGAAACATTTTTATACATTCATTAAAAACACATATACGGTGCATATTTTGGAAACATACATATATACATATATACATATGGATATATATTGTTATTTATATATACATATATATATATATATAATACATATATATTTTTCATTATATATAAATACATATACATACATAATATATAAATATATGTATTATGTATATATATATACTTTTTCATTTTATTTTATATAAATATATATTTATATATATATATATATTATATATATACATACATATATATATGTATTTTTATACATATATATATATTATATGGTTATCGAATTTTTACATATAATATTGTTATTTTATATAATTTTTATATATATAAGTAATACATATACATAATATTTATAATAATACATACATGATTATATATATTATATAATATATATATAAATTTTATATATATATATATATATATATATTTTATAATATATATTAATTATGGTTTTGATATAATGTTATATATATATATATATTTTATAAACAGAAATCCTATTCAATAAGATTGATATATTTTATATTTATGTATTCACATATATTTATATAATGAACGAAATTTAAAGAGTATTTTATAATGTCTAATGGAGCTGAACATTATTTTTATGTTTAGATGCATTTAAACTGATCAAATTTTATTTCAGAGAACAATAAAATTAAATTTTGTTTGATTAAAACCCTGCTAACATGGAAGTACCCAAGAATCATTTGAGGCACATAATGCTTTATGAGTTCAAGAAAGGAAACTCAGCAGCCGAAGCGGCTAGAAACATTCACTCAGTTTATGGAGAGGAATGTGTGAATGAAAGAACTTGCAGAAGATGGTTTGCAAAATTCAGAGGTGGAGATTTCACCCTTGAAGATGAAGATCGAACCGGACGTCCAGTTGAGTTTGATGAAAAGCTTCTTGAAGCAGCCCTTGAAGAAAATCCTGCTTTATCAGTTGAGGAATTGGCAGTGGTTCTCAGTTCAAACCATACAACTGTTCATCGTCATCTTCAACAACTTGGAAAAGTTCCTAAACTTGGAAAATGGGTGCCTCATGAATTGTCTGAAAACAACCTCAAATCCCGAGTTGACATCTGCTCTTCTCTCCATTCTCGCCAACTTGTTTCACCTTTTTTGGATAGACTTGTGACTGGCGACGAAAAATGGATCTTTTATCGAAATGTTAAGCGTCGTAGACAGTGGCTTGGTAAAGGGAAGGACCCCAGCCACAGCCGAGAAGGGAACTTCATGGGCAAAAGGTTCTTCTTTCAATCTGGTGGGATCGCCAAGGAATAATCCACTTTGAATTCTTACCACCTAATGCAACAATTAATGCTCAAATATACTGTCAGCAATTAGAGCGTTTGAACCAAGCTTTGAGGAAAAAAAAAGACCTGCTCTAGTGAATCGAAAAGAGGTGATGTTTCATCAGGACAATGCGCGACCCCACAGCAAGAATCACGTCACAAAAGATCGAAGAACTTGGTTGGGAGAAAATTCCTCATCCACCTTATTCTCCCGATCTTGCTCCTTCAGACTACCATTTGTTTCGTAGCTTACAGAATCATTTGGAAGAAACAGCTTTTGTAACACAGGAAGAGGTTAAAACTGACATTTGTGAGTTCTTTGAATCAAAGCCAAAAGAATTTTACAGTAATGGAATTAGTAAGCTTGTTAATAGATGGAAGGAAGTCATAGATAATCAGGGAAAATACATTGTTGATTGAATCTGTAATTAAATGTAACATTTGGTCACTTGTTTTTCTTTATTCAAAATTCGGACAGAACTTATGGGATGACCTGATATATATATGTATCTATATAAAAAAATGATTGAAAATGAAAAAGGTCAATAACGATTTTTGCAGATCAATGTTATTGAATATTTTTTTCAAAATTTTTGATTTTTAAATTTTCTTAAGACAATTATTTTATTATAATTTAATGAAAAAAAAAATATTTTTTTAAACCATTTTTTTAAATTCATTCCGACATCCCAAGACATGCATGTCAAATTGTGAGAAAAATAGCTTCCAAAGTTTATTATACGTAACTGTTTATAACAATATAGAATTGAAAAATCTGCTTAATTAGAGAAATTCCGTGTAATCTCCATTACATCATGATTTCCAACATGGAATTTTCTAGATACATAGAAAACAACAATATTGCCAAATGAAGCAAATTTATTAAATGGTAGAAAAATAAATATTGCAAATAAAATTTTTTTTTTTTAAATGTCTAGTAATGTCTCTATTGCATTTCAAATGTAAGTATGATTTTGGGATGAAAAAATTGAAATAAAAAATCTGTTTGTTAGATCAAATACAATGGAAAGAAAACAAATGAATTAGTAAGAATTATTAAAAATGACTCAGTTTAGTTTTTGATAAGTCCTAAAACCTCATCTTTGAGAACATATTTTTTCTTTATGGCAATGAATGAAGATTCAATTATTCATTTTTTCATTTTGTTTATAATATATATATATAAATGCCATTTTTTCTGAAACCATAATTTGTTTTTTTTTTTTTGTCTGCTTTGAAGCTTGAAAACAAAAAAACTTTTTTTTTTTTTTTTTGCTTCAAAATTCATATCCATACCAAACGTAAAGGGATTTCAGAAATAATTATTTAATTTGAAGAGGTTAAAATTCAGATTTATCAAATCAATTCGTAAAATGAATTACAATATCTTTTTATAAATTCCTCAATTATTTGGTGAGAACTTTGGAAAAATAATTAAGTTATTAATTTTAAAATCTACTATAAAAGAATATTCAAAAAAAATTTTTTTTCTCAAATTTTTTAAAATAAAATCCTATCTTCTAAGTTTTGATAAACTATCATTGTAAAATTTATGAATTTAAAATATTTATGGCTTTAATGTCTGCCCGAGATATAATAGGAATATAGATCATTATAAAAATTCATTTAAAAAATATAAAAAAGATTTTTCAATTTTTTCCTGAAAAGAAATAAAAAAAAAAAATATTATTTTCATGAGTTAAATGAAAAAAATTTTCTTTGAAATTGTATTCACCTAATAACTTTAAAATTCACTACTAAAAATTGTTTAAATTTGAAAAAAAAATATATAAAAAGAAGAAGACTTAGTTTTCTGTGTTTTCAAAACAATTTTTAAGGTTAAATTATATTCTAATGTTCAAAGTATATTAAATTAAAGTCTTGAAACACATCTTATTATTTTCATTAACCATGGATTATCCCGAAAAATATTTCCTTCTTTTCTTACTAAATTTCGCAAACACATTTTACTGAACTCATAAAATTAAGTTTTCCATAATTTTCACATTGTACTAATAGTTATTATAAATAATTATGATAAATTTTTTTATAATATTTGAAAAAAATTTTATTTATAAAGGGTTTTGTATAAATTTGATGCTTGAATAATTAAATGTTGTAATGTTTTTCAACTGACATTCTACTTTTTTTAGCTAAAAACCTTTTTATTTTATATTTATATATATATTTCTGGAATTGATTTGTGTTTAATCAAATTTTCAAATCACCCCAAAAAAAAATAATTAATAGTCATCTGAAGATGAATATCTTTTCGTGATAATTATTTCTTCTTTCTATAAACGAATTAATTTTTAAGCGAAAAATTAAAATTGATCATTTTTTATATTTAAATTTTTATATATAATGAGAGAGCTAAAAATAAAAAAGAATTCCATTTTAAAAAAACTAATCAAACCCTCATGTTTTCAAAACACCTTTTTAATCTTGAATTCTGCCAATGATTTCAAAATGATAATATATATTGATGACTGATGCAAATATGAAATAGTTTATAATATAGGCTTTTATTTTTTTTATGTGTGAAAATAAATTTCTTCCACTATCTGCCCTCTTTCTTGGTTGGCGATCAATATGAACATATTTTCTTTTCTAGTTCATAATATTTTATATCATTTTTATTATATCAAATACTGTTCTTCCAATAACATTTAGTCAAGCTTTCTAGGAACATGTTTCAATACTTCCTCTTTACTTGCTTTTTCTTTCCTACAGAAAGCATTAATTTATAAGACCAACTCAAGATCTCATTCCTTTCCCATGAAATTTCATCATTATCCACTTGATGTTAGCCAAATACGGATTTTCTTTTGTTTTCCCTCAAAACTTGATTCGTTGTTTGTGAATCATCATCTTCGGTCAATTAACCCATCCTCATGTGGAATTTACATTACTTAAGAACTTTTTTCTGCATCTGTGAGTAAATATTTTTATACAATACCATATAAAAAACACTTATTACATTAAGTTCAAAAGGAATTTTCTTCTTCCTTTTTTAATCATATTTCGCTGTTTATATTATTTTTTTGATTTTTTGTATGTATCTTTTTTTAAATATGTAAGAAACGTCATTTGGATATCAAACAATTTCTTGAGTTATTTAAACACTTTCCTAGAAAAAAATTATTGTTCTTGGTTGATTTTGGTATCTTTTATTCAAAATTTTGTTTTTATTTCTTGATTTCTTTTTCAACAAATTTAACCCCTACCGTCCTTTTTCATTTTTTATCCTTTCATCTCGCTTTCCTTCCAAATTTAAATTCGGAAGATTTCATGTTTTGTTATTTGGCCATGAAAACATTATGTCAATATTCAAAACAATTTGACAAAAAAATTGAATTCATCATTGACATCTAATTTTAACGGGAAAAATTTTCGTTCTCTCAAAAACAAAAGAACGATTATTGTAACTTTTAATAAAAATGTTCTGAAGATAAAAAGAAATTTTAAATTTTTTTGTTTAAAAAACATAAGATAAAAATTCTAAATGTAATTCCTGTAATGCGATAAAAAGTGTCCAGCTATTTTCCATAAAAAAAAACATATTATTTTTTTGGTCCTTATTGACCATTTCAGTTTTTGTTTTTCTCCAAAATTTTGCATAACATATATATATATATATATATATATATATATGATATATATTATATTTATATATTGAAATCTATTTATAAATTTAAATGCTTCAATGCAAAAACATCAATAAACGTTTCGTTTAATTTTATACGTTAAATATTCTTCACTTTAAAAATTTTTTTTATATTTAAAATTTATTTATAAACAAAACACATTTTTTCATACAAAAATTCCATTGGTTTGTGTTTTTATCTTCAGCACGATAATTTTGAGGTGAGAACTCACTTCAAATTTACAAGTTTTTTTAAACTTGTTTTAAACTGAACACATATAAATACATTTCTTAAAAAAAACAAGATTTCAAATAATTTACGAAAGTGTTCTGATTCCCAAACAGTTTTCCCCCGTAAAAACCTGGCCAAAGCAGATGGAATAAAATTTAAGAATGGAATTAAACAGAAACAACCTAATATCCAGCCAAGGCATGGGTTTTGTTTCGAAATACATGCCGTACATATGGGGATATATGAAAAAAAAGAATTTGACCATAAAATTAGTTCAAATTTAACATTTTAAGAAATGTGTTTCCTCTTTAGTCTGGATCTCACAATTCATCCAAAAATTTTGACAATTATCTAGATAAATGTTTAATGATGTTTTCGTTCAAAGCATGACTGGAATGAAATGGATAATAAGTAAATTATTAAAATTATTATCATTCTGGAGATTTAAATTTTAATACAGGATATCCATGATTTTGAAACATTATTGATGAAAAGAAAAGTGATATAAAAAAATTTTCTCCACATGGGGCTAGAAAATGACATTTAAAAAATTTTTTATAAAAAATTGGACAGTTTATGTCATATATAAATAATAGATATTTATCTATATTTATATATATTACTTAAAAACGGATATATAAATAAATATAAAATATTAATTAAATCATAATAATATATTTTTTTGTTTTGGCTCATTTTTTTTGTATATGGAAAATCCGAAAAGAAGGATATTTTTAATAATTTTCAGGAAATTTATTCTTTTGACATTCAACAAATGTTTGATCCAATGATTAAATGACAATTTCCTAATGTAAAAATTTTTTAAAATTATTTATTTTTAGTATTTTTGAAATTTTTTATTATTTCATTTTAATATAACCTCAGTAAAAAAAAAAAAAGTTTATTTATTATTTATAATAGAAAATCTTTTTGTTAAAAATTTTATTTAAATACTACATTTATTGTTAAAGCTATATTTCAATATAAAATTATATATATATCTATATAATAATATATATATAATATATTCCTATATATATATATATATATATATATATATATATATATATATATATATATATATATATATATATATATTTATATTTTTGTATATAGGTACAAAATTTAATGATCGAAATAAAAGTATAAAATTTAATATTACAAGACATATTAAAATATATTATATAATGGGTTGTCGAAAATATCAATTATATATTTAATATATAATATATATATATATAATTATCCCATAAATATATAATATAAATATATTTTATATATATTATATATATATTATATATTAGTCCATATATATATATATATATTTATATATATATATATATATATATATATATATATATATATATATATATATAAAACAAAATATTGATATATTCATATATATATATATATATTATATATATATATATATATATATATATATTTCTATATAATAAATTTTATATATATTCAATATATATTAATATATATATATATATATATATATATTATATATATATATATATTGATATATAGATATTGGTTTATATATATATATTATATATATTTATATTTAATATTTCTTTTATATACATATAAATAATAAATTTATAAAAATATAATAAAACATATTATATGGTATATATATATATATATATATAATTATTATATATATTTTATCATTATATATGGACCAGTTATATAAATTATTTAAACGTGCAAATTTATAATTTATATTAATTAATATATATAAACAAAAAAAACAAAAAATAAAATAATCCCTTGAAACATTACTATCACATCATATCATATAGACCCGTTATTAAATTGAACTACCTCTCACATTGCACATTGAATATTAAACTAAACATCACCATATAAATTAACCAATAAGGATTACAAATTTCTACCTGTTACATATACACAGTCACCAAAAAACAACAAATAACCAGCTTTAAATATAACAAATAAAACCCCCATTTTTTTTTTCAAAAATTTAAAATAAATATAAATAAATAATAATAATTTTACCTATCATAATTTTACACAAAACCCACCACACGTATATACATACATGCGAGGAAATATTTTTCAGCTGGAAAAATAATATGACATGACATGTATACAGACATTAACGAGACATTTCCGCCACACTTCCAATGTTTAAATTTCAACATTTCAACATACAAATGCGTATGTATAGATATAACACCACCCGTATACATACATGTGTCATAGCCGAAACTGTCCACATATGTTTATATATGTATGAGTCCCGACGGACGACCAAGTATGTATATGTGTCTGCATACATCGATGTTTGCGTTAGTACGATGAATGACAAAACGACGAAATTTCCCCACCACTTCCACAATAACACCAATACACGCAATCTACATAAACCCAAATTTTTTAAAACATTAATCAGTTTGTCTGACGATCGCTAAAGCGAAACCCAGGGTCACAAACTCACATCTATCCAACCAAATATATATATATATATATATGATATATATATATTTAAATAAATATATATATAAATATGTATATATATTTATTTATTAAATTTATATATATTTATTTATATAAATATTTTTATTTATTTATTGATATATAATATATATATATATAAATATGGAAATATATTATATTATATAATATTTATAATATTTATATTAAAATGTATAACTATTTTAACAAAAATTTTTATATCTATCATGAAAAATTACCGATTAACTAAATTTGATTTTTATAACAATATATTTATATATATATATTCTAGAAAAAATATTTTTAATATATATATTTATGTTTAAACCTATATTTAATAGTTCTAATAAATATATATAATTATAATGTCATATTATATATGTATAATTTATATGTATTTTTTATAAATAAATATATATATTGATATTTTCTATATGTAATATACATATAATTTTATTTGACAATAATTTTTAATAAATTTCCAAAAATAAAAATATAATAAACATTTTTTTTAAATGTTCTCTTCAAAAATTGACAACAAAAATTTGTATATATATTGGTATTTGATTATATTTTCATTTATATTTATTTCATCGCAATTTATAAGAATAGACCCTCATTATATATATAATTATATTTCAAATAATAATACATTTATATATAAAACAATATTTTCTTTCTAACATTTTATATAACATTGTGTTTAAAATATCATTCTATAGTTTATTTTCATTCAATTTATAAATTTTATAAATTGATAATTTTTTTTTTTTCAATTTTTTCAAATTATAGAATTTAAAATTTATTTTTTGTTGTTGATTTTTTCAAAATTTTTAAAAATTTTAAAAAATTTAATAAATTTATTCTGAATAAGAAATTTTTTTTTTTTTTTTTTTTTTCCAAAACAAAGAATAATTTAAAAAATTTCAAATTTGAAAGCTTTTTTCAATTGTTTTTAAATACATGTTGTTCAACATTTATTTTGTTAAAAATTCTAGTAAGTATTTTGTGTTTTTTTCAAATTTAAAATATAAAATGAATTATATATCTTGTATTTAAACATATTTTTTTATAAATAAATAAATATAATAATGTATATAAAGCATTTTTATAAAATATATTTATATTTTCAATTATAAATTATTTTTAATATATTTTTATATATATTTGTATATATATATATATATATATTTTAGTGATAACAATAAAAATGGATATTAAAGTTTTATTTTCAAATTTTTTTAAAAAAAAATTTTAAAATCATTTTCAAACTTTTTTTTAGAACAAAAATTCCCAAAATATTAATTTGATGATTTTGATTTTAAAAAAATTTTCCTCATTTATCAATTTTGTTTGTAATAAAAAATTAAAAGAAAATATATGTTACAAAATAATAAAGACAAAATTATAAAAGTCTACATTTTTGATATCTTCAATAAAATTTTAAAAAATTTTTTCTTTTTTTCATATATTTGAATAATACAATTATTATAAAAAATTACAAAAATTTTTTCAATATAAATATTTATTATATATAAAAAAAAAATTAATATCAAAAAAAAAAGTTTCATTTATTTAAATTATATATATATAAATATATATATTTATATATAATATATAATATATATAATATATTATTATTTAAAAATTAATTGATATTTTATTTAATCAAATATATATAAATTTTTTTTTATAATATATTTAAATTTAAAACCATAATTTTATAAACTAAATAAATCCATATTTTATATATTATAAAAAATTTTGGAATGAAATATATATTTAAATAACAATTCTTTATATTTTTTCTAAAAATATCAGCTGTAAAAAAATTGTATTTATATATTTATATATATATAAATTTATATATTAATATAAAAATTTTGTTTTGGTTTAAAATATTTAATTCTTATAAAATCCTTCATATTAATATTGTTTAAAATTTTATAAACTGCCCAAATTAATTTTGATTTTAAATTATTTAAATTAAAAATTTTTTAACATATTGCTTATATTTTATTCATATTAGTTTATATTCTATTTTCATTATATAAAAGAATTTGTTTTTATTTAAGTTATTAAAAATTTTGAAAATAAATGTATAAATGATTATAATTTTATATTTAAATAAACATTATATATTTTTTTTTGTTATTATCATGGAAATTTCTTTTTTTGATTATATTACCAAATATTTATTTTATTCTGTTTTTTCAATAATTATTTAAAATATGGTTTTTATAGTTTAGTCTAATAAATTTTCATAAATTATTAAATTAATTTTCATTTTACAAATTTAATAAAATTTGATAAAATATATTTAATTTAACAGAAATTTTATTGATTTTTACTTTTTAGAAATTATTTTAAAATTAATTTTGGACTTTCTTGAAAAAATATTTTTAAAAAAATTTATTTAAAAAAATGAAAATTTTGATGAAAATTCTTTTTGGCGATTTATTTCATTAAAATGAATTTTTAATTCTTGAAACCAGTTTTTGAAATTTGTTTAATATATATATATATTTAAATATATTATATATATATAATTTATTTTTTTATTTGAAAATTGTTAAAATTCATTTGATAATGAAAAAAAAATTGTTATTTATTGGATATAAATTTATTGTGGATAAGTCATATTAGTTTAATAAAATCCTTTTAATTTTTTTTTTATTTCCAATGTTATAAATATATTTTTTTATTTAAAATTTTTTTATATTTATATTTTTGTTAATATCATATTTAAAGTACTTTAAAATATTTTCTATCGATTTTTCATATTTTATTATATTTAAATTAAAAATAAATTAAAAAAAAAAAAAAAAATGTTTCATCTAAATTAAATAAAATAAAAGAAAATGGAACCAAAATATATGCAAAATTTTAAATTTTATTTTTATTATATATTTATTTAAAATTAAATATTTTTTTGTATTGTAAATTAACTTATATAAAATTGATAAATCAAATCAATATTGTTTTTTATTTTTATTCATTTTAAAAATATATAAATATATATACAATATATATATTTTTAAATTCATTTTTTCTACTGTATGTTTTCTTTAATTAAAAAATCAATATCCTGTATTTTATTGCATAAATTTTTTTTTTAACTTTTGAAAAAAATATGAAAAAGAAAATAAAAAAATTTAAATATATATTTTACTTATTTTAGATTTCATTAATTTTTTCGTAAAAAATCATCCAAAATTTTTTTGAAATCAGATTTTATTTTTTTTTTGAATTTTTGAAAATTTTCAATTTTAAATTTTTTCTTAAATTTCAAATCAAAAGAAAAATTGGAAAAATATATATAAAATTGTTTTTTTTAAAAATTTTTTTCAATTCTTTCAATGAGATATTTTTTTTATATATATTTATAGATTAAAATTGAATATTTATTTAAATATATTTTTAAAATGGTTGAAAATAATTTTTAAAAATTTTAAAACAACCAAACATGTTAAAATAAATAAATTTTCTTCATAAATTATAAAAAAAAATGTTAAATATTTCAAATATTTTTATATATAAAATAATTTGAATTATATATCATTTAATTGATAATATTGTTATTTATTTTGATATTTTTTACAAAAATAAATTTTTTGGTTTAATTTTATCAAACCTATATTATTCATTTTTTTTAATTTTCCATATTTTGAATAAATATATATGAATCAAATCTTATTTTTTGAATCTGTCAAAATGTAAATTTTTTTATATAATTTTTGATAGTATAAATTGATATAATATAATATTTTTTTCTTGAATTTAATATATTGAATTAACAAAAAGAAATTGATATATTTCAAATCATAATTTTAAAATCTTTAAAAATTCTTTTTGTATATACATTTCATTATATCTTTTTGAAGCAAAATATTTTATATATTAAATTTTTAAAATTAAAGTTTCAATTAAAGTAATATTTAAAAATTTATAAAATATATATATATTTTAAATTTTTATAATTAAAACAAAAAATGGATTAATATAAAAATTATTTTTTTCTTCTGCACCAACAAACATAATAATTAAATTTATTCTTTTTTGATTTTCAAATATTTAAAGAATTTCTTTAAAAGGTGTTTTTTTCTGATATTTTTTAATTTTTAACTAAATATAATAAAAATATATAATTTTCATTTTTTTTTTAAAACAGAGACTTATTGTTAAAATTTATTATATATTTTAAAATAAATTATTTAAATTGCGATAATATATATAATATATATATATTTAAATATATAATTGCAGTAGAGCCCAGCGTTGCCTGGGGATATAACAGTAAGAGATAGATCAAGTATCCACCATCATAAAGACTGAAAAATAAAATTGACAAAGATTATTGTTTAAGGTTGACGGACACGCATGTCTTAATTAGTTTTTTTTTTTTTTTTTTTTTTCAATTGGTCAAACCCAAACTCAAACAAAAACATTGTTTTCAATCGTTATGAGTCTCTACCGATTGAATAGAATTTTATTATAAACAATTGTCTTGTAAATGGAATTTTTAAAGCATTCTGAATGTAAAAAATAAAGAAAAAAAACAATAAGAAACACTACATGCCAAAAAAAAAAAAAATTGAAGTTTTGTTGAAATCGGTTGAAAAAATGTAGGTAGCCTTTCTGTAATCTTTTAGTTTTACAATTTATGATTTTTACTTATTGAATACAGTAAAAAAAATTGCATATTTTGCTTGTGGTGATTCATAATTAAATTCTGATTTGAATATATTTTCCACTCGTTGTTTCTAATACAAAAATATTAACTTTATTTGGGTTTATTAATTATGATCTAACAAATCTTATTCATTTAGTAGCCTTTCTGTAATAATAATCTTTTACAATTTATGATTTTTACTTATTGAATACAGTAAAAAAAATTGGACACCATGTGTATTTAAAGTAGTTTCCCGTTCCGGTTATTATTTTTAGTTAGGACTTGTGTATGTTTAGATTTCATTATCTTTCCCTAAAGATAAAGAATTTATCCGATGTTTGTATTCGTACAATCAGTAGAGATCGTTAGATTATTGTTTAAGGTTGACGGACACGCATGTCTTAATTAGTTTTTTTTTTTTTTTTTTTACGAATTGGTCAAACCCAAACTCAAACAAAAACATTGTTTTCAATCGTTATGAGTCTCCCAATTGAATAGAATTTTATTATAAATAATTGTCTTGTAAATGGAATTTTTAAAGCATTCTGAATGTTAAAAATAAAGAAAAAGTGTGCAAGAGAATAAGAAACACTACTACCTGCCAAAAAAAAAAAAAAAAAAAAAAGTTTAGTTTCGTTTGAAAAATATAGGAAATCCGTTCCCATATTTAAAGGAACCCACACACACAAACAACCTGATGTGAGTTGTCCCCTTCCATTTTCACGATGTCTCTTAATCGTGTTTTCAAATTGATTTTGTGCAAAAACAATTATATTTTTCCCATTTTTGGCGCTGTTAGAACCACCACAAGGTAATTTTATGTAGTCCTGTGAAGTTTTGTTGAAATCAAAAAAAAATTCCAGAAATCCGATCCAATATATAAACCACAGATAAACGTTACAGACACAATCATCCAAAAAGTAAAGAAATATATTTTGGAATTAAACATCAATTTTTTAACCTATATTTACCAAAACACAAATGAAATTGAACTGGATATTCTTGGATTTAAATTTTTTTTAAACAGAAACCTAATTTAATATTTCCAAATGCAAACAAATTTTATTATATGGATGTTATTGCAACAAGATAACCATATTACTTTCTCAGGTGTTTAAAAAAATTTCCTAAGTGTAATTATTAAAACCAGAAAAATCCAAATGTAATTTATTGGGCACCCTTTAATAAAAGAAATTTTTTCCTAAAAAATAACAATTATATTAAATTTTTCAATGCTGATAAAATTAAATAAAAATTTGTTATTTTAATCAAACATTAATACCATAAAATTACAAAAACATTTTGACAATCACAATAAATTTAAAAAGTTAAATATCATAATTGGCACCGTTTTAAAATAAAAAACCATATCAATAAACTATTTTATTTTGCTAACAATGCTGAAATCAGGATCCAAGTTTAAATGGATATGAAGATTATAGGTGACTTATCAACCTGATACCTTTTATGGAAATATATAAAAAAAAAAATAAAAAAGATTTTCCCTTTTATCAACCATAAAATACCAACACCTTTGAAAAAACCCTTAAAAATTAATTATTTTTTATAATTTAATTCCCAAGTAAATATTGAATTAACAAGGGAAAAGATGAATTTGTACAAATTATTCATTTTCCCACCAAACAATATGGAAATTGTTTCTTTTGGATGTTTAAAATTTATTTACTAATAACTAAAATGATTGATATCATTATCTGTGATGTATACAATCACACTTCTCTCCCACATATCAATATTATTTTTTAAAAAAATTATTTTTCATGTAAAAATACCTTTTCATGACCTCCTATGCAATATTTATATGTAATAAATAGATGGTATCACAATGGGATTTTTTTTGGCCTCCCTTTTCTAATTATTATATGACACATTTAGAAAATAAAATAATTTAATTACACTTTAATAAAGACAATTTCTACATATATATTTAAATGATTTTAACTAAAACTATTGATCAAAAAATTTAAAATTAAAAACAAATTTATTTTTTTCCATCCTTTTCATTACAACAAAACTCAATATTAATAAAATATTAAATATTGATTCCATGTAACACATTGATTCAAACAAACAAACATTTTTTGATCTCTATATAGAAAACCCATAGCATTAATTTAATTTGCAAAAACTATTTATAATAAAACTGGATTTAATGTTCATATAAAGCTGTTATAAAAAATTAATCCAATGCACACAAAATGATATCTTCTTCCAAAAAAGAATATTCTATAAAGAATTACATAACATTAAACAAACACTCCTTAATAATGGATTCCCTAATTCCGTCAGTGATCAACAAATTAAAATGTATCTCAATAAACTATTAATGCCACTAACAATATTGATAATATTAATAATAATTGTAACCACAACAGTGTTCATCAAAATAAATATTAACACTATTAATTTATACTATTGTAAACAAATGCATAATAATTACAAACATGATGAAACAACACTCAAAAACATAAGCAGAAATGTTAAACCCATTAAAACAAATTAAATATTTTTTAATATTATAAAAAAATTAAACAATTTGACCTCTTAGTCTAATAACCCTACAAAACATCAAGATAAATCCTATAATAAAAAACCAATGTAATGTATCAATTATAAATGCATCATTCAGAGATTATATTTTGATACTAAAAAACCCATTACATATTGAATTTAAGAAGTTCTCAAACAAAAGGTTCATTAAACACAAAGGTAAAAATCACTTTTAACGTTTGTCATAAAAATAAAACTCTCCAACAAACACCGTATTGTTTAATAAAAAATTTTTCCTTTTCCAATTCAATTTTAAAACACATTCAGCAACTGAATTTTTATTGAAAAAACCTATTTTTTCATTTAAATGATTTGAAATTTATAGGATGAAAATTTTAGACATCAATATATTGTAAACAATTCAGTCTATGAATTTGCTTCTAATTTTGTTTCTTTTTCCTTCCAAAAGATGGTGAGAACAACAAATTTCACAATGGGTTGAATTAAATAAGTCACGATTTTCTTTTGGAGAAATTTTTTGACAACAAATTTTTGGTAATCCTTCTTGTAAATCGAATAAAAATACAACCTTTTTTTTTTTAATGTCTCTATTTCATGTTCACGTCACATATATTTTAAATACAACATGCTTTCCCCAAAAGACTTACCTGTCACCTTTTAAATATCATAGTTTTATTAAACAACATTTCTTAAAAAATATAATGTGCATAATATTAGACAGATATTAGAATGATAATGCAAATTTTGAAAACACATACCCACAATAAAAATTTTTCCTTCAGATTTTTAGGCCAAATTTACATTAGAATAAAAGCAACCCACACTGGAACAAAATTATTTCAAACTTGAGTTTTTACACATTAAATTGCATCTAGACAATGGTTCTTGTTAATATTTTTGGTCTCTTCAGAAAACAAATATCATAGAACTGCATATGAATTCATAATTTAATGAAAATAAAAAAATATATTTTATTATAAAGATGATGAAAATTTTCTGACATCAACATATTATATATATCATATTTGATGGTTTATATCTTTGTTTAAATGTCCATTTATAGAACTATGAAGATGGCTCATGTGAGATAGATTTTTAAATCAAGGACCAGATTTAATTTCCCAATATCCAAATTTTGGATAATTTTTGTCTTTAAATTCACCCAAAAGTAAAAACATATATGAAAGATATAAGTCATAATTTAAACATAATAAACATTCATTGTTTGTTACATTTAACAATATTTGTTTAAATAGTGGACTCTCCTACTGTATTTGAAATATGAGGGTCAAGCAGCTCAGTTCCTAGGAACTGACAGCTAGACATGAAATTTGATTATAGTGGTGAAGGCTTTGTGCAGAATCAACCACACTTTTTGAAGGACCGAATACAAAGACCTGGTGCAGTACATGCCACATGGTCCCTAAACTTTGCAGGTTTTGAATTCAGAGTTGTCCTTCTCCTAGACGAGTTGCCATCCAAGGCTATAGAACCCAGTTTGTCCTGTTATTTACCCATATAAAATTATGGAGAAGAAAAGGATTAATGCACCTTCCTAAGGGTATCAGCATGTAAGTGAATGTAATGGATTTGACTGGAATTTGAAATTAGCTCTCTGATTCCTCAATCCAAGCCACTATGCACTACTCCACTGTGCCTCCATATATATATATATATATATATAAACACATGAGAGAAAGAACAGATGGAGTAAAAATTCACTGTTTGTAACATTTACTTTTAAAAGTAGAGCAATATATTATTATTTTTGTTATAAGAGATAATAAAAACATCTTGAAATCACTACGCAAAAGGTTTTATGTTTGAATACTTTAATTGTACTTCTTCAGGCAATGGTAAGTAACTGGTGATTAAATGATTTTTTAAGGAAATTTAAAACAAAGTGTTACCTCTTTTCTGAAAGTTAAAGTTGGGGAGGGGATATAAGGTAGAATTAAAAACAGAATTGTGGGTATGTCTTGATTAACCAATCAAATGTCAGATCTATGCTAAATAGAAAAGTAAACTCAGAGGGTGGAGGTGGGTGAGTTATTTTTTTCATGTCATGATAAACTGGACAGGCCATCATTGATGATTGCAGAAAATATATCAGCAACAAATGTATTGTGATTGTAGACAAATATGACATATTCAATTTTTTGAGCAGGTGTTGAAGGGAGGGATAGCTTAATCAGATGTAAAGTCAACAGAAAACATTAAAAACAAGATTTTTTACATTCAGGAAGCTTTTTAAAGATAGATAAAATTAAAGATGTGAAAATCTATATAAAATATTAATAATACTAACTGGATATTAAAATTCTTAAATCTTATTAATAAACATCTTCCTAAAATGCATAGTAAAATCTTCAAATTAAATACACTTAAACTTAGTTACAGTTGTGCGGATAACCTTGAAAAAATAAAAAGCATAATAATAAAGTATTTAAGAGATTTAAAAACTCAAAGGCATGACGAATTGTAATGATGCATTAAACATACTAAATATCATAATATACTGGTAGATGTAACTGTAGGAATCCCAATGATTGCCCATTACAAAACAATTGCCAAACTAGTTCCCTGGTTTATCTTATTATTATTTCTTCACTTGAAAACTCAAATATTAAAAAAAAAATATATTGGTAGTACTAAAAATCCATTTAAACACTGTTAGTATCAGTATATTTTTTCCTTCAAAAATAATTCTCATAAACATAATACCTTGCTGTTCAAATACTACTGGAGCTTAAAGGAGAAAAACAAAACTCCCATTGTTAAATGGAAGTTAATTAGAAGAGCTTGTGCCTGTAATTCTTTATCTGCACCATGCTACCTCTGTCTCAATGAAAAACTAGAAATCATTAAATTTAAGGACAAGATAAACCTATTAAATCAAAGGAAGGAGCTCACTGTTAATTACAGGCATAAATTATCTTTTAACTTGCTTTCTAGCTAGATAGAATGTTGTATGTAAAGATGAAATGGTATTGTAAGTCTGTAAAATTATTTTGTTACTTAAATTTTTAATTATTATCTACTTTTATTTGCTAAGATTTCAATATAAAGTGGATTATTTTGTTAATACTGAATAGTTGTAACTCTTATTGAATTAATCTTACATAGACTCTGAATTTAATATGGTTATTTTTGTAAGAATGTTTGTTTGTTACTTTATGTTTTTTATAGCCTAACATACATCTTTCTATATAATATTTCTTAATTTACCTGATAAAAAGGATTTATTTATATGTATGTAGGTATGTTTATATATATATATATATATTAGGTTTTTAGCTCTGAATTTACTTCAGTTGAGCACTTTCCATGGGTGATTGTAAACAGACTATTAGCTATTATTCCATAATCACATTTTTAATGGGAAAAACTGTCGGTCATGGGCATAATTACAAAAAAAAAAAACAGAAAAATCTACCTCCATTTTCCAACCCATTTAATGTTTAGGAATTTTTATTTTTTAACCAATTCAGTCGGATCAGCTGGAGGCAAACGGATGTTGGCTTCTGATGAGTTTTCTAAACAGTTTTTAACAGTCTGTTTTGGATGACATTTTATTAGCTCTACTGCACAGCAAAAGAAAGTGAGGGTGATTTGGGCACTATTATAGCTAATATAGTCAAAAAGCACCTTGAGTCACTGACACTGGGCATGTTTACAAAAAAAATATGTCTAAAATTTACTGCCAATAGACTTGAATTCTAAAGGTTTCTATCTTCGACTGATACCAATTCAGTCGGTTTTCGATCCTAATTAGAGGCAAAAGATGTCTAGTTAAACTGATGAGCTGTAAACAGCCAAAATCTCTTGTCTTGGATGACATTTTATTAGCTCCTGAATTTGAAGGTCAGTTTAGCACGTACTTTGGAGGGAGATTCAATGATTTGTAAACAGTGACTATTATAACTTAATATATTTAGGATTTGGTTTCATGCAGTCCAAAAGTCACTGTGAACCACAATACTAAATATTTGAAAAAAAGTAAATATGCTTTGAAAAAATACCTCCAATTCCCTAAAAGCCCAAGTTGGCTTAGTGAAAAGATTTTACCGACTGACACCAATTCAGTCAGGTTTGGATTCTAGCTTGAGGGCAAAGGTTGATGTTTTTAAGACTGATGAGCTGTAAACAGCTTAAACAGTCTGTTTGTGGATGACATTTATTAGCTCCTGAATTTGATTTCAGTTGAGCACTTCTTGTTATAAGGGTGATTTGTAAACAGTGACTATTATAGCTAATATAGCGCTCAGATTTTCATATTCTGTTATTGAGTCACTGTCGGTCAACTGGGCATGTTTACATAAAAAGTAAATATATAAAATCTACCCTGTTATTTTAATGTTTCAAGAATGGTTTAGTATATAAAAGTCCGACTGACACCAATTCAGTCGGGTTTATCTAGCTATAGAGGCAAATATATCTAGTATAAATGATGAGCTGTAAACAGCCAAACAGTCTGTCTGTGGATGATATTTATTAGCTCCTGAATTTGACTTCAGTTGAGCACTCTGTGGATGGGGTGATTTGTAAACAGTGACTATTATAGCTAATATTTTTAATACTCTTCCACAAATTTAATTGAGTCAACTGTCGGGTCACTTTCATATTTAAAAAAAAGTAAATTTTTTAAAAATCTAGGGCATTCTAATTTTTTGTTTTACAGCTTAGTGGTTATTTTTGTCCAAATTTACCAATTCAGTCGGGTTTTATCCTAGCTGTCTGCAACGGATGTCTAAATCTGATGAGCTGTAAACAGCCTCTAGTCTGTCTAAAAAATGACATTTTATATATATATATATATATAAGTGTATGTTTATATATTTGTATATTGATTTTCCCTGTTTATGTAATTTTGATGGGTAGTCTGTGTTGTCTTAGTAGATATTTGGATGATTGAATCTTGATGAGTCTATTTATTTGTCATCTGTATATTTGCGTGTTCATATATTCAATCATATTTATGTATTTGTGTATTATGACGTGATGTCTGTCTGTCTTGTCACCAATAAACCTTTCTCGCTCATCCACTAAATCTCTAATCACAACCCTACGAATGTAACCAATTTTGTAGCCATAGATTGCACCTCTTACTTTTGACTAAATTCAGACGGAAAACTTAACATATTAATAAGAACAATACATGAATATTTAGTTATATTTCCTCCGTTTTTTCATTGAATAATTTTGTAAGTTTCCTAACTTGATGCATAGTTATTTTTAGAGTTTAATATTCGTAATTTCTATTTTTTTAATTACATAATAAATTGGAGATTAATAAGTTAACCTGATTTCCTATCTAATCTAATATTAATTTCAAAGCATTATTAAATTGTATTTAGAGCCTGTTGTCATTTTATTTGAATTATCATATACCTGTAATTTGATTGGCCATTATATCTTATGTAAAAATATTCCCATAGTGGGGGTAGTGGTTGGTTTTAAACTCTTTAAAAACTTTTTATTTTACAATCAACACCATCACTTGACAAGACACCAGAAGTATTGAAACAAATGGTTATTTTTGTAGTGATACTTATAATTTTTAATATATGTGTGTGTGTGTGTGTGTGAGTATATATATATATATATATATATATATATATTTGTGTATTTAGGCAGCAAATTCTCTTTTAGGCATGTCTGATTAAATTAATTAGAGACATTATATCTGCTTATTTTTAATAAAATCCGTTCATACTTCTGGATAACCTTCTGTGTAATGCAATTAAATGATGTGAGAAATGTGCTATAACTATGAAAATTGTTTTTATTTTCCATTTCCCAAGTATTTTCGATCTTTTTCCGAGATCATCTTCAGGGCTGTATATCATAATACAAAACTGTGTGTTGTTCACGGGTGTAAGTAGTAATAGAAAACTGTTTTTTGATATCCATTACTGTAATTTTTCTTTTGCTTTCAAATGCAACGGTTGACAGTCATGCTTAGCATTCATTAGAATGAGAAAAAATTATCCACTATGAAATTTTTTCTTCTGTGTTGTAATGTCATAGTCACATGCGCATTAAAGTGTAAAATACTGTTCCTTTTTAGAGACATTTCAGAACATTACTACAGTATTCATAGTTGAATCTATTAAGTGACGGCTTTAATTTTTAATGTATATTGTTTTGAGAATCTGTAGTTTGAATTTGTTGTTTTCTTGGTGCAGAATAGCTGTGTTGTCAATTAGTATTTTTTTTGTATTGTCAATGTGGACAGGAATGTTGATGTAGATATTTACATCTACACCAACATTCTTGTCCACATTCACAATAGAAAGCAATATCAACTGACAACACAACTCTCTCTCTCTCTCTATATATATATATATATATATATATATATATATATATATATATATATAAAAAGAAAGAACAATGTAAGATATATAATCCGGTGTTCTTATTGATATTTTATTTTTTTTTTAAAATAGTATAAATTTACAGAGCCATAATAAAAATTAATTGATTTAAAATATTTTTAAATCAATTAATTTATAATATATATATATATATATATATATATATATATATATAAATATGTGTGTGTGTGTGTGTGTGTGTATATATATATATATATATATATATATATATATATATACAAATTAATATTTTAATTTAAAGAAAAACAGACCACTTTAAAGTTTCAATTGGTCATAATTTCTTTCACCATGAGATTTTATTTTCCTCTGGATATATATATATATATATATATATATATATATTATCTATCAACATGGTATGATGTCATAGAAGCGCATTTTGAACATACGATCTGCCTCTGCTATTCTGTTAATGTTAATGTTGTATAGCAATCTTGTATGTAAAAATAACAAAATATCATCTTTGACAGTGGATATCTTTGTTTCATGTCTGTATAACCACTCTGAGGATAGCTTATATGAGCTGAAAGCTTAGGACCAATTTAAAAAAATATCTATCCAAATGTTGGACAATTTTTGTCTTTATTTTCATCAGAAATTGAAGCAAACATTCAAACATTAGAATGGATCATGATCACACATAATAGACATTCATTGTCTGTTATAATTAACAATATATGTTTAAATATATATATATATATATATATATATATATATATATATTTAATGTTATGAATGCAGATAGCCCAAACACGTATACACGCATATATTACGGTTAATCTCTGCTTGATAACAGAAGAGGTCACATGGGAGTCTCATATATTTTTGGGAAAGCAAGTCAAGAGGTTGACTGACCCAGTTACCAGTAGCAACAGACGTCTAGACAGAATCTAGAGAGGGGACTGACATATCTGTCGTATAAATAGCAGGAACTGGAATTTGCGCCAAACTGCAGGACATGTATAAATTGGAAAATTACTTGGAAGTTGTCTTTGCTGTCTTTGTCTATGAACGGAAAGATGAAAAATACTCATTTTGGTAATGATGGAACTTGTCCGATTCATCAAATAGCAACATATAATAAATATATGGATGTATTTCTGTTCGTTAAATCCATATTGAAGAAGATAAATCGAGTTATTTATCACAGAAGATGCAAGAAATTTGTAAATATTTTGAGAATACCAGAGAGAGCCTGTGTTTGAAAAAAAAAAAAAGAAAAAAAAAAAAGAGGAAGAAAGAAAATATCTCTGTTGCAGCCGGACCATGTGAAATTGGATTTGTGTAAAAAAGAAAAAGAAAGAAAAGAGGAAATATGTGAGAGAAATGAAAGGACAATGAGTAAGAGAGAAAACTGAATATAAAGATAAGTAAATATATATTTTGAACCTGTGTTAGAAAGATACACATGCATCCATGAATTTTATGTTCTCACAAACACCTTTCCACATGTCAAAATAGAAATATTTAAATCCTATCCCATGTCTTTTTTTTGTTTTGTTGATTTCTGCATTCAACGTAGTTATTCATACTTTATTTTTTTTCCGCTCGGGTTCAGTCGAATCCACTTTGGATTTGGGTATATCTTGGTATCCCAACATAAGTCGTGGAGATTCTGGTCATCGGATGCTTTTTTTTATGCTTATATTTTTCTTTTATTATAATATCTTGTGTATATGTACATATTAAAATTCTTATACCAAAATTTATTACGCCTTATCGTTCATCCTTGAATTGTGGATCAGTATTTGTGTTGAAACCGAAGCGAACCTGAGAAAAGATTACTGTTTAATTATCCCAATCGAACAGTGTTCTTTTAAATATTTTTGTTTACTAATTGTCCATTTGTCATGGTCTGGGAGAAATAGCCTGTATCTCTCCATAGATACATAATGTATATATATATCCTGGTTTATATGATTGCATTATAAATTATTTGTCGAGTAGGGCATATGACAATATATAAATATATATGTATATATATATATACGTATGTATAAATATATGCGTATGTATAAATATATATGTGTGTGTGTGTGTGTGTGTATAAATATATATGTGTGTGACAGCACTGGTAAAATGAAAAAAGTCTTTAAAAATAAACTGTTTTTTCAATAGACTGAACATATATTGATAACAAATCAAAGAAAATGCTATTTTTTCAACAGACTGAAGGTATATGGATAACAAAACAAGGAAAATGTAAGGAAAGCATATTTGTGTTCTTTCTTCTTACCTCCCCAGGGTTGAGATGCCCATGACAGCTAGTGTAGAAGCCATCTGTTTTTGGTCAAATTAATATTAAGTGATGGTATTTTCTTATGTAGCTCGACCCCATGTAAGAATAGACTATATTTTAACAACTGCAAGTGCTGATGAGGTAATGAGATAAAGCATGAGTTGAATGGGAAGGCTACCCACAAAGGCTAACAGAAAGTCTCTACCACAAATTTGGTAAGTTGATAAGACTTGGTTTTTAAGACTGACATGGAACGGAATTCTAGTTATATTTCTTTTTTGTATGCCTAACATGTGATAAAATTTATTAAAACAAAGTAATTGTCTCTTGTTGTCACTTGTTCACCAAAAAGCTGTTCAAGGAAAATGACAGGTGTCAAATCCCAGATGCAACTGACCCCACAAGGATGAGATGAGAATTTCACTCTGATGAAAATTGAATTTAGCAATTTGGGCTAGACTGCACCTAACCTCTGGGAACAGGTTTGATCAGGAGAGAATGAGAGACGTAAAGGTCCAGGTAGAATTTCAAGGAAGGTGGAGGAACTACCTGCAGGCTCCAGGCGGTGATGGTGAGAAGCACCCACGCGAGATGGAAAGAAAAAATGGATCAATATTCTGATACCACCACTCTTCAGGGGAGGGATCTCCCCAAATTTGGTCAGGTAATCAATTTCCCAACCACCTCATGCACCACACTGGGTTTGTGTGAGTTTCTATAAATACAGATGAGTGAGAGGAGAGATGAGAAGAAGGAACAGAACTGCTTAAGGTATTGTTTGCAAGAAAGATGCATTGCCACTTGGTTCGAGAACCTCTTTGCCAAACCCCATGCAGCTTCTGCAGAAAGAACGTAGACTCAGCCTTTTATCAGACTATAAAATACTAACTTCTGTGGTCGGGTGTCAAAACAGAAAAGAAAGATTTGATCCAAATGCAAGCAACATGTAAAGAGTCCTTCTTCATCATCATTTTTTTAATGAATAAACCATGAGTTTATATATATATATATATATATATATAGAATATATATGAAGAAATATAGTTTTAAGGTGTGCTATATTTATGGAATAAAATGCTCAATATCAGAGATAGAGTGTATGTAAATATAAAAGTTTTAAATTGAATATATATATATGTATATGCATATATAATATATATATATATATATATATATATATATATATATATATAAATGTATACATATCTATATCTATTTATATATATATGTGGATATGTATATGCATAAATATATGTGTAAATATATATAAATATGTTTAAATATATATATCTAAATGTATATATATATATATATATATATTTATACATATATATCTATATGTGCATAAATATGAAGAAATATAGTCTTAAGATGTATAAGCTATATTTATGGGATAAAGTGCTCAATATCAGAGATAGAGGCTTTATGTAAATATAAAAGTTTTTGATGCTAGATGTAATCATCAATATATATATATATATATATATATATATATATATATATATATATATATATATATATATATATATATATAGGTTGTTTTTTTTATTGCCTATAAGTATTCCTTTTTTTTTACCTTTTTTTTAGCCTTCCTGAAAATCCGCTTAGGTGAAAATAACAATTTGTTTGTCTGGCTCTTTAGGTTCAACTATATATATATATATATATATATACAGAGAGAGAGATTTAATACATAAGAACAAAATTATTTTGAAAAAATTTTTTTTAGAAATTGCTTGATGAAAACAAAGTTTTGTCATCAAAATGTTTATATTATTATTAAGAGGAAAGATCAAAGTATGTTTTAGTTATTTTTCAAAGTTCGAAAATTTAAAAATTTTGTTTTGTTTACATCAGTGGCCGACATAACGATAAAGGTTAATTCTTTTTGCACTTTTTCCAGTGAAAAACACATTGACTTGGAAATTCTTGCAAAAATCAAATAATTGTTGGATATTAATAAAACTTTCAGGACATATTCAGAAATGAATGAAATTAGTTTTAAAATTTTTCTTTTTAGAAAATCTTGGTAAAAAATATTTTTTTTTTTACATATGTTACCACCCACTTAATTTCATGAAATTTCAAGAAATTCAATTTTTAGGGTGAGGAATTTTTATTAGTTAAAAGCAGGACTCCTGGGAGATAGTAATTCATCATTTTGTTTTTTGTAAAAGAATTACTCTTTTCACCGAAAATCTGCTCTGAATTGTAAAATAAAAAATGCAATAAAAATATGACATTATTTAATTAGAAATGTTTTTAATTGCTTTGATATTTAGCATCCTGCTGCCACTTTCTTATCAATGTTGAATTTTGTGCAAATCTGTGCAAAAGGTGGATCACAGAGCTTATCAAGCTTCATACATATTTTCAGAAAATCTCCACTTCTGATTGGTCACTTAATATTTAAATCATATCCGAATATCAATGTCGATTTCTGTGCAAAAAGTGGATCATAGAGCTTATCAAGCTTCATACATATTTTCAGAAAACCTCAACTTCTGATTGGTCTCTTAATTTTTAAATCATGTCGAAATAACATCGACCTTGTTCTTGACCTGACAAAAAATAATGCCGTCAAAATATGTCAATGCCTTTTTAGAGCCTACCACATGATTAAATTAATTATAAATACCAGACACGAGTTCATTTTCTTTCTCTTTCTTGATTTAAAAAATGTAGCCTTAAAGGAAACTGCATTCTGATCCCAGTTTGGGTGGATGCTGAAAACATATTCACACATGCACATATACACGCACATACAAAATTTTCCAAACTACATTACAAACATATGAAACTTTTTTTCAAACTACAAATATTCAATTACAAGCAATAGAAATTTAATTACAAGCATTACGGAACATTCAACTCTTCTAAAGTTAAAAGTTTATTCAGTATTTTCTCAGCTTTATAATTCTTTCAAATCTCTAACAGTGAACATTTTGAGCAGCAAGTTCAATTAACTTTTGTGAGCTTGGATAAAAATATTTCATTAGTAAGAAGTTTAATTCAGTCAAAGGGCCATAACACCAATAAAAATAGTAACTTCTTTGCTTTGTTTCGTTGTTGTTATAAAACCGTTTTCTGTTTATTCTTGTTGTTTCATATTTTGTGGTATTTTGCATTAAATTTAAATTGAGAGGACATATCAACTAATAGTCATCAACAAATGGTAACTCTGACGTTTCAAAAGGAATAAGAATAAAAAAGTCTTCTACAGATAAATAAGATTTATTAAGAACACTATTGTCTTAAGAAGAAAATTTTTTTGATAATTAATTTTTACAAGAATTGTTTCATTTTTAAAAAAAAATTTAATTAAATATTTTATAATATTAAAATATTGTTTAAAATACTGCATTGCTTCAGGGCAGCAGTTTGGTGATATTGTTAAGTGAAAAGTACATTTATGAATCAAAAATTGAAAAGCTAATAACAGCCGTTTGTACCCAAATTTAAAAAAAAAATAAAAATATTTTTTTGTGTATAAACATTACCAATTTTTAACTATGGTAAACCAAAAATGATGTTATCCTTTAAAAGCTCATGTGATTTAAGAGTCATCTGCCAGTTAGAAGATTTAATTCTATGTTCAGCCGCTACCTTGGTCTTAACATTACAGTATCCTCAGTATAAAGTTAAAAGCTCTACATGTTATTTTTACTTTTATTTTATTTTTCACACATGTATTGAGCACTATTTAATACTACTGTTTCCTGGTCTGATTCAACACTAATTATTGACCTTTTATGTATGTATGTACATATATATATATGTACATATATATATATATATATACATCTATATATATGTACATATGTATAAATGTCTATATATATGAAATACACATTTCACATTTGATTTAAAAAAAATTGACCTTGTGTCCCAAATTGTCCTTGTAGTGAAGCAGTTAAATTACAATTTGTTTTTATAATAGTTTTAATCAATAACATCATTTTTTAGTCTTAGTTATTGAAAATAAGATTTATTTAAAATTATAGCATATTATGTAAACAAAAATAAATCTTTTAAATAAACAAGACATAAAAATGTGAACATTTTTATGAAACTTAAATTTGTTTCTATGAAATTCATGTAATTCTTATAATTCTATTTGATTTAGAAATGGATTTTCATCTTTGTTTACTTAACAATAATGAACAAACTTTTATTTTAAGTTTCCTGAAAAAAAGCACTTTCACACAATAGTTTGTATTAAAAAAAACATAAAATTTAATTTCCATTAAAAATTTTATTTTAATAATATTTTTCTTAGTCATAATTGTACTTTCCTGTGTTAAATTATTATGGCATTTAAAATATTCTGAACTTTTTTCTCATTTTTTCCTACTTGGAAGCAAACGAGATGCAAAAAAAGTTAAAATGAGTATTTTTATCCCATTTTTATCTGGTGTGATTAAGCTATATTTTTCCACTTCTAACACGATTTGTTTTAATTTTTTAAAATAAAACTAGTACAATTTCATCTTCTAATAATCTAATAAATAACTGAAAAAATCAATCCCATGCAAAAAATACACATTTACAGTTGTTCTCATCATTATGAAGATTTTAATTATTTTTAATTATATTTTTATTTTAATGCTTTGTAACAGTTGAATCTCATACCTTATAAAATGATTAAGTTGGATATCAGTGTTATTTAGCGTTCAACTTCGTAATATTTTTAAAAAATCAATTGTAAAGTCTGCTAAAATTTCTTACATCTCTTTCAAAAAGATCAAGGGATATTTTTTTACTGTATTGTTGCACTTTTACTTTTTTCTTTTAACAGAAATAGATCACTTTTTGATTCTTTTTAGAAATTATTAAATTTTTCAGTTGTGAGAAATTTATTTTAGACAGTAAAAGTTAGTGATTAAACGTTTTAGATAAGGTTGAAGTCCCTTTATTATTTATTTATTAAGTTGCTGTGATAATTCATATTTATTTGCATTTATTTTTTATTAACTGTCACTGTCCTTGTGTCCTTGTACTGTATCAAAATATATGCATGAGTTAAACCACAATACATAGGATGATGACTTTCTGCATAGAGTATTATTGTTGCAATATTAAATATATATATTAGGCTGTCTCTTATTTTTGAAGTACAGGCTGAAATTGAATTGTAACCCCTAAATTTGTTACATTCATTGAAAAATACCACATATAAAATTTTAAGGAGATTGCATAATATTTTGAGGGTGCCTTTCCTTGTTAAAACTAAAAAGGTGGAGAAAAATTTTATTTTACAATTAATAGTAAACTATTATTAATTGAATCTTTACAAATTATATACATTAGAAAACTAGAAACATTTTTTATCTAACAGCAAAAAATTTAAATTGATGTTTATTGTTTTTACACCCTATATCCAAGTGTATCCAATGCCAAGCAGAAGTGTAGTCTGTAAGTTTTAAAAGATTTCTGAGGATAACCAAAGTAAAGCAATATGTCAAGTGTAGCTAGGTACTTACTTAGGTGATTTACATAAAGAGATTGTTTGCTTTACTGTTTAAACACTTACCCAATTTTTTTAAATAAAAGGGTATCTACCTTTATTTCATAAACTTTTGAATTTATTTTTCTACTAAATGTTTCATTAATAAATGTACTTTGTTCATTAAGTTTCCAAAACCAACTGTAGGGCCTGAAAATAATGAATTTTAATCATTGTAATTAACAGAACTGAAATCAGGAATTGTATCAGGATTGGAAATTTAGAACAGTATTGGGAATTGTATCAGAATTGGTAAAATATTGTTATCATCCCATCATTAATATATATATATATATATATGTGTGTGTGTGTGTGTGTGTGTGTGTGCAGGTATGTAGAAAAATAGGAAAGAACACGTTAGGTAAATAATCCAGGGTTCTTCAGTATTTTTGCTCCATACAGAAGTAGAGCTTAGATTATAATTATTTTTTACAAAATATGATTCCTTTGCTACATAAGAGTTCTCATGTTTCAAAAATGAGAGCCGAAACCATCAATATAATTATTAAAATTAAATTGAATTAAAGTAACAAGCCCTGTTTCATCCTCAAGAAAATTCAGGAATAACCAATTTTGAAATTTAATTATCGTTATAAAAATTCATTCATTCATTACTATGGAAATGGCTGGGGCACCAATTTTATCCACATATCAGTCACTTTCAGGAGAGGTCAAGCTGAGGTAGGGTGGGGGTGTCTATTTCAAAGTGAATTATAAAATCTTGTATGCTATCGTGTGTTCATTCACAGAGAAAGATAGATTTTGGCACCATCGTATGTTGTTAAGTGTCTGGATAATTTAGTCTATTCAGCATGAACTGCACTAATAAGGAAATATTTAAACATTGAAATTGATGACAGTTGAATTTTCACAACAAATATGTATTGTAAAGCAGTACACACTGACTGGTGATTTCTTGCTCAACTTGTCATCCATATTATCTCATTTTGATCTTGCCGATGTGACTTCCATCTTCTGACTTTCTCCTATATTTTAGATATAAGTCATTCCCTTGTTCAAATTTAAATTTAATTTAAATGAAAGGAAAAAAAAAATCAATTGGGGTTTTGCCCTGGGGACTCCTTTTGATCAAAATGAAATATTCTTATCCAAGTTCCCTGGGTAATGTACTTTCAGAATATATATGGTTATGGGCATTACTATTCCAAAACCTAGGAGGAGTTTGATGCAAAAAACAGACAGACAATTTTAACAACTTTATATATATGTAAATATATTATATATATATATTAATATAATGAGAAGCCATTTATACAAAATTCTTAATATGTATATATAGAAAAAATTCAAATTGAAAATTATAATGTTTTATTTTATGAAAGTATTTATTTATTTATTTATATATATATTTGATATTTTCAAATTGTCCTCAATTTTTCATCAGAAATAACTGTTTGTTATGAAATAAATTAAAATTACTGTTTGTTAGCTAAATGTCGTCCATATTTTTTAAAGAAAAAAAACAACCACATATAAACAATGTCACTGTTTATCATTTTTTAGATATTTGGTAGAGGTGAGGATAGCTGATAAATTAGGGTGATTGTTTCATTGCATTTATGGGTGGTTTATCGAAAAATGTCTTTGATCTTGTTGTCTAATTGGAGGTTCTTGTAATCATTTTTTAATTTGTGAATAATATATTGTGGAATATTGATTGTGGTTAAAAAATATGGGAAATGATTGTTGTTTTTTTTTTTACATGTGAAGAAGTTTTTATATTTATCAGGATAGTTTTATTTAGTGCTTCTTTTTTATTTTTATTGGGTTTTTATTTTCTGAAATTGTTTTGTTAAGTTATTAATGTTGTATAAAAAATCTAAAATTTTATTGAGCATAGCTCAGGACAATTTGATTCTTAGAAATTTAAATATATTTTAGATTTTTTAATTTAAAAATATATGACAGCTGTTAAAGTGCAGGAATTTATGTTTTTTGTGGGTTTGTTGTATAGACTGTATTTTTTTTAGATATAGTAAAAATTGTTTTAAATATTTATGACAGTTAGATTTAAGTTAGGAATATCCTAACAGTGACGTTGTATATCACGTGACGTCCGCGTTTTTTTTGAAGGACGCTACTTGCAGACAAACAGTAATTTTAATTTATTTGTAACAAAAGTTATTTCTGATGAAAATTGAGGACAATTTGAAATATCAAATATATATATAAATAAATAAATACTTTCATAAAATAAAAAGCATTATAATTTTCAATTTGAAACCTTTTCTATATATATATATATATATATATATATATATATATATATATATAAATTTATATATATATTTTTGCAAATAAAAACAATATATTATTGAACCAAAAAAAATTGAATGTTATAAATTATACATATTAATAAAACATCATATTAATGAACCATTCTGACTCTGATCTCAAACTTTGTTGATCTGTCTTCAGAAATATATATTATATATATATATATATATATATATATATATATATATATATATATATATATATATAAAAATTATATAAATGCTCTATATGAGCTATATTCAAAGATATGAGACTGTATTATATTGAAAATAATTTCACAAACCCATTAGCAAAAAATGTCCGTGTTTTCCATTGGTGACAAATATATTCAAATATTTATATTTTCACTGCTTTATATATTATAATAAAAGATCATAAAAAGCCCTAAAATTGCTTGCTCACTTCTTACTTTTTTAGCCAAAGCAATATTTCTAATTATCCAATAAAAGCAATCAAATATCTTAAGACTTATCAGAATAAATATAAGAAGAATTTCTTATTTTTCTGTCTTGAATGATTCAATTTCAAGACAATGATTCTGCAAAATAGTTTAAAAAGACAGCTTGTTTTTCTCTTTTAAGTTAAATAAATATAACATTTAAATAGTGGCCAAATATAAACATGTCTGGAATGGAAATTCTCAGCTTTGGGATGTGAATGGAAAAAACTAAACATATTTTTATGGGCTGGCAAGATTGATCCTAAAAATTCTGGCCAGTCTGGTGTTGGCTTTTTTTTTCAAGTCAGAATTGTATTCAATGGCTCATTGCCTTCTTAACCTAAATTCTATCTGATCGTATTTTTCCTAAAGGTAGTTAAGATCAAGAAAAAGATGATTTTTACAATCTTCTTCAGGATGTCATCTCCAAAGTCCACCATGAGGATAAATTAAATCCTTACAGGTGATTTCAATGTTTGTGTTGGCAATGATTATCATTCTTGGAAGGGCGTTTTTGGTATAAATGGTATTGGTCATTATGTGAATTTAATGGATTACTAATTCTGCAAGGAATTTTTTTTTATTTATTTAGTATCAAAAGTTACCTTCTCCCAAAAACCCAACTGTCATAAGACCAAGTGGATGCATCCTAAATTCAGATATGGATCTGATCGACCAAACATCACCAATTTAATTTGACATAAACAATTTTTTATATAATCTTTCATTCCACACAACATGCTATCTGTCAGATCATATCTACATTCAGAATTAGTAAAGCTACACTGATCTGCAAAAGTTTGGAAATTATAAAATCTACAGTGCCCAAGTGCATTAATTAATGTCTTAAAATAACAAATTTTTAGGAAAACTGAGCTCTCTAAAAAACTTGAAGCTGCACTCAATTTGTAAATATTATCAATGATATCGAAACATCTTGGAAAGCTCTGCATGATGCAACATATTCTTTTAAATACAAGGTTCTCGCCTGCCATATTGTAAAAATCAAGACTGGTTTGATGACAATAATACAGAAGTTCAGCAGCTTATAGACCAATTGCACTTTCTCATAAAGCATGAATTGAGGACAAGAACTCAAATTTTATTTTAATGATCGCTTTTAAGAAAATTCAGGTTCAATATTTAGATCAGGGCCATGAAAAGATATTTTATTGTTGAAAAATTCTTTTTGAACTTCAAGAAAATTCAGATAGAAAGGATCTAAAGGCTTTCTATGCTGGCCTCAAGAATATTTTTTTAAAATCAGAAAAGTGGTGTTGCTCCTTTCTCCTATATCTTGATGGATAAGTCAGACATTTTAAATCACTGGAAAAAAAAATTTTCAAAACTAAAAAAAAAACCAAAAGTTACTGATGAGGAAAAATCAATTGAGTAAAAAAATCCTGAAATTTTGAGTTTTGTCTTTTTCCTTTCAACTTTTTCAAGAGGTAATTGACTCCATCAATAAAAATCTCATCTGGAAAATCACCTACTTTAAGGATCCTATTTCCACCCAAAGTGTATAATTTATGGCAGCCAAAAGTTGGTAAAAAAAATCTCCTTTCCTTTGTGGAGATATGGAAGGCAGGCTGTGTCCCACAGGATTATAAAGAAAAACCTCTATCAAACACCTCTACAAAAAAAAAATTTCCAGGTGTTAGATGATAATCATCAATTGGGATATCACTACTTTCAATTGCAGGCAAAATCCTATAATTTTACTGATTCTAAACAGAATCATTATACACCTTGTTGATGACATCTATCCTGAATCGCATGTGGTTTTTTGTTTGGGTTGACGCACCATTGACATGATATTTTCTCTTCACAAGTTGCAGAGAAGGTTTCTGAGAAAAAAACCAGGAGTTATACATGGTGTTTGTGGACTTGATGAAGGCCTTTTTTTTGTGAATCAGAGAGGCTTCTTTGGCAAGTCTTGAAAAATTTCCCCCTGAAAACATGCTAAAGGTATCATCTCCTTTCATGAAGGAATGAAAGCTAATATCGTGTCTGATGGTATGATGTCAGAATCCTTTAATGTCAAAAATGGCACCAAGCAAGGTTGTGTCATAAAAATTTTCATCCTTTTTGCTTTCTTTTTTCTCGGTTATGCTGAAATATGCATTTGCAGACACAGAGAGTGGCATCAAGTTTCAGTTTCAACAAAAAAACAAATTCTTCTTCAATCATCAGGCTTCAAAGCCAAGACCCAATTCGTATATTTTCTATATATTTATATATTTTTGTTTATTGATGATTTGTATTGTAGCAAAATGCTTGTCCTAAATCAAGATTTTTTAAACAGAAAATCAAAAAAAAATTTAATCTACAAATTTCCAGGGAGACCATTAAAAAGTAGAAGAAAAATGTCCTTCGCATACTATATGTAAAGTCTTTCACCTTATCTTGGTAGCAAATTCAATTACTGTGGAACTTTAGATGATGAAAATTTTAATTGGATTTTATAAAAACCAGTGCTTTATGCAAACTTATAAATATCTTGTGGAATGAATGGGGTATTCAACTGATATATAAAAAGGTTGGGTTTATAAAATTGTTGTTAATGTTCCTTTTGTATGGCTAAATATATATGACTCCATATAGGTAACTCCATATAATAATTTTAGATGTTTTCCATAAAGCTGTCTGTGGAGTTAAAATATTTTAACATCTAACATAGACCTGTTTAACATCTGTCTATATTTCTGAGATGAGGTATTATGTAAAATATTTACATTATTTGGACTATTGTCAATACTTTGTTGCCATATTTATATATACAACGTTTATATTTTTATGCTGTTCTTATTCAGGTGGTTGGAATAGTCAAACTGAACCCTTTATTTTGCTCACTATTTTGCTTGCTAGACTGTTCTAAATCACGTGCCATGTTTAATGGATGTCGGTTATCAGTTATCACCTGTTAATTTATATATGAAAGTTCTCCACTGCCTTAACCGGTTATTGAACTCACATCTTTGGGTCCTAAATATGGATCTAACCAACATCTTTATCCACTGTGACATGTTTTAACAGGTGTAATATTGGAGGAATCGAGACTTTTATCATACAGTCTCAGTTACGGTGGACTGGTCATGTCTTGAGAATGTCTGATGACAGGATACCCAAGATCCTAATGTACAGCCAGTTAGATCAGGGCTACAGGAATGTAGGACACCCATGGCTAAGATACAAAGACAAGCTGAAAAGCAACTTGTCAGCAGTCAATATACCACATAACACCCTTTGAGCGCTTAGCCTTGGAGCAGGTAGAATGGAGATCAACGTGTTTTAGTGGACTCAGAATTTTCAATCTGCTTGTCTGAATCATCTTCAAGAAGCGAGAGAAGAAGATCTAAAAGGTCAGCCAATCTAACAGTGATCTCATCTCACAATCCTCACACTTGCTCCATATGTGGCCTCCTTTGTAAATCACTAGCGGGTCTTAAATGCCACTTAAGATTATCGCACAAAATTTCATAACTGAATCAATAATCTGTCAGATCCTCATACGTCGAAACCGACGGGAGAGTCCATTATATATATATATATATATATATATATATATATATATATATATATATATATATATATATATTAGTTATGAGGGTGCATCTTATATTTGAACTGATAGGTATATATATTATAAATAATTTATGAAATATCATTAATAAAAGATGATGGTCTAATAATTATAAGAAATTATAATGGTAGAAAAATAGTAAACTATCAAAAATCATTAACATAAATACAATCAAAATCAGTTATAGCTATATCAATAATATGGAGAAAACAATAAACTTAAGAAAATATTAATAAAAAATAATAGCAAATATAATAAAACAAATTTACAAAATATCAACAATAATTGTAATTGTTCAATAAAAAACAACTGTCCGCTTAATAATAAATGCTTAACTAATAATATGATATATAAAGCAAATGTGTGAAGTAATATTAACACAAAAGAAAAAAATTTATATAGGGACCACGAAAACAGCTTTTAAAGAAAGATTTAATAATCATAAGATGGTATTTAAAATAGACAAATATGCAAATAACATTATAAAAATACATATGGAGTCAAAAAGAAAATAATATACTTATTAAAATTAAATGGGAAATTATAAAGAAGTACCACCATATAATATTAGTCATAGCAATTGTAGACAGTGTTTAGAAGAAAAATTATCAATAATAACTTTTAATAACCAAATTAAATCATTAAAGAAGAAGAATGAGATTATAGGTCGGTGCCAACATTTTAAAAAAATATTCACTTTATAACATAAATGCTAATATAACATAATATTACAAATTCAATACAAAGCATAAACAAATTATAATTGGAAGAAAACTTTACAATTGGAAAATTATTACATTTTTGGTGAACAAGTAAACAAATGCAAAAAATCATGAATGTGTGCATGTACAAGACATAAAACTCATGAATCTGCACATGTACATCAGGAAACTAAAAAAAGACAAAAAATTAAAATGCAGAAAAATTGGAAATATATTTATTTAAATACCAGACTCTTGAAATGTAGATGTTTCCATGAAACTTCAAAGACAGTGACATAAAAACAAAAACTGATATGCAAAATTACAGTTAAGTAATTCTTTTGTATAAAAATTAATATATCTCCATGAAAGCGCCTCATTGCACCTTTTTTGTCTCACGTTTTCCACTGACCTGAGGTGGAACTGCTACATTGAATCAACAGAATTAAAACACCATTTAATTGAATTAACAATACTGACGGCATATGTTTGACTCCCAGTACCAACTCACGGGAGTATCAAATAGACAGGACACTTAGAGGGACCATATCTTTGAGACTCATTAAACTTACAATGGTAGCTGTCAAAACACATTCAGGGTAACCGTTCATTAATAAAAGTTGTTTGAGTTTCTTCAGCTTGGTGTCGAGGCTACATTCAGAGCACAACATCAATGCACGATGAGTAAGCGTCCTAATAAGATTAATCTTCCTGGATCTGGGTGCAAAAGAATCCCAGGTTAAGTAAAGCCCAGAAAAAGCGGTTTACAATAAACACTGGTAAGATAACCTACAGGTGTTCTCTCTACCAGTACATCCGAGAAATGAAGTTGATCATTCTCTTTTATCTCCATTGTATATTTTAAACAAGGATGGAGGTTGTTAAGCTGAGAGAAAAACTTCCCCACTTTACCTAAAGATGAAAAAGACATAAAGGTGTCATCTACATAGCGGAAGTAGCAATAAGGTTTATTAATCTTATTAAATAGCTGTTTCTCATGAAAGCCAACAAAAATGTTGGCCAACAGAGGACCCAAAGGACTACCCATTGCTACTACATCTGCTGATACATGCAGTTGTCAAAGCTGAAGGAGACAGACTTTGTAGCCATCCCCATCAACTCGACAAAAACACACTCAGGGAAAGATGGAGACGGTGCAGGGCTATGATACAAAAAGTCTGCGCAGATCTCAATGGAACATTATTGAACAGACTAATTATATCAAATGATACAAAAATATTAGTATCGAAATTTGGTTTCAGTTTGCGCATATACTCAGAAAACTGAAAAGAGTCACACACAATATTCAGAATAGAAAATTAACACATGTTCTAGGACTTCATTAAGCCACTTAGCCAAATTATGTTGGGCTGAACCCACCATGGACAAAATTGGCCCTAGTGGAACATCAGTTTTATGAATTTTCAGCAACCCATACATCCGAGGACGTTGGGAGCCTACAGGACAAATATTATTATAAACTTCTTTCAATAGAAATTTACTTTTATGAAGTTGCAACAATCTCTTTTGCAATTGAACTTTGGTTTTTTGTGTTGTCACAAATGAAATCTCCAATTTTACAAAAACTTACTATTATCATTTAGGATTAATAGCATTTTGTTGACATAGGCAGAATAATCTAATATTATGATGCCCACACCTTAGTCAGGTTTAGTAATATAAATGTCAGTCTTTCTTTTCAATTGTTTGGCCACTTGAAAATGGTCCTCTGCAAACTACAAGAATCAATAGAGGAATTGACAAAGCTATACGTTAAGTCTTTCAGTCGTGCTTTAAAATGAAGCAAATGCTCCTCAGAATTTGGCAAATGCTTAAATAACTGAACAAAGAGCATTTCAAAATTACTAAAAATCTCTATTTTATCAATATTCCTAGGGTGGGGATACAAAACTCCAAACCCCGGGACAGGACCAACTTATCAGACTTGGAAAAACAATAATAGGGCAAATTAATAATATGTTTATCTGTGGCGACATACAAACAAAACTTCCTTTTAATCAGGGAATTTAAATAAGCTAAATCTCTAGCCTTGATTCTATTATCAAAATAGACATCACCACCAGAAAGATATTTGGAGAACTGAAACTTATCCAAAAGAGAAAGAGTGCGTCAGACTTTACCCCATACAACCCGATAATGGGCTCTTGCTGAGTTGAGTAGCTAAAAAAAAAATAAACAATTTCATCCAGCAGGAAAGCTTGCTCCACATTGTAAATGTTATGACACTTCACTCTCAAGGTGGGTTGGTACTGGGAGTCAAACATATGCAGACAGAATTGTTAATTCAATTAAATGGTGTTTTAATGCTGTTACTGTTCAGAGTATTTTTACTATGAAAAATAAACTTTGTTCTCACTATAAGTATGTCTTGCCTACCTGTCAACAAAGTTCTGGTATATACCAATATAAAATGTCAATGTGAAATCGACTATGTGGGAAGAACATTCAACGGGTAGAGGTAAGGGTCGTCCAGCATGTTCTGGGCAAGGTGTGAAGACACAAACCTATTCCATCTGGGTGTTTGCAAACTCATGAGTCTGTGATTGGAGAGCACCTATTAAATTCTGTTGCTTGTAGGACAAATTATTCTCTGGGCTTTTTTTCTGTCATACACAGGACCAGGACAAGACTCCACTTAGACATCTTGGAGACTATTGTTATTAATATGCTATGTCCTGCCCTGTGTAGACAATGGGAGGTGAAATTTAGATTGGCCCTTTTCGGGGAAACCACCGCCTGACAGGGATCATATTTAGTCATAATTCCCACCCCACCCTCATATGACTATTGAGTAATTTATTTCAATACAATTGTTGATGATAACTTTTCTTGTCAGCATCTCAGTTTTAGATTGCTGGCGATTCTATTTCTGAGGAAGTGGTGGCCGAAAGGCACCTAAAATCCTTTTTTTTTAAACGAGATACTTTAGTATCTATTTTAATAATAAAAATATATCATTTTTTTATTTTATCATCTTGTCTGGTCCTGGGAGTAAAAAATTCTCTCTCTCTCTCTTTTATATATATATATATATATATATATATATATATATATGGACAAATGTCAAAATAACTGGAGCATATGCTTTTAAAATTCACCATCACAATGTAACACAGATTTTATTGTAATTAACCATAAAGAAACTGATTAGACAACTGGAAAAGAGCAGTATAAATAATAAATTGACCCAATATGTCTATGTTATTCAATTAAACATATTTGAATGAAGATATGTTCCTTAAATAGACATATTTTAAATATACACAGTGTGTGCATGTGTGTGTATATATATATATATATATATATATATATATATATATATAAAAGTGAACAGACTGTCGCCTTCTAAGTGTTGATTCTATGTTCACTTTTATATTTACACACACTCTATCTCTGATATTGAGCACTTTATCCCATAAATATAGCACACCTTAAGACTATATTTCTTTATATATATATATATATATATATATATATATATATATATATATATATGAGAAATCCAAAATTACCTCAAGAGTATAGACTGTTTCAGCTAGCATCAATGCGCTAGCACTTTTCAACACAAATGGTGGACTGATAGAGTGTTAGAAATTTAAATTAAATATTTTAAAAAAAGAGACATCTGTTGAAAATATGATTTTGAGCTAACCAAACAAAACACCTGTGTGGTTGTAAGATGAGGTTGATGTCTGCCTTAACTGGAAAAAGGTTGCACAAAAATTAACCTAGATATTAACTCTAATGCTTCAAGTTGGGGTTATGAAAAAAATTGAAGGGAAATGAAAGTATGGCTAGAAAAAAGAAGTTGAAAAATGAAATAATAAATTATTAGTTATATAACAAAAACAAAAAACAAAAATTTACCATTAAATTTACCAAAATATGCTAGCAAATAATATAAGATTAACAGTAAATCTTAATTAGATAGTTTATATTGAAAAAAATAAAAACATTTAGAAAAATTATTAAAAATTATTAAAAAAATAAAAAAAAATTTTTTAAATTTTAAAAATATATATAAAAATGAACCCTGTTTTCTGTGTTTACATGAAAAATTGCAAATTATCAGGTTCTTTGATAAAAATGCTTTATTAAACCAAAGATCCGAGTTAACGGTAAATTATAAACACAGTTTACCATACAATTCAGGCTTGGAATTTGACAATGCTTTTTCTTAGATTTTAGTTGAACTGTGTTGCACCATATATGGCTTATCTTTCTGTTTATAAGATTAATTTAGATTTAATATAATTTTGTATTAATTTCCTGGTAGTGTTAGTAACATCTTGTACGGATGTATTGGCATTTGGTTGATATTTTGACATTTTGCATTTATTAGCTATTGTTATAAACACCTTATATAAAAAATCTTTAGTCAACAGATGTATATTAATTTATCAAGTCTATATGTTTAAATCATTTATTGGTTTCTTAGAGAAGCTAATTATTTATCAACTATAAAATTGTTTTTTTTATGTAGGAAACTCACAAAGCATATAACTTGTATGTAGGCATAAGATGCTGCATCTCTTAAAATACTGGAAGCCTGACTTCTCCTTATATTTTTATTTTATCAAGATGTAGGTGCCATACCAGCTTATGTCACGCTACCCTGTTTACGTTATCATGACAAACCTATAGCAACATCTCTAGCATTATTTTATTAATTTCCTTATACATTTATTTACATTTATCATTTTCCTCACATTTATTATCTTTATTTTCTAATTTTTAGTTTCCTTGTATATATTTATTACACCCAATTATTTAATTCCCTTATATTTTATATTTTTTCTCTTATTTCCTCATATTTATTTATTTTTCCCATATATTATAATTACTATTACTTATATTTACCTGTTTTTTATATTTCATTTCTTTCTTTTAAATTCTATTTTTTACCTTACTAAGATTTAAGCATCTTACCAACTTACCACTGTTTAACCATTAACATTATGTTGGCTATGCAAAAACTGCATCTTTAATTTTAAACTTTTAAATTTGTAATCCTTACTTTTTTTTTTTTCTTTTTTTTTTATAATCTTTCTACCTTTTTCTATTTTTTAAAAAATGTAACTCATCTGCATTGCATTTACTCTTCTTTTTATCCAGTTTTATTTTGGAGCTATGTGCTGGCTTCATGTCATATGTGATATAAAATGGGATGACAGGGTCAAGAATAGTGCAATACTGAAGAAATGTATGGACAACTACTAAACTCCAAATGTTCAGTTGGATGTCCACTCTTACACTACAAAGACAACTTGAAACATCTCAACTTTGATCTGAAAACCTGGGAAGCCCAAGCATCAAACTGAAAGTAGTGGCATAAGACATGTTTCATTAAGTTAAAGGGTCTTGAAGAGTGTAGACTGAAGTACCATGATCAGCTTTGTTAAGCTCTGAAACAGAAACACCATCAAAATCCTGCTTTAACTGTCGGTGTGGTTTTGTTGCATGCAGCAAGGCTGAGCTAGTATCACACTTAAGAAAGCACAAATGAAATATGCCTTTCTCTTACCTCATTTTATCCACAATAGCCCCTGCTAGCATGCATAAGTGCAAAACAAATGGAACCATTCAATGCTGACTGTCATTTATCATTCATGATAGGAGAGTGCACCATAAATAAAACACATAAACACACACACACACACATATATATATATATATATATATATATATATATATATATATATAAAAACGCTGACAGAGTAACTTATGTTAAAACATAAAAATACTCAATACACTAAGTAGAGCAAAAACTAAAATACCTAGTGAGCCAGACTCTATCTACCTAGGTTTCACCTAACAGATCATTAGGATAACTCTTGCTATAGAGGGTTGGCCCAAACAACATTTTATTTAAAAAAAAAAAAAAAAAAAAAAAAAAAAAAAAAAGGCCACCAGAAAGAATAAAAAATTAGCATAAAAACAAAAACAAGACAAAGGAAAACAAAGTAGGATAGGCCAAAATATATTTTATTGGCAAAATGGCCACCCTCCTCCAAAAAACATGATCCCATTATTCAAGTAAGCAGGCCTTTTTATGTCTACAACCATTAAGTATTAAGGGTTATTTTAAGTGTCTATAGCTAATTGTTCCAACACAATACCTATCACCAGCCATATTTGTGGCATTTTTTTTTTTTTATCTCCCATTTTAATATTGGATCAACACCTTGCTCCTTTCTAATTTTCCACACAAGATTAGATAAACTAGTCCTATGCCTGTATATCTCATGTGTGAAACTACTTCTATGGTTAAAATACCATTTCTTAAATGGTCCTTGGATTGAACACACATAAGCTTCTTTATCATTACAACTATTATTATTATTACTACTATTATTAGTTTTGTTGCTATATGCCTCTACTATATACACAACATATTCATATTGGCATTTTCCCTTAAGGGGAAAAGTGGCCCTATTAATGCAATTGCATTTGGGGGAATTGATGTGTTGTTTATTTTTTATCTTTTTAGTGTTGTATTTATTAATCAAATTTGCAACATTAGGTATACAACTACAACTCAATTTAACAGTGTTTTTATTAAATATTATATGTAAGTCATTTGACAAGGTGGGGGAATTCTTCTTTAATAAGAATTCTTTCCCTAATTTGGTAGCTATGGCCATATTATATGGTAACATGAACCATAGGATTTTCCTTGCCCTATTTTTCCACCTATTATGTACATTAAATGTTTCATCTGTGTTTTTATACATAAGCTTGGTTTCATAACCACTATTTTTTAATGTCAGCCCATAATTGTATTTGCTTTGATTAAAGATGTTGATATTAGAGGGATTGGTAAATAATCTAAACATAATGCCATTAGAGATATGTTTAAAAATTTGTCTAGAGTGATTAGAACCTACATTAATATAACATGGGTATTGGTTGTTTTTCCTAAATGGGGATATGGTGCTGTTGCACAAGTTAAGTGTATTATCCAAATAATCAGTAATTTTTAAATTAGTTTGGATATCCAACTTAAATCCAAACTTATTGAATAACCAATGCAATATTTTCCTAATAACATCACTTTTTCTAGGGGTGCAATTATCTACAATAATCAACCCATTGTCTTGGTAAATACCATGGTTACAGAGGTCAATAATGTTGTTTAGGATATGCAACAGCAAACATGGTACTAACTCACATATATCAGTCCCATTATATGCCCCCATTGGGTTATCAAATTTACAACTAACCCTTTTTTAATCCATGAATACCTCATTATGGTACAATAAGGATTTTCAGCAATGCATAACATGTATTCCCTAGCTAAATTCTTAGCTAGGGAATATATTAAAATATATATATATATATATATATTTAACGTTGTTATTTATAGATACAAGTATTTAAGCAAATGCTCTGTTTATGATAAACAGTATTAAATAACATTTACCGGCCTGAATGTCCGAGAAATTTTCGTAGAAAATATTCGTTCTTTGACAGGATTCGAACCTGCATCCTATACGGAACCGTCATTTATGCTGACGTGCCTAACCTCTGGGCTACAAAGAACCTTTCAGTAGACAAGGTCGAATTTACTGCTTATAAACTTCAATCTTCCATGAATCTCGTACATTCATAACTGCTCTGGCGTATCAAATGTAAACAAATGACGTCATATATTAAGAAATGGACACGGAACCGTCATTTACGCTGACGTGCCTTATAGTATTAAGAACTGCTTCAAGGTGACATAAATGATGAGCGGACCAGGCTCTGTGCAAAACTGTAAAGTATTGTTCACATATTTGTTAGTACAGTATGGGTTGTCATGTAAGTGCTGGCCAAAGGCCAAATCATGCACAGACTGAGTTATTCTCAAAGAGTGAATCAGACTGCCCAGTCTTATACTGGCAGGAATGTGCTGACTAATTTGGGTTTCAAGTCATTGTTTGGTTTGTCCTATGTATTCAGCTATTTGAATTTATATAAGATAGAACTACTTTGAAAATAGGACAAAGCATTGAAAATATTGACAAATGAAATACTAAACTAGTCCCCAAAATAACGCACAATCTGGAGGTGGTAAAATCTGATGTAACACAAGCCGACACACTGCCAGCTATCATTTGACTTCTCCCACCTAGCTGCAGTAATTTTAAATACACAGGAACAAGCTGGGACCAAACACTACCAGTTCTTTAAAGCATGTAATCATATGCTCAACGATGTGTTTAAAGACATTAATAAGATAATCATTGTCACAAAAACATGAATATTCTCCAATTCTTGATCAAATCTACAAGGAGAACAAATCATCAACATGCAATGGATCAAGGTGTGTTAAGTATTCTGCTTATGCCACCTGTACTACTTTTGACTACACACTACAAGTGTCATCTACAGAATTACTACTGTCCTTGCAAGCAATGTAGCTGCTTATATAGTAAGAGGTAGGTGTTGATACACCTGAATAGGTGTGATATCCAGTTCATCAAATCTCAGTCTAGGCACATGCGCACATACAGGCCTTGAACCACATTTCCTGTTACAGCTGCAACAACTCGAACAAGGGGCACTACATTTAGTTTAAAACCCAGTCATGTAAGGCAGTACCTACACCTACTCAGAATGGCCACAATGACTTGTGGATATGCTCCTGCAGATAAGCTTTTCTTAAACGCAGAAGTGATACATTATTTCCCTGCTGCCACCATTCTCTTAATTTGTGCAAACAAATGTCAGCATACGTGGTGAATGTGTCACCATGTTTATTTAACTCTCAGTAGAGTCCATGACAAGGCAAAACTTTCCTTTGTTCTCTTGAACTACAGCCATCAGTGGAATTAATTATTTAGCTGGCTTGAGCTCCTTCTCGGGATATGGTGGCAGTGTTGCACCAAGTTGGATATGGGATATTCAGCCATCACGTTACACAGCTCTGTTGGAGCTTGACCTCCTGTCCACTTTCACATGGCAGTCCAAACCTTCACCACCTTGTCAAATCTGGCACTAAAGTCCTGTTTGTCAATGGTCATTGCCACATATAGGAATGGTTTGCTGTGACAGAACTCTACTGCACCTGATGAAGTGATTTGTGCCCCTTCCATCTCTTTTATAGTTTCATCCTAATCAGCAGTGGCCTGTCATGAGTCACCAGGATGTCAACTTTGACAGGATCATCACCCTTCAGACTCACATTGACGACTCCGACCCCAACCCTGCAGGCGTTAGTCTCTCCATTGATGGTCATCACATGCACAAATCTTCTTGCCCATGATCGGTACATGTCTTTCCTGGCTAATGATTGGGAGCAACCAGAGTCAACAAGCGCTGTGTGTGACTTCCCATCAATTTGGACTGCGATCACTGACAGTAACAAGTTTTTATTTGCTTCAGGGAAGAGACTGGCACTATTGTTTATTCCCTTGTCTCATTTTCTGGACAGGTACACACCAGGTGATCCATAGCATGGCACCAAAAACAATGCATCTCTCGACATGGACCCCTCTCATGTTCCCTTCGTTCTTTAGATGTGGTGGCCATTTGACATTTTAATGGAGAGAACCACCTGGCACAAGACTGCCTAGAGGCAGTCTTGTGCCAGGTGGTTCTCTCCATTACAGGCATAGCATGTAATGTCAGTACAAAGACAAATGGGTATGTTAAGACTTGTACTCCATGTCGATGGTGATGCTGCTGCTACTGCCTTTGTCGGTTCCAACGTGGTGTCCTTAAGGATTGCCCAGAAACACACCAGCATCTAGTCAATAGAGAGCATGTCCATTCTCGATGAAGTTGTTTGACCTGGGTTGTTAGTCCAGCCACAAATGTGCACCTGAGTGTGTGGTTGCTCACCACACCAAACAATACTGCGAGCTTCCATAGCTCTGCCAGATAAATGTCGATGGATATGCATGCTATAAATTGCTTGTATGCTTCAAACTCGTCCGTTGCAAAGCCCATATATAAGGCAGTTTTTATTTTGTCTGTATCCACCTTCTTCTTGTCTCTCAATTGCTGGTAGACAGCAAATGCATCATCTCTCAATCTCAAGGGAATGATATATTCCAGCCACTTCATGTCTCACACATGTTTTCACTCAAACATACTTTGTACTAGGTAAGCTATGCTCTGTGTTAGAGATCAGGTATTTCTTATGAGACTTAGGGACCAAAGAATTCCAATTGGTATATAAATCTGTGAACGTAGGCTTCTAGTAAACACTAGTAATGAATAAACCACCTTTATGTACAACATGTACATCCAAAAAGACAAAGTACAACTCTTTTCTATTTTCATGGTGAACTGAAACAGTGGATGAAGGGAATTAAGTTAGATATGAAAAGCCACAGCACTGTTGATGGAATCAAAAAAGAGAAAAAGTGTCATCAAATAATATAGATACATTTGGCACTTACAATATTATTCAAATAAAAGGCTTTCATATTCATGTGTATATATATATATATATATATATATATATATATATATACTGTCGGATGACGCATATTTTCTACAAAATTCCTTGAACATTCAGGCCAGTAAATATAATTAAAAAACAGCATTTACTTGAATACATAATATATATAAAAATAACGTATATACAGAAAATGTATTATATATATATATATATATATATATATATATATATATATATATATATATATATAGAGAGAGAGAGAGAGGTAAATATTTATATATACATTTGTGTAAATGTATATATATACATACATTACATAAAACAAATGGCGGTCTGATCTATTGAAGAAGATACAGACAGCTTATGACAAGAAAGATATCAAGAAGTTTTATAGTCTGTTTCGTCAGACATATGGTCCAAAATCTTCCTCAGCTATACCACTCCTGGCAAAAGACGGAATCACCTTTTTGAGACTTCAAATGAAATTATGGGCGGCTAGTATCAACATTTTCGAGATCTCTTTCACAATCCTTCCAATGCGGATGTTGCTGCAATAGATTGTGTCCCTCAGCATGCCCTTCAGCTTCAACTTGACATGGAACCAACTCTTGAAGAAACAATTGCTTGCATAGGACAGATCAACTCAAATAAAGCTTCTGGACTAGAGGGCATTCCTGTTGAGATATTGAAACACGACGGTATCAATGTCTATTTTGTGGTCCACTCTTTAATGATATCTGTATGGAGAGGTGACCGAATTGCTCAAGACTGGATAGATGCCATACTGATTATGCTGTATAAAGGAAAGGGGAGGAAGTCAGACTGTGGTAATTACTGTGGTATTTCACTGCTAGAAGCAGTTGGAAAAGTGTTTGCAAGACTCTTGTTAAACTGATTAGATAAGTATATTTGTCCTGATGTCCTTCCTGAGTACCAATATGGTTTTAGAAGTAGAAGAGGAACTGTAGACATGATATCCTCTGCTAAACTGCTTGTAGAAAAATGTATTGAACAGCGTGTGCCAAGTTCTCAGGTTTTTGTTGACCTAACTAAAGCTTTTGACACAGTGAATCATGAGGCTCTCTGGAAGATCCTCTGAAAATTTGGTTGTACATCTGCTTTTATTGAAAAGTTCAAGCAACTACATTGCTGTATGAAAGGTCATGTCAATTTCAATGATCAGCTCTCAGAGGAACTTTCCATTAATAATGGAGCAAGGCAGGGTGATATACCAGCACCAATATTGTTCTCACTTTACCTGATGTCTGTACTCTGATATGCCTTCCGTGACTATGATACAGATGCCTATATGAGATTCTGAACAACTAAAAAAGTTTTCAACTTGAGGAGATTCCAAGCCACAGCCCTTGTTACTGATGGATTTGTTAGGGAGCTTCTATATGCTGACAATGTTGACATAGTTGCACACTTTCCTGAAGAAATGCAGTCAGTGATGGACTGCTTTACTAATGCTTGTACCTGCTTTGGACTGACAATCAGCATTAAGAAAACCAAAGTCATGTACATTCCTGCTTCTGGTGATCTTTACATGGAACCTAACATCTTTGTCAATGGGAAGCGTCTTAAAGTCGTGAAAGAGTTAGTCTGTAGCTCATTAGACTTACTGTTTGGTGGAGTTCGCATTCGTTTCCACCTGGTTTCTTGAGGCATAGCTATGAAGATAGATCTGCTGAGGTCTTTGCTGTTGTAGATTTCATTTGTTATTTTGGTGATCTTGTCTATGCCAAAGTCCTCTAAGTCTGTCAGCATTTCCGTTACAATTCTGTCTGGCCAAGCTGCCTTGTTTCTGTTCAATTTGACCAGTGTGGCTTTTACTTCGGTTTTCAGAATTCAAGGTCAGTAGTTCTGTGTATTGCTGGTTGTTCCCTTACGTCGTGGAAGAGTTTTCTAATATACTCGCTTTAGCATTGAAGAATCAAACATGATATGATCATCCTCAAACTGCCATCCAACAGTTCTTCAGCTGCTTGATGTAGGAGTGTATGGGCCAGTGAAGTAAGGGTGGGAGAACATTCTTGTTTGGTTTGCCCGGCAGAATCTGGGCATGCCTCTCAATAAAGAACTTTTTCCAAGTCTCCTCAAGTCCTTATGGCAGTCAAACTGCTTCTCAGCAGACAACATCAAGGCAGGGTTCAAAAGGTGTGGGGTAATGCCATGGGATCCCACACAGATACCACCCTCTGTGTATGACTCTGCAGAACACTTTGATCGACCTGCACCTCCGCTAGCATCAGACTACCTGACGCCCACATCCAGCCAGACATCAAGCGCAGATGAGCTGTCTGGTTCTTCAACCTCAAACGCTGATGTGCTGTCTGTGCCTTCAACATCAAGTGCAGATGTGCCTTCCACATCAGAACCTGTGCCTTCTACATCAACAGATGACCCACCCTCGCGTCTTCAAATGTCTACAATGACTCCAAGTGCAATGAAGAAGACTATAAAGGATTTCTTCATGAGAAAGTTGACACCCATGCTGGCTAGTCCTGAAAGAAAAAATGATGCCAAGAGACAAAAGGCCATCAAAAGGCAGTATGAAGAGAGCTTGATCTCAGCTGAATGTCTGCAGCGACTTCAAAAAGACGAAGAAGAGAAAGCAGCAGAAAAAAGGAGGACAGGGTCTCGAGGTCGCGGGAGAGGAAGAAAGACTCAGAATACCGGTACCAGGAGGCCAAAAGTACGTGCTGGACAGCCAGATGCTGACACCCCAGAGCCAGATGCTGAAACCTCAGAGCCAGACGCTGACATCACAGAGCTACAAAGAAACAGCGATTACTCAGACAGTGATGGCGAGCCTGAATGGGTTCCTTCCAAAGCCAGAAGAAACATTTTTGAAAGTTTCTCTTCTGCTATGAACTAAGGCTTGTGCAGTTTGTCTTTTGTCAGAGACAATTGACAGTTGAACAGTCTCTCTGTGCCTTTCTTTCTCTTTTCCAGTCATGCCTATGCCTATTCTATGCTGTGAAATAAATGCCCAATTTATCTATACCGGTTGGCTTTATTTCTATCTTAATTTGTGGATATTTCCCATATTATGTAATTGTCAAACAGAAGGTATGGAATTACCCCATTTTCATATGTACTCAATGATTTTCTTAAGTCAACTTTTCTGTTTGATTCTATTTGTTCTTGGTCTGTTGTATGATAACTGAACTGGCTGTAATCTTTTTTTTTATCTATATCAAGTGTTGATATGCCTTACCCAAGAATCAGAATTCAACAAAGCAAAAAGTATGGTATGGAATTGCCCCAGGTTACCCTATATATATATATATATATATATATATATTATGCACATTTCATTGAATATGACAGACAAGGTGCTTCTATTTACTCTTTTATACAATTTCTCATGCGATCTAATAATTTTTTCTTTTTGGCTGATAAATTATATAAAAACTGTCTGAATGTTCTTTTTATCCAAGCGCTTTCAGCTATACATTTAGCCATTTTTAAGGATTAAATATTTTAACTGTTAAATAAGAAATAATTTGTTGTATGTATGTTTTATAAAATGTTTTCATTTTTCAAAACATAGACAAGACATTGTGTCCATGTTCAAAGCTAATATTATTAAGTGTTGGTTTTTTGTTTTTATCAATAAGGCTTCCATTATTTTTAGCCTTTTCTTGCATGTAGATGATGCTATTAGTGTTGTCAACAAGTATGTTATGAATAGTATCCGGTAGCTCTCCATGTATATTTAAATGAGATCTAATTGAGCTATGGTCAGAAAGGTGCAGAGTGAGTCTGTGTGTCAAACATGTTATAGTGTGGCCCATATAATTATTTACGAATTTTGATTGATCAGGAATACAATTATGTAGACAATATATTTATTTTAGCTGAAAACAAGAAAGAAATCAAAAATCTGAAAGCTACATTTCAACAAAATTCCGTCCTAAATTTTACTTACGAAGTGAAAAAAATAAACTTCCTTTCTTAGATGTTCTTATTGATTTTAATAATAATAATTGTAACATCAAATGAATCAGATACAACAGCAGTGAAAAACTCATCTCCTTGTTTCTAAGGAGATTATATATATTTTATAAATTTTATCTATAGGGATTCCAAGCTTTTTAAGAACTTTCCAAAAGAATTCAAATTTATTATGTCAAAGACCTTTATATATTATTTTATACCATATATATATCTCCAGGTTTTCTCACACATTTTGGCTTATATGAGAAGATCATGGCAATAGTTCCATCACCGGTCCTGAAAACACACTGTGATTCTGGGTAAATCTTGTTGATAATTCTGTTCCTGTGAGCAAGCTAACAGGATGCCTTACTGCAAAGAAGAGCATGGTCAGAAAGGTAGTAGGTTGTATGAAAGGAACATGTGATATTGATATCCCTAAAATCACTCTTCTTGGCCAAGTCTCTGTCTTGGAGTGTGTATACATTCCAAGAGCCAAGGTTCAATTTCTTACACTTCTAGTTTGGACTGAAATATTAGATAACCATACAGTTGCAGCTGGCTGCCAATTTGAGATTGTGAGTAAGCAATGCTTGAGGCTCCTTTTCTTGCCCCCTCCTTGGATTGGGGAAGCAGTAATGTATCTAAATAGACCTGCTCTGACAGACATGAACAGCACAATTACTCATGGGCTTGTGTTAGAATGGCTATTACCCAACTGGTTGCATAAGACCATATATGGCAGCAGTATTCCATGCAAGGATGAATGGTTGATTTGTAGATTTGAAGGATGGACTCAGGCAAGAAAAACTTTCTGGCGCAACACAGAGAACCAACTTTCATTATGGTAGATGAAGCTATAGATTCAGATCAGTGGACAGCATGAGACCAAGCAGGTGCAGAGAGGCACTCTTGTGGTGTTGGACATCAGCCACCCTGATGGGAGACAGGGAGGGTTCTTTATGGTGGGTAAATGAGAGCAGTTTTGTTTTTGAGGCATTAAAGTTTATAAGCCATTTTCTACCACAGTCAACTACAGATTGGAGGTTCTTGAGGCCTACGATCAGGTTAGTTTTGTCAACAATGCCAGATTTACTATTGAGGCAGCAGTAAATAGTAGAGTCGTCAGTGTAGATGTCAACTTGGGAGTTGATGACATCAGAAAGATTGTTGATGAAGATCAGAAACAGTGAATTCCCAGAAATGTTTGGAAAGAGCTGTTTGGTATCTTAGATGAGAGCTAGGGAAAGAATGCTTGTGACAGTAGAATCTCTGCTTCCAAATACCAGAAGAAATTCCAGTATATACATTTTATTGTATGCATTTTCTTTGAGGAAAATAGTTGCTTGGTATATAACAGTTTCAGATTGGCATATACAGAGTGTTGCAACAAAATCAGACACTTGACAAAAAAAAAAAATTAGTGGTTAGGCAATAAAAACAAAAAATATATGCAGATACCTTTAGAGTTTGACAACTAAATAATGTTTTTTCTCTGTATTTCTAGGATGGAATATGAGCTCACAAGCAATGGTAGTATCTTCTTTTTCACATCATTTGTTATGGCTTGGTTTGGGTTCAAGAGGACCATGGTCATGGACATTTGGAGGAAAAAATATGTGACTTAGAACAATAACGGTTTACTGCCAAACAAAAGGCCCACAATGTTCATTCTTCAGATGTTAGGATAAAATCAGATTGTCATGGATATAATTGTGGTCCCAGTCACAATGATGGAAGCTTTGCTACGTTCGATATTCAGCTGACATGGGCTGTTATATTCATTGACTATCTGCTGAACGATCAAAAATAGAACATTGGTTATCTCCTCCTTCTATCAATTTTCACTGCAATGCTTATCACATCGAATTTTAGCCCAAGTAGTTGACAAAGGTCAAAAAGGCGGCTTTGAGCTCAAAACACTCTGGTCTGCAGGAATGCTCAGGTTCTTCTCTGATGAAAAAATCATTTCATCCAGGACCAGATGAATTTCAATTAATATGGATCTGCAAAACTTCAATGAGGTTCCTGTCATGAAAATGCAATATTCCCAGACCTCCGTCATGGTCATTATATAATCTCCAGTGAGGGGATGTTTGCCTCCATTGAAAATTTCAACACTGGATGCCCCTATGGTTGTCCAGCAATTTAGACTGCTCCTTTTACACAATGCTAAGATGACCCAGATGTGGCTGCTCAATTATGTTCCTTTACCACTGGTTGCTGGACTTGTGGCTTGCCCTCCTCAAAAAATACATTTTACCTCCTTGAATTTTTTTAGGACAAGGACATGGTTGCAATAATTTTAACATTTTATTTTAAATTAATTGATAATGGAATGCGTTAATGCGTGGTTATAATTAAAAATAATGTAGTATGTAACTCTAACTGTTGCTAGATAATCTGTTGGGTCTCAATTATACAAAACTTTTTTTTGTTGCCTATTTCATGTTTTTTTTTTTGTCAAGTGTCAGATTTTAAATGCAAAAATGTACTTCCAACTGGGTAGATTTTTTTGTTTCTACAGTTACAAGATGGCTATTTTAATCATTCCATGTATAGGAATTTTTGTCTAAAGCCACTTTTTCAAGGGCAACATTACAAAATTTTTTATTTGCCCCAATACACTATATATATATATATATATATATATATATATATATATATATATACATATATACACAAAACAGGGTTTGATGCATAAATTGTTGCCATTTTATTTATATTTTTAATTTCATGCATGCACATTGTTTATTTTTTTATTTTGTTGACTGCAGAGTATAATATGGTTAGTTGGGCACTGTCTGTTAGAAAAACAGCACCATGACACAATTCACAATGCCAGAAATTTCTAAATGGCATGCTGTACTGCTTGGCATTCATACCAGAAGCTCCAATACAAACATTTCTGGGTGTTTAGTGTCAATCAGTCAGTGCAGAGGATTTGGAAGAGTTGGATTAGTGTAATGGCAAATACGATGGTACAGCAGCTTGGGAAAACTTGCTCTGATTGTTCCAATAAGAAAAGAACTCCCGAATTTGTTAGTGAGGACCTCAGACTCAACATGGAGGCCTACATCAAGGTGCCTTGATTTCAGGTAAAACTGAATATGGGTCAAGAGAGTGGATGTAAATATCTAGTGATTTCAGAGCAGTTTGGAATATTTTAAAATTAAAGATGATTGGCTGCTGAAAGATAATGTATTGATAACAGGACTCTGCACCATGCCACAGGAAAACCCAGTCAGACAATTTCACAACCACATGCACTCTAACAATAAGCAAGAGGAAAAAATTCTAAAAAGACACATAAACACTAATGTATTCCCCACTGATCCAAGTAAAAAGTGAGGTTGGTTGTATACTATAATAAATTTAATACAACCAATCTAGTTGTCAAAAACAATTCTTCTCCATCAACTAGCATCTTACAAATGGCCAACATTGTATATCAATTTAGATGTCCTTTGGGAGATTGTATATCTGAAAAAAATGTTAATATGTATGTTGGTTTTACAATGACAATGCTGTTGAGAAGGCTTACATTTCACTTGGATGAGCATTGTTCAATCTTTCAACATTTAAAGGAACACTCATGTCCACATTCACAGTTTAGAGAGATATTAGTTGAAAATACATCTATATTACACCAAAATAATAAGCAAAAACTTAAAATCCTAGAAGCTCTCTATATAAAATTTAAGCCAAAAATAAAGTCAACTATGTGTATAGCAATAAAGTTCTTAAATGTTTATAACAGCTAAGTTTTTATATATATATATATATATATATATATTATAATATTAATTGATTTAAAATATTTTTTTCCACCACATTCTAATTCTAACTATGTTTGTAAATGGAATAGCTAAAAGCCTAATTTAATTTTGTAAATAAAGACATTAGTTCCATTTTCATCCTCAAGCAAATTTTTGGGTAACTTTTAAATTACTTGGGTTTTAAAGGCACACAAAAAATCATAATTCATGTTTCCAAAGGATACAGAGAAATCTATTCATCCAGACAAGGGTGTTTGGGTGTTTATCATTGCTGTATTTTGATATATATATAGTTATTAGTTACTTTTGGTAGGGGTAGGGATGTATTTTTCAATGAATTATGACATCCGTTTTTTGCATGTTGTCTGTATTTTTTTTTAAATTTATTATTATGGCAAAAAAATTTACAGCATTTTTTTCTATTTATATACTTAAAGATTTTTTGTGGGTATTTAGAATAGAATATGTTTTATTTAACTACGATTTTAAAAAAATTACTTTTAATTTTTAATATACTATATTCCTTTTTAAAACAAGTAAATGTATTAAAATCACTTACAGTATGTAAAATTATTTTCACATCAAGTATGTATATTACTAGGTCACAATTTTTTTTTTTTGCACCCTAATACAGTTTGATATCGTGGATTACTACCCATCAATTTTGAAGGATCTATTTACAACTGCCCTGGACTTTGCTGCTGTGTATTCTTACCTGACTAAGGAGGAAACAGATATAATCTTCAGCGCAAAAAAATCGGTCCTCATTCATAATGGTGACCAATGGATAAAAAACAAGAACAACCTGTTTGACATCACTATGGGATCATTAGACTCTGCGGAGTCTTCAGACCTTGTTGGTCTTTTAATACTGTACAACCTAACCACACACCGTGAAATTGATATTATGGACATCGGACTGTATAGAGATGACGGGCTCATGGTGGTGAGGAGTTCTACTAGTTTTAAAATAGAAAAATCAGAAAAATTATATTTAGTGAATTTAAAAATCTAAACTTAAAAACATAATTGTCTCTTCTAATTTGAAAAGGGTAAACTTCCTCGACGTAACTCTAGACTTACCAAACAACACATACCAACCTTATAGAAAACCAAATGCTAACCCTTTATATATACACCCCAAAGTCAAACCACCCTCCATCCATAATTAAACATATACCCTCATCAATAGAAAATAGAATTAGCATTAACTCCGCTAACAAAGAAATATTCCAACAACACAATGGCTTCTTATAACACTGCCCTAAAAAATAGTGGTTATAAAAATGCAAACATTAACTATAGAGAACAATTGCACTGGGCAAAGAAAAAAAAAAACAGGAAAAAAAATCATTTGGTATACCCCTCCGTTCAACCAAATGGTTAGTATTAAACTAGGACAGAAATTCTTAGCTCTAATTGATAAACACTTACCCACCAATAGTAAGACTTAGTAATATATTTAATAAAAACACCCTAAAATTGAGTTACAGCTGCACTGAAAATCTAGAAAGTATAATAAAAAAACACAATAATAAAATCTTGAACAAACCCCCATGCCTGAATAGTATTAATAAAAACCCTACACTTAAATCAGACAATAAAGGAAAAAATTATGTATTGTAGAAACCCAGAAGACTGCCCATTAGAAAATAAATGCTGCATCAAATCTGTGGTATACCAATGTACTATATCATCCACTGAGAGTCCTAATACTAATATGATATACATTGGGTCCACGAAGAATGAATTTAAAAGCTAGATGGAGGCAGCATAAGTGCTCTTTCAATAATATAAATAAAAGAAATCAGACTTCCCTATCTAAATATTTTTGGCATCTGAAGGAAATAAATAAAACACCAAAAGTAAAATGGAAAATTATAAACAAAACTAGAACATGTAAAACTTGGGATGACCCATGCCCTTTGTGCCTCCATGAAAAATTGCACATTATTAAATTTCTAAATAATAAAAATCTATTAAACAATAGACATGAGTTAATGGTTTTTTGTCGACATCATCAAATTTTGGTTTGAATGATTAGCTAAAACAAACAAACAATAAAATAATAAATACAAATTTTAAATCCATAGTCAAAATAAAAAGTTTAAATATCCCCAAAAAAAAAAAAAAAAAACCCTTTATGAAGTCGTCAAAAAAAAAAATGTTAAAATTATGACAGTTTTTTTATATATACAAAAACCCTTTTCATAAAAAAAAAAAATAAAAAAAAAATAAATCTCCATAGACACGTAAGCCCGACGAGGTCATCTTCCGTTTTAAATTTAGACACCCCACCTTACCCTGACTTGACATCTATGAAAGTAACTCTATATTGATACTTATTATTAACACCCAACACACCCCCCTACCTTTTTTAAACAATTCGCCCTAGCTGTTACCATGGAAATTTTGATTTCAATTATTAAAACAAAAAACGTAAATTTCAAGAAATAAGTTATTCCAAAAAAAATTTCGCTTGAAGATGGAACAGAGCTTTTTTAATTTAATTCAATTTAATTCAAATAATTATATTGAAGTTTTTGGCTCTTGTTTTGAAACATGAGAACACTTATGTAGTGATGGAATCATATTTTAAATAAAAAATTATATTTATATATACATTTGTATGTATGTGGGTATTTTTTATAAATAATAACTTCCAAAAATACTAATGATCTATGCAACAACCAGCTTCCTAAAAGGTATATATTTTTTCAAATATATATATATATATATATATATATATATATATATATTTATATATATAAAAAAGTCATAATAACAAATAAAGAAATACAAAAGTTGCCTGCCTTGATTATAAAAAAATATATATATAATTTGAAATTGATATTATAATATATATATATATATATAAAATGAATATATAAAAAATATATTTTTAGTAAATTTACAGAAACATTCAATGTTATTCAGACAATTTAATCCCTTAAGATGGTCTCAATGATGAGACTGAAAATTTGTACTTGAAATGAAAAATTATTTGAAAGGTAAAAGTTTTATTTTTACATTTATTTTTTTTCTATAATCTATCAAGAAATTGATCTGTGGATTTAAAAGCCAGTTAAAGTAAAAATAAACATAAGATATTCAAATGAATGAAATTATTTAACCAAATCTGTAAGATGAATATATATATATATAAAATATATATATATATATATATTTATATAATGAGAATGAATAATAATGTAAATTTAACATTCAACCACATTTTAATTTAAATTAATTACCAAGAATAGAGCAATAATTTATTATAAAAGATTTTTTGAAAATGTGTTGACAAAAAACAATTACCTACTATTCTAAGTCTTAGCATTCTTGTTTCAATGCCTTTGTGCATCTTCAATCTGATTTTTCATAAAATGGTTATGGACAATTCTATTCAAAACGTACTAGATTTGGTATTTTTCTTCTTCAATGAAAAAAACTATTGGGAAAAACACCTCAATCTCCAAACAAAAAAAATATAATGAAGAGGGAGAAAAAATGGATGAAAAGCTATTTTACAGAATTCAGATAATAGTGAAAATATTAACAAAAAGTGCTCATTAATTTTTTGATAGTAATCCAATATTGATTGATATATTTTTTTTAATTGTTATTTTCATCTTTTTTACAAATTATAAATAAAATTTTAAAATGAAGGTTTATATCTTGGCAGGATCAAAAATATACCATAAAAAGCAAAGTGTGTTAAAGTCATGATTAATTGAATTATTTTTATTAAATATCCTTTGCCTATCTTTAAAATGCCACAAACTTTTGTTCTGAAACACAAAAATATGTTTAAATCATTTTATGTTTTGTTTGTTTTTTATAGTAACTAATTATGTTGGATTTTTAAATCATCCTTATGCAATTCTAAGTTTTGTTTCAGACAATTGAATTTTTTTGACTGTAAACAGCTTTAAAAAATCCAGTTTTCATTTTTATCTTTTAAAACATTCTTTTCCAGTTATATGTTTTTAAAATGAGAATTTTATCAATACAGATTCATTTAATTATTCAAACAAAATTTGAGTAAAATTATGAGTATTTAAAACATTTGAAAAATAGATCATTCAAGAAGTTTTTATCTAAAAGAGGCTGTTTTATTGATTCCAATTGTATGCATTTAAATTTTTTATTTTTATTCTGCTGCTTCTTACCCATCATTTCTGCACATTTGTGGTTGAATAATTTCTAAATATATAAGATTTGAACCATTTTTATTTATTAAAGCAAAGAATTTATAATATTAATCCCCAAAAATAAAGACAAACTGCTTTGAGAATTTGCACTCATAAATCACCACTATTTCCCTGTTGCTCCACACTTCAACCAGCATAGATGACATCAGATGTATTTTTTATAAAAGATGAAAAAAAAGGAGTTTTATAACACCATTTTATAAATCACATTGTCAAAGGAAATAAATTAATAATCAGGTTTTGTAATTAAAGAGAATAAAGTTTCTATTGTTTGCAAAAAAAAAAAAAAACTGCATGGACAACTTTAACTTCAAAGTTGTTCAAATGTTTGTAAATAGATATATTGAAATATTTATGTTCCCATTAATGTAAAAGGATTTTAATTAGTAAATATATGTATTCAGGTAATATAAAAATGGTTTTTCCCAGTGAAAATATTTGATAATAAATGGCATTTTCATTGTTCTAAAATGTATACAATCTGTAAAAAAGGAATGCAAAAAACACAAAACAAAATTCCACAATCGATTCTAAAATCTAAAAAAGAGAACTAATTGATGTAATGAATTTGATGTAATGAATATGCATACACCTGGGTTCCCCCTCACAGTAATATAATTGGCTGGTGTCAGCCATAAATACAGACTGTTGTGGAGGTACAAGGACGACGCCTATTGGCTACGCCTATCTTCACCTATTGCCTACCACTACGGCGAGGACCAGTCCATTATGGTTACCTGCTAGATTGTCCTACTCAGTTATAGTAGTCCAAAACCACTTTGCTACTTCGAACAAATATATCCCTTTCCAGGACATATCAATTGGCAACGAGATTCGAAACGACCTTGCAAGTTAAAACAAAAGAAAAAATATACAGTTGACAACACTTACTAACGAAGAATGTTAGAAAGACTTGTTCGATGCTTACAGAAAGTAATTTTTCCCTCATTTTTGTTTTAACACTTATTAATGAGGAACGTTAGAAAAGGAAAAACTTGTGCAATGCTTACAGAAAGTAAGAAATGCCCCCCCTTGTTTTATTGTCTACATAAATTGGAGCAAATCTATTTCTTGTGGATACGTTGGCAGAATGGAACAAATTGCGGAATTAACTAAGGTGTTACAAGTCACTTTACAGCAACAATTCCAACAACAACAAAATATTCAGCAACATGAAAGGTTTGAAAAGTTATTCAAACAAAAGGCGAAAGACAATAAATCACTTTGGGAAGATGTATTATCTTGGACAACAAAAGAACCGGGTTCTAGATTTTTTTCTGCTGAAGGAATTTCAAATTCACTCTCTGAATTTAAATATGACCCTGACAGTGGTTCAACGTTTCTGGCTTATTTTCGTAGGTTTGAAATAAATTTACAAAAAGATGCAAACAATGGTCTGACGAGGAAAAAAATCACTCTATTGTTGCAGAAGTTGGGAACAGAAGAAAATACAAAATATGTGAATTTAATCCTCCCAAAGAAGCAAGAAGAAATTACATTCAGTGAAACAGAAATTTTGTCGAATATTTTCGATGAAAGAGACAGTCTGTTTCATACACGATACAAGTATCTAAATATCACAAAACAAGAGGATGATGATTTTGTCACGTATGCAGGTATGGTTAATGCACAGTGTGAGGCATTTAAATTAAAGGAATTGTCAAGCGACATGTTCAAGTGTCTAATTTTTGTGCAGGGTCTAACGACACCGAAGGACAAAGTAATTAGATCAAGAATCCTCACTATCATGGAACAGGATCCAAAGATTACGCTACAAAAAATAACGGAAGAATGTCAGCGACTTATAAACATAAAAAAGGATAATACTTGGATTGAGGAGAAGAGCATTTCGCGAGTAAAAACTGTAAGACAACAGAAGAGGATACAAAATAAAGAAAGAAAAATTATATGCAGTTCGTGTGGAGGACAGTATATAAAGAAGGATTGTTTCTTCAGGGATAAAATATGTTTTAATTATGGGCATGTAGGCCATAGAAGTTCCCATTGTTGGGCAAAACAGAGTAAAGTAAAAGCAAAGTCTCAAACAAAGGTGAACGTAGTTTTTCCTAAAAACAAAATTGAGGAGGATCAAAGAAGAAAATACCTCAATGTAAAAATAAATGGGCAGACTGTAAAATTATTACTCAATTCAGGAAGTGATATCTCGGTAATAAACGAGCAAACATGGAAAAAAATCGATTAGCTGATGTTGACTAACACAGACAAAATTGCCAGGAGAGTATCAGGAAAAAGACTTAAGTTTAGAGGTGAATCAAAATGTAAAATTTTGTTTATGGGAAAAATTCACAAAACAAAAGAGTATGTGCTCCCTGGTTCAGTAAACCTCTTTGGTTTAGACTGGATCGTATTGTTTAATTTATGGGAGCTACCAGTGAATTCTTTCTGTAACAAAGTTAACGTCATAGAGAACTATAAGAAGCAAACAGAAAGATTTATTACGGATTTGAAAGGCAAATTCCCTCGTGTTTTTTCAGAAGGACTAGGCCTGTGCACAAAAACAGAAAATGTTAAACCAATCTTTAAGCCAAAGAGAAAAGTACCGTTTTCGGCATTAGACACAATAAATGAGGAATTAGAAAGTTGGAGAAAATTGGCGTAATTTCAAATGTCGATTACTTGGATTGGGCATCTCCAACCGTATATATAAAAAAGAAAAACCGAAAAATCAGATTGTGTGCTGACTTTTCGACAGGCTTAAATGACTGTGTGAAAGACTATGTGTACCCTCTACCATCTCCGGAGGATATATTCACTAAATTAAATGGAGGTAGAGTGTTTTCAAAATTGGACTTGTCAGAGGCTTACCTTCAGGTTAAAGTCTGAAGAATGTTTGAAGTACCTGACAATAAACACGCATAAAGGGATTTTTAAACTAAATCGTCTTCCTTTTGGAAGCCTAATCCAGCAAAAAATGGGCACAATGTTGGCTGGTATGCAATCACATATTTAGATGATATTTTGATTAAAAGTGAAAATGAGGCCCAACATAAAATGCATATTACAGCAGTATTTCAGAGAATTGAGGAATACAGGTTCAAGCTGAGTGCTGAAAAATGCGAGTTCTTCTTAAAGAAGATAAAATATTTAGGGCAGATCATTGACAGTAAAGGAAGAAAACCGGATCCATAAAGGGCTAAGGCTGTACAAAATATGCCAGCACCTGATAATGTGGCTAAACACCAGGCCTTCTTGGGATTAGTAAGTTACTATAGCATTTATATATAAAATGTATGATATCAGAAGTGGATATGGTCAAAAGAAAAGTGGATATGGTCGAAAGAAAAAAGGCTTTTTAAAAAAAAAAAAAAGCTGTTATTAGACATATCGTTAGTGCATTTCAACCTGAAGAAGAAAATCATTGTAGCAGCAGATGATGCCAGTAATGAGGGACTATTCGTGGACGGATCTATTGCCAATAGCATAAATTGTTAGGATGGAACGAAGTTAAAGTCAAATCGAAAAAGAGAATAATTACGCTGTAAAAAAAATTTCACAGGTTTCTATACGGAAGAGAATTTATTCTGCAAACAACCACAAACCGCTGTTAACAATATTTGTTCAAAAAGTATAGATGTCCCAAATCGACTGCAGCGTTGGGGTGTAAATATATTGCCCATAAATGGATCAAAGAAGCTAAGTATTACCTCAATCATTGTGGACAGTTTAACTACAGTAATAACGGCGCTAAGAAATTGTGAATTGTCGGGTCTGTTAGAACATCTGACTACCGGTTACGCTAAAGATGTGAAAAAGGCAGCGGTGAACGACGATGATTTCATTAAAAAAATGCAAGTCTGGTTGAATGAAAATTTTGTGTCACCTTTTTCAATTTGGACTATACCCTAAAACTTTGTAATGTCAAAAGAAAATTCTGAAAGAATTTCAACTGGCCATCCAGAATGCAAATTACAGGAAGAGAATTCAAGAAAATTTGGTGAAATGCACATCAACTGGCCATTGATCCACATGTGATTCAACCATGGCCAAAGACATATGTCATCCAAGATTGAATGGACAGGCAGAAAAATCTTATTACCTGAACATTGTGGACAGTTTAAACAAAATTGTTGAAGAAAAACCAAGGCATGGACATGAATTTTTAGAAAAAAGTATACAACGAATTTTCTGGCATCATTATCCATTGATCAGAACAACGCATATCATCAAACCCAAAATTCGTGGACACCTTTAAACGAGCGTTGAAGGTTATGGCCATCAGAATTAAAATTTTTGCCATCACGAAAATTATCGCCAGCAGTGTTAATGTTTGCGAGAAAAATGTTCTGTGTTCGATAGGCTGTTGCCTAGTCCGGCAAAAGAAAACTGCTAAAAAAAAAAAACAGTTGACTAAAGCATATAAGCCAGGTGACAAAGTTTTTTTCAAGAACTTTAGGGCTGGAAAAATGTATTGGGAAGAAGGAATGATAACCAAAAGAATTGGACAGGTCATATAAGACATAAAAGGGGAAAAAATTTGGTGCAAAGAATTTGGAATCAATTGAGACCCAGACACACTACAGAGGTCATAGAAAATACCAAAGAGATTCCAATGGAAGTCCTTTATGACGCATTTGAAATTCTCGTTCCAGTAAGTCAGCATTTGCCAATGGAGGTATCCTCAACCTCAAGGCCAGAGGTACCAGTGTGTGAAATGCCACCACTGCAAGGAGGATTGAGGCGAAAAAGACTAAGGAAAACATCAATCAGAAAGAGAAAATATTGAAGATAAATTTCACGGGAAAATTTAGCTCAGAAGGAGGTGATGCAATGAATATGCATACACCTGGGTTCCCCCTCACAGTAATATGATTGGCTGGT